>OY728148.1:0-337500 GCA_963277665.1 Viscum album | reverse complement strand
CATTTATATATGATGTATTTATACAATATCGACACACACACATACACGCATTTTTTTAAAGGTAGAATGGGAACTTGCCCAAAGGGACAAGCCTCTTTTATTGCATGAAAAATAAAAGCTGCATCAGTCTGAAAAAAGATCTTTTACAAAAATCTATGTGCCAAAACGAGAAAAACTCATCAGGAACATCATCAAGCCAGGTTAATTCTGGAGCAGTAATCCCTTTATTTGCAAGTCAAACAGTCAAGTGATTTGTCTCATGATAAACATGTGTAATGATGCAGTTTATGGATGAAAGAGAGTCAAGAAAGTTACTCCATCGAGCAGTTAGCTTCCATGAAAGATGAGCAATACCATTTCTAACAGCTTGCACAATAGTGGTGGAGTCGCATTCAAGCCACAGATTGAGATAGTCTCGTTGCTTTGCAAAATCCACCGCATTGATAATTCCAAGCATTTCCACACCAAGGGGTGAAGTGTAGCCACAAGGACCAAAAAAACATCTCATTGCTTCACCTTTTTCATTTTTGAAAATCGCTCCATAACCAGAAGGACCTGAATTTCCTTGAGAGGCATCATCCGTGTTGCGCTTGATCCAGCCTGGAAGTGGATGAATCCACAAAACATCCAAGGTTCTAGAAGGAGAGCGTAGTTACCTGAAATTCCAAAATGCTTGAGCAAAGTTAGATCATGAATCGAATTGTCACAATGAACATTGTGCATACCACCAAACACACCCACAAACATTACTTGTATAGGTGTGTGTGTGTGTGTGTGTGTGTGTCTGAGTGTGTTATTGCATTTTTATAAGGTAAATAAAATGGATGGTTTTTTATTTTAAATAAAATGAATAATAAATATTTATTTTCATATAATTTATATATTTAAAAATACATTTTTATGTAAAGATGTTTAAATGTTTATTTATACGATTGATTTATAATATGTAAAAAAAAATTGGGTACAATCGCGAAAGCGACACACACATAAGGAAGAAAATTACATGTAAATCGCAAGCCTCTTGACCTTGCGACCTGCCCCTCACCCCCCCCCCCAAGCCCTTACCACCCCACCACCAACAGTGGGGCTATAATATGTAAATATAAGCAAATATGTAGATATTTAATTACAAATAAAATTGCAATATGAAAAATGATAAAATGGCATGTTTGATGTGTCTATGTCATTGTCATCATCTCAATGTGGTCCAACCTATAACTCATTCTTGTTAACACATGTCTCCACATCTTATGTTGGGGAGTCCTCTACATGGTACATTGGGGAGTCTTATGGTCAGCGGTATGAGGAGGTGGCACCATTGCGACATTTTTATACGCCAACAGCAACGCAACATGATGAGGTGCCAGTAGCATCACAGTAGTACACAAAGACAGTAGCACCACAATCGTATGTGCCCCCTATTGAGGTAGAGGCAACGCACGAAGTGAAACTTATTCTTGTAGTTGGCACACCAAAACACCCATAGACATTGGACTAGAAGTGGGTGTGAGGTTCATAGGTCAAGTTGCGGAACAAAGAGGCAACAACGATGATATTTCATGTTGTAAAAACATTTTACATATAAAAAGATCTAACTTCTGAAGTAATTAAATGTCTTTTTATATATATTTACATACATCTTTTGTATTCGTACATTTTTATATATTTATAAAATGTGTGTGTGTGATGTATATATATACTTATATTCATTTAAATATATTATATATTAATATTCATTTACATATATTAGAATATAAATATAAATATATATTCATTTATTAATACACACACATGTATATATAAACATTATATATACATTTGTTAAGTATATATATATATTCATATATTTTTATAATGTAAAAAAATGGTTATATATTGTTTTAAATAAAATGGATAATAATTATTTTCATATAATTTATATAATTATTTTTAAATATATGTTTAAAATATGTTTATGTATTGTATATTTAGATATAAATTTTATACATTACATATATATTTATATTCTACATATTTACATATATATTTATACGTATTTATGTATAATTGTATATATAGATATAAATTTTTTAAAATGTATTTATAAATATTTATTGTAAATACATTTATATACTATATTTAATGATAACGATATATTTATACAAATACATTTATATATGATGTATTTATACAATATCGACACACACATATGCACATTTTTTTAAAGGTAGAATGAGAACTTGTCCAAAGGGACAAACCTCCTTTATTGCATAAAAAATAAAAGTTACATCACCCTGAAAAAAGATCTTTTACAAAAATATCTTTGCCAAAAAGAGAAAACTCATCGGGAACATCATCAAGCCAGGTTAATTCTGGAGCAGTAATCCCTTTATTAGCAAGTCCACCAGGCAGGTGATTTGTCTCACGATAAACATGCGCAATGATGCAGTTCATGGATGAAAGAGAGTCATGACAGTTACTCCATTGAGGCGTTAGCTTCCATGAAAGATGAACAATACCATTTCTAACAGCTTGCACAACAGTAGTGGAGTCGCATTCAAGTCACAAATTCAGATAGCTTCGTTGCTTTGCAAAATCAACCGCATTGATAATTCCAAGCACTTCTGCATCAAGGGGTGAAGTGTAGCCATAAGGACCAAAAAAAACATCTCATTGCTTCGCCTTTTTCATTTCTGAAAATCTCTCCATAACCAGGACCTGGATTTCCTTGAGTGACACCATCTATGTTGCACTTGATCCAGCCCGTAAGTGGATGAATCCACAAAACTTCCAAGGTTCTAGAAGGAGAGCAATAATTACCTGAAATTCCAAAACGCTTGAGCACAATTAGATCATGAATCGAATTGTCACAATGACCATTATGCACAACACCAAACACACCTGCAAACATTACTTGTGTTAGTGTGTGTGTGTGTCTTAATGCATTTGTACAAGGTAAATAAAATGGTTGATTTTTTCTTTTAAATAAAATGAATAATAAATATTTATTTTCATATGACTTATATATTTAAAAATACGTTTTTATGTAAATATGTTTAAATGTTTATTTATACAATTGATTTATAATATGTAAATATAATCAAATATGTAGATATTTAATTGCAAATAAAACTCCAATATGAAAAACTATAAAATGACATGTTTGATGTGTCCATATCATTGCCATCATCTCGATGTGGTCCAACCTAAAACTCATTCTTGTTAACATGTGTCTTCACATCTTATGTTGGGGAGTCTTATAATCACCGGTACAAGGAGGTGACACCATTACAACATCTTGCGACACCAACAACAACACAACATGATGAGATGCCAACAACATCACAGTAGTACACAAAGACAGAAGCACCACAATCGTATGTGTCCCCTGTTGAGATAGAGGCAGCACCCGAAGAGAAACTTATTCTTTTAGTTGGCACACCAAAACAACCATAGACGTTGGACTAGAAGTGGGCGTGAGGTTCATAGGTCGAGTTGTGGAACAAAGAGGCGACAAAGATGATATTTTCGGTTGTAAAAGCTTTTTACATATAAAAATATCTAACTTCTGAAGTTATTAAATGCCTTTTTATATATATTTACATACATCTTTTGTATTCATATATTTTTATATATTTATATAATTATTTTTAAGTAAATTTATAAAATGTGTGTGTGATATATATATATATATATATATATATATACTTATATTTATTTAAATATATTGTATATTAATATTCATTTACATATATTAGAATATAAATATAAATATATATTTGTTTATTAATACACACACGCGTGTATATATAAACTCATATATATATATTTGTATAAGTATATATATATATACTTATATATATTCATATATTTTTATAATGTAAAAAAATGGTTGTATATTGTTTTAAATAAAATGGATAATAATTATTTTCATATTATTTATATAATTATTTTTAAATATATTTTAAAAATATGTCTCTTGTATATTTAGATATAAATTTTATACATTACATATATATTTATATTTCTATATCTTTACATATATATATTTATACATATTTACGTATAATTGTATACATGATATAATTTTTTTCTAATGTATTTATAAATATTTATTTGTAAATACATCTATATATTATATTTAATGATAATGACATATTTATAAAAATACTTTTGTATATGATGTATTTACACAATATTGACACACATATATACACATATTTACACACACGTACACATTTATATTTTGCAAATAGAGGTACAAATATTTACATATATGTATTTATTTACATATATTAGAATATAAACATAAATATATATTTGTTTGTTAACACACACACACATATAAGGTATATAAAATTGATGGTTTTTTATTCCAAATAAATATTTATTTTCATTTAGTTTATATATTTTAAAATACATTTTTTTATGTGAATATGTTTAAATGTTTATTTATACAATTGATTTATTATATGTAAATATAAGCTAATATGTATATATTTAATTAGACATAAAACTACAATATGATAAAATTATCCTTTATAAGTGGTATCGAAAAGCGCCGATAAAATCACTTCTTTGTAATTGATCTTTTTTAACACCGACAAAACTATCTTTTATCAATCATTTTTGCTACCAAAGATAAAGACAACTCCTTCATCGACGCTTTTACTAGTTCTGATAAATGATAGTGCTTAATATTATACAATGTGCAGTAGTAGAAGTACTTAAGCCATTGAGATCAATTGTGCAAGTATACAACGATTCCACAATGACATTCAGAGATTATGATGCACATTTAGATCACCGTTAGAGAGATTTTGAACATGGATCATGCAGCCCAATGATAGTATGACAAAATTGGCTTAATCAGATCATTAACAAAATAAAAAAGAATTATAAGTTCTGATGATTTCAGATTTGATTATAAATTAATTATACAATCTGCATAGTAGAAGGACGTAGTTGATGATTTCATCCGCGTGGGAGCAACGCGGGGGGCAGTTTCACCAACTTATTCGGGTCCAGTACTTGCTTCCGTGGGTAAGGGCCACGACCGGAAAAACATGTTTTTTACGGGGACGGGTTTATGTTAAAAAATATATATTATTATTTTTTATCGATTTATTCCATATTCTAATCACAGCAAGTCAAAACAGTCCTTTAATCGCGCCCAAAGCATACATACCTATAAAATATATATTGATTTTTTTTATTAATCTAAAATAAATGAATTTTATTTTTTATTATGTGACCAAAATTTTAAAATGACATAAAATATATATTTGAAAATAATAAAAATAATATTTTTTAAAAAATTATTATAGAATGCAGGAAACATAATTTTTAAACATGGTTGCATGGCATGAGAGCTCTTCCCAGTTCCAGCTCTGTCTCCTTCTTCCTCCCTGGTTTATATACCCCTTCGGCCTCAGTCCAGATCCCATCCTTTCCTTCTCCACAGAGATTTTAAAAACCACTCGCTTTCCTCGAAAGAAAACCCACCACCCCCCGATAAAAATGTCAGCTTTTTCTTACCAGGACCCGCCGCCGCCGTTTCTCGTGGACACTCTTTTCAATGAACCCAACACGGCGGCCATGGCGGGCACAGAGCCCAATGGGGAGATGGAGGAAGGCGAGGGGCGGCTGGGCGTCCCCTGTTTCCCCCAATTTTACCCGCCCGCCTCCGACCACCGCCACAGATTCATGCCTCCCACGGCGGATGCCGGCGACCCTGAACACGCCGCCGGTCTGGAGACCCCCCTCTGCTCCAACATTGCCAACGAGCTCTCCGCCGTCGCCGCTGGGAACTACGCCGCCGCGGATTCGTCATCGGTGCTGCAGATGGAGGGGCTGGAGAGCGGGGAGGTCACCCAGATGCTGGCCTTCTCCGGTGACCGGAAGAAAGACAGGGGCTCCTACGCTTCCTCCCTGACTTTCAGAGACGGAGGGGAAACCAAGCGGCAGAGGAAATGCCGCGGCGGCGACGCCGTGAAGGGCGGTGAAGAGAGGACGAAGCAGGGCGGGGGCGACGGGGCGGAGGACAAAGCTCCGAAGGGCTACGTTCACGTCAGAGCCAGGCGGGGCCAGGCCACTGACAGCCATAGCCTCGCAGAAAGGGTATTTATTCATTGGTCTCTGAGCTGATCATATCAAATCACTCTACGATTTATTTACTTTCAACGGAATCGAAGCAGGCAAGGAGAGAGAGGATCAGTGAGAGGATGAAGGTGTTGCAGTCTCTGGTCCCCGGCTGCGACAAGGTGAGGCTCCGGTCGTCGTCTTCCCATCTTCTCCCTCTTTCTGAGTCAGCGCCATTGATGGGCTCTGTTTTCTTCCTCCGACCACAGGTGACCGGAAAGGCCCTCATGCTGGATGAAATCATCAACTACGTCCAGTCCCTTCAGAACCTAGTGGAAGTAATCTTTCTTCAACCTTCAACCTCCGTGCCCTGTAATTCACCAGATCCTCATGGATTTCTCTCTTTTCTGCGCAGTTCCTTTCCATGAAACTAGCTTCGCTGAACCCCATGCTTTGCAGCAGCTTCTTAATGGATTTCGATGCGTCCCTGTTCAGAACAGAGGTAAGAAAACCCAAATTCTCTGTTGAAAAATTCATTCGGCGACTGAACAGGCCATTGCTGTGCAGCAATGCAGCTCCTCCCAGCAGCCCACGGCCTTCTCTGGTGCAGCCCCCGCCTGCTCCACGGCCAACACTTATCCTCTTCTGGACACTTCGTCTTCTCTGCTGCTCCAGGTATGGCGTTAAAACAGAGTGCTGTCTCGATAATGGCAGCGGAGGTGGGTGTGTGACAAACGCATCACTTTCAGGACACTGCAGATATGTTTTGGGAAGGGGACGAATTGGGACAGAAGGTGTTCCATCAAGCTGTGTTCAGCCCCAACCTGTACTCTTTCCATTGATGGGTATGGCGGATCTTTCTCCTTTTATCTGGTTTTTGTGTTTTTCAGTAGGTTAAGTTGCTCTGTTTTTACAGACAGAGAACCCCGGGATTAATTGGAGTGATGGCGAAATTGATGGAGGAAGATGGGGACCCAGACGTGGATTATCTTGGGTTCCTGTTCCTGTTCTTCAGCTCCCCAATTCTCAGGCACAGATTAGATCTCTGCCCATGGTGGCTTTGAGCATCTTCATCAACTATTATGTAAAAAACAGTAGCAGCCATAATCTGTTTTAATTTGGACCCTTTTCCCTTTACTCCCCCATGTATAATCTGTTTTAATATTTATTATCCAGTCCCACCTCAATTTTCAAAAAAGTGTTTGGTTTGCAATGGAATTAAGTGTAATTATAATATTACAATATTTAATATATAAAAATAGTAATGGAATATTAATTATACAATATAAAAGCATTGAAAATGTTATAATAATGTAATATAATTTTTATACACAATGAAAAATATTATTATTAAAACGTTCCAGCCATTTATTTCCATTTATGGGAGAATAAATCCAACCCATCAATCCATTATAATATAAGAATTTATAGAATCTTTAGTAAAAATGGAATTGTTTAATACAATGGAAAAGGAATGTGAGTGAAAAAAAAGGAAAATTCAAGTTTAGTACACGATTAATGAAAACCAGTTACAGACACTACAAAAAAACCAGTGTTTAGCAACGATTTATGAGCACCGATTTTAATAATTGCCACAAAATAAATCATATAAAAAAAATTATAATATAGTGGCGGTTTTATTAAACCATTGCTATTTTTTTTAACAATTAACGGAGTTTCAACCTTGATCACCCCCCTCCGACCCCCTCTCCCCTCCTCAGCAACGACCCCGACCCCCCACCTCGACGACGACTCCCCCCCACCCCGACCTCCCTTTCCCTCTCCCCTCATCGGTGGCGACCCCCAACCCCCTCCAACCTTCGACCTCCCTCTCCCTTTGTCGTCGACGACCCCAGCCCCCTCCGACCTCCGACCTCCGACCTGTTGGAGAGAATCCCGATTCAGGACCGAAAAATTGCTTGCCAAAAAATATCGTGAGAAACCCATTGAAATATGAAATCGATATAAGCAGAATGAAGAAATCAACACGCATGATTTTTTAACGTGGAAAAACCCTCCCATGCGGAGGATTAAAAAACCACGAGGCAATTCCCAAATATGCACTATGAATTAGAGAAAACAAGAATCCAAGCAATGCCCGAACTTGAATTACAAATGAGAGAGCGTAGAAAACATGTGTGAAAACCACACCACAATACGCCTCTACCATCTCTCTGATAAACATACCGCTGACGCCATGTATCAGAAGATCAATCTGTGACAAAACGTCACCCTTCTGTCGACGAAACGTCACTACCTCGAAGATCTTCACCCGAACACGCGTCAATCTCGCACCAGCTTGCGACACCCGAATGGTCTCGCCATCATAATGTACCGCCAATCTGCAATCGGGACACACCACCTGATCACCTCTATCAGGAAGACTTTCGATACGTGACATGGTAGTCCCCTTCTTGCTCTCGGTGGACTACATCTTGAGCAACTCTCTCTGTTCGCCACCAGCAGCTTCCCCTTTTAAAGCATTCACTATTTCCTTTTTCAAATATAGATAGATATGAAATATTATATCTTATATCTCCAAATCACCATGTATGTGCCATGTTAAGATTTAAACACATATCTCATCTAAATATATAAGATATATCTCCCAATGAGATACACATGCAGTCTTATCCGTGTGATATGATAAAAGATATCTAATATTCAAAAAACTTATCTTATCTCAAATCTGGAAACACCAAGATGCGGGCTGAACCTCAACAATCTCTCCCTTCAGCCCGTCAATGGAGATACCATCCAATAAACTCAGTTGGACCAAAAAACTTGTTGGTATTGCACCAACCACCGTCCTCTGCAGAAAAACGACGACTCCCTTTTGCAACTCTGGCAGAAATCTGACTGCTCCCCCTGCAAAAGAAACTCAAACGACGAAGTCTTCGTCATACCCGTGTCTGCACCGCCAATAACAGAATCAACAATATCTGGTTCCCACAAAATCGTGATTGCCACAAAATCTGGAGCACCTGCAGGAATTACTTGCTCCCCCTGCTCAAAATCTCGAGCACCTGGTGCATCACCTCGATCTTCAAATTTTAATTCTTTCTTCACTTAGTCGCACTGAAGAAAAGAATTAGGTGTAAGATCTGCAACACCTCCTTCAACCTGCTTTCCAAAACTTATTCTGCCTCACGCATGCACCACCAATCCTCTTCGAATCTTTCAAAAAAAATCTCACCACAAATTGCATGCCCGAACCATCACCTCTGATACCACTTGTTAGGGAGAATCCCCGATTTCGAACCGAAAAATTGATTGCCAAAAAATATCGTGAGAAACCCGTTGAAATATGAAAGCGATATAAGCAGAATAAAAAAAATCAACACGCAGGATTTTTTAACACGGAAAAACCCTCCCATGCAGATGATTAAAAAATCACGGGGCAATTCCCAAATATCCACTATGAATTAGAGAAAACAAGAATCCAAGCAATGCCCGAACTTGAATTACAAATGAAAGAGCGTAGAAAACCTGTGTGAAAACCACACCCCAATACGGCCTTTGTCATCTCTCTGATAAACATACCGCTGACACCATGTATCAGAAGATCAATCTGTGACAAAACGTCACCCTTCTGTCGACGAAACGTCACTACCTCAGAGATCTTCACCCGAACACGCGTCAACCTCGCACCAGCTTGCGACACCCGAATGATCTCGCCATCATAATGTACTGCCGATTTACAATCGGGACACACCACCTTATCACCTCTATCAGGAAGACTTTCGATACGTGGCTCGATCATTAATCACGTTGCTGCTGCTTTGCACTTGTAGAACACAGAGACGCAGCACATGCTACCGCCGACGTGGTAGCCCCCTTCTTGATCTCGGTGGACTACATCTTGAGCAGCTCTCTCTGTTCGCCACCGACATCTTCCCCTTTTAAAGCATTCACTGTTTCCTTTTTCAAATATAGATAAGATATGAAATATTATATCTTATATCTCCAAATCACCATGTATCTTCCATGTTAAGATTTAAACACATATCTCATCTAAATAGATAAGATATATCTCCCCATGAGATACACATGCAGCCTTATTTGTGTGATATGATAAAAGATATATAATATTTAAAAAACTTAATCTTATCTCAAATCTAGAAACACCAAGATGTGGGCTGAACCTCAACACGACCTCCCTCTCCTCTCATTGGTGGCGACTCCCCTGCTAGTGACCGCCCTGACCTCGACACCCTTATCGACAACCGCCGTCACCCGACACCCATGGTGGCTACTATTGTGACCCCGATCCCCTTTGCTGGCAGCCACCATGACCCCGACCCCCTCTGCCAGCGACCGTCGTGACCCATACCCTCCCTACTGTCTACTGTTGTGACCCAACCCCCCCCCCCCCCCTCGTCGGTCACTTTCGTGACCTCGATCCCCCCTGTCGGTGATTGTCGTGACCCCGACCTCCCTATCGATGACTATTGTGACCCTGACTCCCCCCTGCCCCCTGCCGAAAATCGTTGAAGGTAAGATTGATTGAATTTTTCTGAGTTTTAATTAAATTATATAAAGCTCAGTGTGATTAAGTGTTGTTTATGTTTTTAATGTTGGATTGAATTATTTTGATGTTGAATTTGTGTTATGTCGAATCAAAACCCTATTATGACTCTAAAGGATGTTCATATAACATGAAATGATATTTTGGTTATCAAGAAATAGATATCTTCATTGATTCATAGGGTTATTTATGTATTAATTTTTCACAATTTTTTGAGGGGCTCTGAAAAATGAATTACTGAATTTAAATCTATAAATAGAAATAGAATATGTATTGGGATGAATGAAATTATGACAATTTGAAAATTTAAATTTAAATTTTAAAAAGATAACTATGCCTTGCAGTCGGTTGGGGTGGTGCGGGTGGGATGGGGTTTGGGGCGTGGTCGAGTCCCCATGCCAATAGGTTTCTTTGCAATTTCTTGTAGCGTGCACGAGTTGTTGTTGGCAGTTGTTACTAAAAAATATTTCTTTATGAAAAAATTATTAAATTTCATTATAGAATAATGTATGAGAGTGTTAAAATAAAGTTATCATTATCCAGTTGTCCTTCACATAAGGTTGTGTGATTCTAAAACACTCTTTCATTACTCTTTTGAATTTGCGATATACTATAATTCTCAATTTTGATATGAAATTAATTGTTTGTTTCATGTATTATATTTAATTAAATAAAATTTATGTGATTCCATAGCTCTTTAATGAAATGTTTTTTCACTTATTTAAAGTTGATGATTTATTTTTGATTTGATTATTAATTTATTATGATTTAAATTAATTTTTTGTTATATATATTTGTTTGTTATTATATTTACATGACAAATTAAGATAATTTTTTAAAGTAGTTTTATGATGGTCATCACCGATGTCTAAATATTCCATGAAATGAGATTGTTTATGTCATTATCCCTCTATGGAAGTTTGCATGCAGGGCTTAATGAACTTATTTATTTATCCACCGTGGATAAAATGAAATGGCAGGTTATGTATATCATGGTATTTTTCTTCTTTTCTAGTGAGAAAGTCATCATTTTCCAATTATTATAATGATCCCTGCTGGGCGATAAGAATGAGGCAGATATCTGTTTCATGAAAAAATATCACTGTTTCTGAGCAGATGACAATAATCTAATTTATGGTTAAATCCCTTTTAGATGATAAGAATGTGGTGGTCATCTAATTTATGTCATTATTCATCTATGTTTGTGAGAAATAATAATTTATTTGATTCATACTTTTATATTACAAGTTTAGTAATAAATTTTTTGTCATTTGATTCATCCCATTTTCCTTCATAGTTGTTATGAAAGAGTCAATGACGAAGTTGGGTGATGTTTAATAATTGGAAAAAAACAGCCTGAGAGGGGCGTGGTTTTCCTCTCTCTCTCTCGCGGAACTAGGGTTTCTCTCAGCTCTTTCCTCCTCCCCCCTTTGGGCCGGGATCTGCTGGCGACGGCTGTGGATTCAACTAGGTGTGTGAAGAGGCGCTGTCGTGGGCGCCCTCAAATGATTAGTGGTTTGTGGGGTACTTAGGTGCAGCAGAGTGGCTGACCAAGGTCGTCTCTCAAAGGAGGAAGTGAATTAAAACAACTTTTCAGAGGTATTCTAAAAATAAAATAAAAGACAATAAAAACACTACTTGAAAGTATGGAGGTTGGTTATAGTTTATGAATCTAGAAGAAGTTTGATGGAAGAAGATTGTATTTTTTTTTTGTTTTTAGTTTTGAAATGAAGTTCGATTAAAATGACACAACAAAAAGATGTTTTTTTAGACAATATTTAAAAGATGTAATCGATCTAACTCTACATCTTCAATCATTTATTAATCATTATCATTTAAATTAATATTCACTTAATTATGATCCATTAATTTTTTAACCCCCAAACCCTACGAGAATTAACCTTACCACAAAGATGAAATTAATTAAACCCTAGGTTAGCTTCGGAACATGCTATCGTAGCACCCTTATTTGATTGATGTTCTAAGGATAGCTTATGGTCAATGGTAAATTAAGTCACATAACCACTCTGTAAATGAGGATTAATTGAGTTTATGGATTGTATTTAAACTCTATAAATTTATCCCGTATGGTCTTGTATTACCGATTAAGATCGCACTCTCACAATTTACACAAAATCACGACCTCGCGTGTTTTTGTGTTAATTGTTCAATTGCTCACTTAGTTTCTTATAATTTAAAAACTCAATTTATGGATCATGTTTAGTGAATTACAGTATATCATTGATTCAAAATAAATGAATGAATAAGGTGAGAGGTAGATCTATTACTAAAAATAACTACTCTTCCATGGGTGGCGTAGTCATCGTAGAAGCGTTTTGCATGTGCAAAGGTTTATAATGGGTATAACCCAATAATGCTTCTACTCAAGAATTCCAGCCCAAATAGGAAGATTAAGAGAAGAATAAATTTAAACAAAACAGAAGAAAATAGAATAAATAAAAGAAGAACAAAGAAGTTTATTAAGAAAACACAAACATTACAACATGAGGAAGAAGAATAGGGCTTCGATGAAGGGATCCTTGCTTCAAGAGCTACCCTTATTGAATTGCTTGGATAATTGGAGTGGAACCTCTTATACTCTTCCCTAAACTTCCTAATGCACGTCCCAAACCCTCCAAATTAGAAAAACTACAATTTATAGAGGGGAGGGGAGGAGAGGTTACAAGTGGTTTCAAGTGTGAATGTGGAAATTCGGCCAAATATTTTAATCCAACTTGCACCGCCCATTTGACCACCTAAACGCATTAATCAGCTCTTCTTCCAGAAGGATGACTTGTTTAAAATCATTTCTTAGATATTTTCTCAAAATTTGGGCTCAATCCAACCCTATATGAATAATATAAGACCCAAATACAGAACCCGTGTCCATTCTGCCGAGTCCATCCCACCATTGGCTTAATGACCCATTTACTCCATCCAAATGCACTCTTTAGCTCTAGTGTCCGGAATGAAAGTTGTATAAAATTAAGTTAGGAACACTGTTAAAAAATATTAAGTTCAAATAATAAATATTAAAATATTTATCTTCAAAATACTACAGTTCATTTTAAAAGGGTAAAACTGGAATTTTCATCAAATTTTCAAATGAATGATCTAATCCCAAATATTTCATAAATGAATATATTTAGCACAATGTGAGGAAATTATATCATTTATTATCAATAAAATATTCAAAAAAATAGCGTTTTATCAACTCCCCCACACTTACCCTTTTGCACTCCTGGGCAAAACCTCATGTCAAGTAAACATCAATATCAAATCAAAACAAATTTTAATACACATATCCTTGAGATCAAACAATTACACACCAAGAAAAAAAGATATCATGCCTCATAAAAAACCATTATTTTAAGTTCTTCATTTATATCATTCAATATATTTCCACTTTATTTATCCTCCCATGCACAAAACACTTACCTCGCTTGAATTTTCTCTTATCACACAAATGTCAATTTTTTTGCAATGTCTTTCTCATCCAAACTCATACAAGTGTCACCATAGGCTTGATAAATTCATATATCGCTACCCGATGTGATTCAAGGACATATGTTTATCATGAGGACTTTTCAGGGTTGTTCTGTGCCTTTCGGTTGGTAGGATTAAGATGCGAAAAACTCTGAGGCTGAATGAGGAGGGCTTGACTCTTTTTGAAGCAAAATTACATTAATCTAATTTTCACTTAAATATGGTCTTCTCATCAATCCCCATAGTATCAATTCAGCTCCATCATCATGAAAATTCATGGAAAGTTTACACCATTTATCATTTCAGCATAAAAAATGTCAATCTTCTCAAACATGATTTTCTTGAAAGCTCCAGATAGGCACAACTTCCCACCTAAATTAGAAGCTCCAGAAAAGGCACAACTTCACTTGTCATGAAAGCTCCAGAAAAAGGAACAGCTTTCAATATAATTACTTTCTTCGGCAGCAAACACATCTCTTCAAAATTTAATTTTCCACCCAAAGTATCACAGAATGTGGTAGCACAACACAAGATAGATTCCCCCACACTTAAGCTCAACTAGATTATGCAATTTCACTTCAAGAGTTGGTTGGATAGGGAAAATTGGCTTGTAATGTGGCTAACCTAACAGGATGTGCATGGATTCTAAGGGATACAAGGATTAAATGTTCAAGGTAGGACATTATAAAAAAAGGATTCTTTGAAATAGGGGCTTTAATACCAAACAAATGCCTCAATCATTTAAACATAAGTACCTCAAACCCTCAAGTTTTGACAGGAATAAATCAAATTCTGGTTAAATCAAGTATGGTTTGGTTCTCTCAAGAAGTGAGGTGAATGTAAAGAACATGAAAATAATGGTTCAGAAGCCTCACAGGTAAGTGATTTCAAATATAAAGACAGTGAGATGTGGCATGGGATTCAAAATTCAGTGTACTTTTCATGAAATTACTAAATATTTGAACTTGAAACAAAGTCATTTCAGCATTTATTTAAGCTTAGTTTCAAGGGATAAATTGATTCACTTATTGATATGGATTTAAAAATGGAGATGAGAATCATTTCAGCTTAAAAGTTTCAAAAACACACAGAAAATTGTAAAAAAAAACACACAAAATTTAAAAAACACGCACCTTTTTTTGTTTTTTGTTTTTTTAAATCAAGAAAACAATTGAAATTACTAAACTAAAAGGTTCCCTCCCCCACACTTAAAATATTGCATTGTACTCAATGTGAACCCATGAAATGATATATGCACATGAAATGCAGAATTTTTAGATAGGACAAATAATATAAAAGTGAAAGGGTTAGGAACAGCCTGATGTGCTCAAGTGATGATGGGGTCATGTAGTGTGATAAAATCCACTGCATTAGTAGGAAGTCCCTCAATGTATCTCTTCAAATGTTTCCCATTGACTGTAAATCTCCTTCCAGTGTCCTCTTGTGTGATCTCCACTGCACCATAAGGAAAAACATTAGATACAATATAAGGACCTAACCATCTAGAACGCAACTTGCCAGGCATCAGCTTCAGTCATGAACTGTAGAGAAGGACTTTCTCTCCAACATGGAACTACCTTTTTTGGATCATTCTATCATGAGATTCTTTTGATTTTTCCTTATAGATCCTTGAGTTCTCATATGAATACAATCAAATCTCCTCAAGCTCTTGAATTTGCAGCTTCCTTTGGATTCCAGCTTGGGCCAAATCCATGTTGCATTTCTTTATAGCCAAATAAGCCCGATTCTCTACTTCCATGGGGAGATGACATGCTTTCCTAAAAACAATCCGAAATGGGGACATACCAATGAGTGTCTTGTATGCTGTCTTATAAGCCCACAATGCATTATCCAAGCGCTTGCTCCAATCCTTCCTATTTGGCTGCACGGTTTTCTCCAATATTTGTTTCAACTCACGATTTGAAACCTCAACCTAACCATTTGTTTGGGGGTGGTATGGTGTTGATGTTTTGTGTGTCACCCCATACTTTCGAAGGAGGGAAGCAAAATTCCTATTGCAAAAGTGTGTCCCTTGGTCACTGATGATGGCCTTTGGTACTCCAAACCTGCAGAAAATCTGTGCTTTGAAAAAGTCCACAACAACATGAGAATCATCAGTCCTGGTGGCCTTGGCCTCCACCCATTTTCTCACATAATCAACAACAACCAAAATATACAAGAAACCACATGAAATTGGAAAAGGACCCATAAAATCAATGCCCCACACATCAAAAATCTCACAGAATAGTATGGGTTATTGGGGAATCTCATGTCTCCTAGAAATATTCCCAGTGTGTTGGCAACGAGATCATGACTTACAAAACACATGGGCATAATGGAATAAACTAGGCCAATATAATCCAAAGTCCAAAACTTTACTAGCTGTCCATTGGGGTCCAAAGTGTCCACCACATGCAAGTGTATGACAGAATTGCAAAACAGACTCAAACTCATGATCATGAACACACCTCCTAATAACTTGGTCACTACACATGCGCCATAAGTATGGATCTTCCCAAACATAAAATCTTGACTCACTCTTTAATTTTTGGACTTGATGTTTCTTTAAATTTGCAGGGATTTCAAAGGCAACAAGGTAGTTAACTAAATCTGCATACCAAGGATGTGTACCTGAGATGGAATAAAGATGCTCATCGGGGAAAGTGTCTCGAAGTGGTACCTGGTCCAAGGTGTCATCCTCTAGTGTGTGAGTAAGCCTACTCATGTGGTCCTCCACCAAGTTTTCTGACCCCTTTTTGTCCTTTATCTCAATATCAAATTCTTGAAGAAGGAGCATCCATAGGATCCTCCTGGGCTTTGCATCTGGCTTCTTCAAGAGGTACCTCAGAGCTGCATGGTTAGAAAAAACAACTACTTTAGAGCCCAATAAATATGAACGGAATTTATCTAAATCAAATATGACAGCAAGAAACTCCTTTTCCGTGGTTGTGTAGTTTTATTGGGTTGAATCCAGTGTCCTTGATGCATAGGCGATCACATGTGAACGTCCCTCCACCCTCTGAGTTAAGACAACTCCAACCGCGAAGTTGGAGGCGTCACACATAAGCTCAAAAGGAATCTCCCACCGTGGGGGCTGTATGATCGGTGGAGTGGTCAGACACTTCTTTAGATCATCAAAGGAAGTCCTGTAAGAATCATCAAACACAAAATCAGAATCCTTTTGGAGTAATCATGACATAGGAAGAGAAATCTTACTAAAATCTTTGATGAAGCGCCGATAAAATCCTGCATGTCCTAGGAAAGATCTAACATCATGCACACATGAAGGATATGGTAAGGATAAAATAATGTCTATCTTAGATCTATCAACCTCTATCCCATGTTTTTGACACTACATGCCCTAAGACAATGCCATGCTCTACCATGAAATGACACTTTTCAAATTTCAGGACCAGATTCTTCTCAATACAACGATTCAACACCTTTCCCAAACTAATTAGACATTCATCAAATGAAGACCCATACATTGTAAAATCATCCATAAATACCTCCATGCAGGTCTCAATAAAATCAGAAAAAATACTCACCATGCATCTCTGGAAGGTACCTGGGGCGTTGCAAAGTCCAAATGGAATCCT
Source organism: Viscum album (assembly GCA_963277665.1). Lineage (NCBI taxonomy): Eukaryota > Viridiplantae > Streptophyta > Magnoliopsida > Santalales > Viscaceae > Viscum > Viscum album. The sequence goes on along the minus strand of OY728148.1, from coordinate 319,827 downwards.
CCGGTAGGAAAATGTGCCAAAGGGATAGGTGAATGTAGTCTTCTCCTGATCCTTCGGAGATATAGGAACCTAAAAATATCCAGAAAATCCATCCAAGAAACAATAGTGTGTCTTCCCAGCTAGTATCTCAAGCATCTGATCAATAAATGGGAGGGGGAAATGGTATTTGCGAGTGGAATGATTTAGTTTCCTATAATCAATACACACACACCAACTATTTTGTACCCTCATTGGAACTAACTCATCTTTCTCGTTTTTAACAACAACAACACCACTTTTCTTAGGCACAACCTGAATTGGACTTACCCACTGAGAATCTGAAATGAGATAGATTATACCTGCCTCGAGAAATTTCTCAACTTCTTTTTTAACAACTTCCAGGAGGGTGGGATTGAGTCTCCTTTGTGGTTGTCTCACTGGTTTAGCCCCATCCTCCAAGATAATCCTATGCATGCAAATGGAGGGGCTAATATCTAATATGTCAGCCAAGGTCCACCCAATCGCCCTGATATTCTCCCTCAAAAGATTCAAAAGTTTTTCCTCATGTTCAAAAGGGAGATTGTTGGCAATGATAACAGGTAATTTTTCACCACTTAACAAGTAGGAGTATTTGAGATTTGGTGGAAATGGATTGAGTTCCAGTGTAGGGGGTGGTTAATGGATGGAAACAGAGAAGGAACTGAAATATGTACACAAAGAGCATCAGTATCAGAATAGAAATCATCCCAATCAGAGAATAAAGCATCAAATCCATCAGCATACTCAACAGCCATGTCATAATTAGAGTTCACATGATCAAAATCAGAGTATGATTCCATTTCAAAATCAAATCTAATGGAGTCTTTTGCATTATAAATAGGTGTGGAAGTACTATTAGACATCAAACTAGAACCAATACTCATAATCTCCCTAAGCATAGAAAAATCAAATTCCATGGGGTTTTTATTTGGTGGTTCAAAATGGGAGATAAAAAATGCAGTGTGATCCTCTGAGGGGTACTTCATGGAATCCATAACATTAAATATCACAACTTAATCTCCAAACTCCATAGAAAGTGTACCCTCATTGACATTTATGATAGTTTTTTCAGTTTTGAGGAAGGGTCTACCTAAGATTATGGGAGCATGAGAACTTACCTGATCGTCCTCCATGTTAAGCACGCAGAAATCTACTGGGAAGATCATGTCTCTTACCGGACAAGTACATCCTCAAGGACTCCCGCTGGATATGCTGTAGCTCTATTTGCCAACTACACCACTACTCTTGTTGGCTTCAACTCACCAACCTGCAAGGAAGATAATACAGAGTGAGGCATCACATTTATTGAAGTTCCTAAATCAAAAAGAGCATCATAGAAGTGAAAATACCCTATGGTACATGGGATGGTGAATGTCCCGGGATCCTTGCACTTTGTTGGAATTGCTAAAGTTAGTGTAATGAGTGATGAGACATTCCTTCCAAGGTTGATCCTCTCATTTCCCTTGAACCCTCTTCGATTGGTACAAAGTTCTTTTAAGAATTTCGCATACCTTGGGATTTTCTTAATGGCTTCAAGTAGAGGAATGCTGATCTCCACATGCTTGAATGTGTCCAAAACCTCCTTTTGCATTGCTTCTTCAACCATCTTCTTGGTTTGAACAACCCTGTTTGGAAAAGGAAGGGGTTTAGGAGGAACATCATCAATCTTTTTCTTACCTTTATCTTTCTCCTTGGATTTCTCATCAGTTGGTATGGAATGAGGCTTCTCTGGAGTTGAGGTGAATCCTAGTGGAATGGTAGGTACATATGTATCATTAATTTGCTTCCCACTTCTCAATGTAATGTCACTAACATTCCCCTTTGTATTTGGAGTGGGTTGGAAAGGTATATTTCTGGAATTCTTACTTATAAGTTCATGGAGGGCAGTGGAAATCTGGATCATTTGAGTATTCAACTCCCTCAACTCTGAACCTTGACTCTTTAGCTCATTCTGTTGATTAAGAAAAATTTGTTTCAAAAGATCATCAGTGTTAGAGTTTACCTTGTGTTAGAGATTCCCTTGTTGCTGACTTGTTGATGCTTGAGCTTCGAATCTCTTTTGGGGTTGTTGGAAACCCTATTGGTAAGGTGGAGGCTGCTGTAAGTTTGGTTGAAAAGGGGGCCTTTGTTGTTTTCCAGAGCCATACCTCATGTCTGGTTGATCCTTCCACCCTTGGTTGTATGTTGGATCAAACTTCTTTTGGGGATATGGTTGTTGTTGTTGTTGCTGATATGGTCTCCTAGGGAACACTGGTGCACAATCTTCTGTTTCTTGGAGTTGTGGGCAATAGTCAGTTGGGTGGCCTGTCTCAGTGCAAATACCACAAGGTCTTGAAGGAGGGGGTTGGGATGTATTTTGAGCCAAAGCAATTTGTCTCACCATAGTGGTAAATTCTTCCAACTTCGTATCAATCAAATGACTTTCAAGAGAATAAGGACTTACCTGATGTACTCCCCTAACATGTGGTGTACCTCGATCGCCAAATTGTTGGGAGTTTTGTGCCATCTTGTCGATCAATGCACGTGTGGCTACTGGTGTCTTGTCCACCAATGCCCCTCCTACTGCGACATCCACCATGCTCCTCTCCATAGGTGTGAGTCTTTCATAGAATTATTGGATGAGGAGTTTCTCACTAATTTGGTGATGTGGACAGCTTGCACACAACTTCTTGAATCTCTCCCAATACTCATACATTGACTCCCCTTTGTGCTTGCTTGATCCCCAAGATCTCCTTACGAATGGAAGTAGTCCTCAATGCTGGAAAAAATCTCTGCAAGAAAAGATGTTTTAAATCATTCCAATAAGTTACATCCTCGGGTTGTAAATAATACATCCAATCTTTCACAGCTCCATCAAGTGAGAATGGTAATGCTCTTAATTTGATTTGATCTTCAGAAACATTTCTTGTTTTAAGGGTTGAGTAAACCACATTAAATTCTTTAAGGTGTTTGTTTGGATCCTCACCTGATAAGCCATGAAACTTTGGAAGAAGGTGAATTAATCCAGATTTCAATTCAAAGTCTGATTCGAGGTTTGGGTATGCAATACAATTTGGTTGATAGTTAATATCCAGTGCATCCAATTCTTGAATGGTTATATTAAGTTCATTTCCATTATTTCCAGCCATTGGTTCCTCTTTTATGTTTGAAATTGAATTACTTCCAATTTCAATGTTTCCAGAAGAGGGGAATTCACCAACTGGTTGAATATTGAAACTTCCCGTAGACTGAGAATGTCTGATTCGATCCCTAAGGCTACGTTTAATCTCAGGGTCAAGATCTAAGAGATCTTCGGGATTAGTTCATGTCATAAATCAAATAAAAATGAAAAGAAAGAAAGTAGACCATAGTAAAATAAAAATGAGAAGTTTGAGTTGATAGTTCAAAAAGAAAAGAAGAGGATGAAAAAAAATGAAAACTTGAGAAAGGGAAAGATAAAAGAGAGAGGTGAAGAAAATAATAAAATAAAAAATAAAATAAATACCTCTAAATTGTTGAATAAATTACTTGCCTCCCCGGAAACGACGCCAATTTGAAGAGGCGCTGTCATGGGCACCCTCAAATGATTAGTGGTTTTTGGGGTACTTAGGTGTAGTAGAGTGGCTGACCAATGTTGTCTCTCAAAGGAGGAAGTGAATTAAAACAACTTTTCAGAGGTATTCTAAAAATAAAATAAAAGATAATAAAAACACTACTTGAAAGGATGGGGGTTGGTTATAGTTTATGAATCTAGAAGAATTTTTCTGGAAGAATATTGCATTTTTTTTGTTTCTAGTTTTGAAATGAAGTTCGATTAAAATGACACAACAAAAAGATGTTTTTTAGACAATATTTAAAAGACGTAATCGATCTAACTCTACCTCTTCAATAATTTATTAATAATTATCATTTAAATTAATATTAACTTAATTATGATCCCTTAATTTGTTAACCCCCGAACCCTACGATAATTAACCTTACCACAAAGATGAAATTAATTAAACCCTAGGCTAGCTTCAGAACATGCTATCGTAGCACCCTGCTTTGATTGATGTTCTAAGGATAGATTATGGTCAGTGGTAAATTAAGGCACATAACTACTATGTAAATAAGGATTAATTGATTTTAGGGATTGTATTTGAACTCTATAAATTTATCCCGTATGGTCTTGTATTACCGATTAAGATCGCGCTCTCACAATTTACACAAAATCCCGACCTCGCGTGTTTTTGTGTTAATTGTTCAATTGCTCACTTAGTTTCTTATTATTTAAAAACTCAATTTATGGATCATGTTTAGTGAATTACATTAGATCATTGATTCAAAATAAATGAATGAAGAAGGTGAGAGGTAGATCAATTACTAAAAATAACTACTCTTCCATGGGTGGCGTAATCATTGTAGAAGCGTTTTGCATGTGCAAAGGTTTATAATGGGTATAACCCAATAACACTTCTACTAAAGAATTTCAGCCCAAAGAGGAAGATTAAGAGAAGAATAAATTTAAACAAAACAGAAGAAAATAGAATAAATAAAATAAGAAAAAATAAGTTTATTAAGAAAACATAAACATTACAACATGAGGAAGAAGAATAGGGCTTCGACGAAGGGATCCTTGCTTCAAGAGCTACCCTTATTGAATTGCTTAGATAATTGGAGTGGAACCTCTTCTACTCTTCCCTAAACTTCCTAATGCATGTTACAACCCCTCCAAATGAGAAAAACTCCAATTTATAGAGGGGAGGGGAGGAGAGGTTACAAGTGGTTTCAAGTGTGAATGTGAAAATTCGGCCAAATATTTTAATCTAACTTGAACTGCCCATTTGACCACCTAAAAACGTGAATCAGATCTTCTTTTAGAAGGATTATTTGTTCCAAATCATTTTCCCGAGCTTTCCTCAAATTTTGGGCTCAATACAATCCCAGATGAAGAAGATATGGTCCAAATATAGAACCCATGTCCATTCTGCCGAGTCCATCCCACCATTGGCTTAATGGCCCATTTACTCCATCCAAATGCACTCTTTAGCTCTAGTGTCATGAATTAAAGTTGTAAAAAATTAAGTTAGGAACACTGTTACAAAATATTAAGTTCAAATAATAAATATTAAAATATTTATATTCAAAATACTACAGTTTATTTTAAAAGGGTAAAACTGGAATTTTCATCAAATTTTCAAATGAATGATCTAATCCCAAATATTTCATAAATGAATATATTTAGAACAATGTGAGAAAATTATATCATTTATTATCAATAAAATATTCAACAAAATAGTGTTTTATCAGCGTGGGTGTTGATGCTTGTGCGGTGGCGTCACATCTCAGTGGAGCTTCGACGGTCGGCTCGGCGCGGGTTCAACTCGGCGTAGGCGTTGATGCTTGTGTGGTGGCGACACATCTCGGAGGAGCTACAATGGTCAGCTCAGTGTGGTATGCACACATCGTGGGTCAGCGTCACTACTTCTCGGCAGAGCTTTGGCAGTCGACCCAACATGGTCTTCATCATCCGACGACGTTGAGGCATGGGGTGGCTCTGATTTGTCGGTTCGAGTTGTTCGGCTCATCCGGTAAGAGCGTTTGCTTCCAAAGATTTTACGGTGCGGTTCAGGGAAATATCTGCAGTGCTACGGAGGGGGGAGGTTTTTCAGTTTCAAATTCTGTGAATTTTTACAGGCGTTTAATTTAGAGATGTTGTAAATTTCTTCTATTGGCTGGATCTGGTTTTGTTGTCCTAGTTAGACGTGATGGTATTTCTCATTCTTGTCATCATGAGACTTGGCCGGAACCTGGTGAGGGTGCATCTGCGGTTCTAATCGGAGCAAATCCATGCCCAGAGTGGCGTTTTTGTTTTAGGAAGACCCAGATTCCCTTATTGCTGGCGGTCCCTCGGCGCAGGGTTGGGTTATCCAGTCCTAGGTGACGATGGCTTGAACTCGTGTTCTTTTGATTGTCTTCCAGGATTCTATGGCTACAGTGGTGGGGCTCTGAGGAGGTCATTGGGGTTGGTCCAGGATGACTGATTATTGAAGGATATTTGGTTTTGTTCTCTCAGAATGGTGAAAGGGTTTGTGAGGTCTGTTGGTATGGTGGAGCACCCGGACTCGACCACGTGGATCAAGTCCCAAAGGAGGTTCCAGAGCTAGCTATTCATTATTGCAGAGCTTTATGAATTTGAATGTTTGAGAGGGTATGGCATTTTCCATCGGATCGGGCATGTTCTTTGACACATGGCACTTGGTTTCCGTTCAACCTTGCACCGGTGGAGAACTTTGTCACGTTCAATTGTCGGGAAGGGGTAGATCCATGTTGTCAGTTTGGTTTGTCTCGCTAAACCTTCGGATCATGATTTTTTTAAGTCGATGATGTCTGTTAGGGTTTTCCCCTTATTCCCTCAAAAGGGGGGTTTGCTTTAAATAAAAAAATTTTGAAGGCCTCCGGGCCGTTGGATGGATGGGTGATGTTTAATTTTGATTGTATCTGTTTGATTAAACATTTATATTTTATATCTTAATGTATAGAGAGAATACAATCCAATACCTATGGATAAAAGTTGGATTAATTTACCTCAAAACCCACCTCAATATGCCAAGGGTTTGGAAGAATTTTTAGATTATGTAATTGTAAACCGATCAGTGGATGATAGAATAAAATGCTCGTGTCTTGATTGTAAATTCAAGTGATGATTGAATAGAAATGAAGTATATGACCATTTTATATTGAAACATTTTCCTATTCGATATGTAAGTTGGATTTGGTATGGTGAATCAAATGTTATGAAAAGTCAAAACAATGAAAATACTGTTAAGGAAACACAAAGTGACCCGATAGAGGAAAATTCAGTTCAAAATTTGTTAAATGACGCATTTGGTTTTGCAGAATACAATGTATTGGATTTTAATAGATCAACAGAACCTTCAGTTGATCATGAGAAGGTTAATCTTGCTCAGAAATTTAGTGATAAAAAAATGAGTTTTATGAATTATTTGAAGACGAACAACAAGAACTATATGAATGGTGTGCCAAGTATTCAAAGTTGTATTTTCTACTTAAGTTGTATCATATCAAGTGTCTTTGTGGAATTACCGACAAAGCAACATCCACGGTTTTAGAGTTTATTCATGATGCATTTAGTGAAACTAAGATCCCTACATCATTCTATGAGATGAAGAAAGCCATCGACAAACTTGGACTTGATTATACAAAGATACATACATGACCTAATGATTGCATGCTTTACTAGGGAGAAGAGCCTGATAAAGAAGAATGCATAAGATGTCATACAAGCAGATAAAATCCAATGAACAAAAATGAGGGTATAAATCAATGCAACTCTAGGAAGAAATAGAAGAAGAAAATTCCTGCAAAGGTATTGTGTTACTTTTCTCTGAAACCACGTTTTCAAAGATTATTCATGTCGTCTAAGACTGCATACGACATAAAGTGACATTCTCAAGATAGTAACGATGGATTGATGAGACATCCAAAATATTTGACATCATGTAAGACATTTGATTTGTTATATCCAGATTTTTCTTTGGATCCTAGAAATGTATGTTTGGGATTGACTTATAATGGGTTTAACCCATTTGGTACTTTAAGTACAAATTATAGAATTTGGATAGTTGTTTTGATCCCCTATAATCTACCTTTATAGATGTGTATGAAGAAGAATTCTTTCATTATTTTGATGACTATTCCTAGAAAGGAAATGCCTGGAAATGACATTGATGTATACCTTCAACATCTAATCAAAGAATTGTGAGAATTATGGGATGATGGTATGGAAACATATGATGTTTCAATGAGACAACTATTCAAAATGCATGCTACTTTAATGTGGACAATTAGTGAATTTCTTAGACTAGGAAATTTATCTGGTTGGAGCACTCATATCAGTTTGGCTTGTCCAGTTTGTAATTTTGATTTTGAACCTCAATGATTACCTCATAGCAGAAAATGATATTTTATGTGTCATCATTGACTTCTTGATGCTTCTCATAAATTCAGGTTTAACAAGACATGATTCAATGAAGATATTGAATTGATAAAGTCAACAAATGTGTTATCTATTTCAAAAATATTAGGACAATTAACGAATGTCACTAAAGAATTTGGAAAATGTCACCAGTTTAAAGAAGGGGGGAAAAGGTACGGGGCACAATATCCAAAGCATCTGGAACAAAACAATGGAAAAAAGAGTATAGTTTTCAAACTTTCTTATTGGTATTTTAATTTGACATGTCATAATATTGATGTAAAACATATTGATAAGAACTCCCATGACAAATTATTTTTTACATTTCTTAATGAGAAGGGTAAATTGAAGGATCACCTTAATGCTCATAAGGATTTGGAGCCAATGAATATAACACATAGTTTGTGGGAAAATGAGAATGACAAGTATCCTTCGACTATTTTTACAATGAAAAATCATGAGAAAGTCACATTCCTTTGAAATTTAAAGAATGTAAAAGTGCCAGATAGATATTCAAGTAACATATCAAGGTCTTTTGACTTAAAACATCAAAAGTTACATGGACTGAAAAGTCATTACTCACATATTCTGATGGAGCAGTTTTTGCTGTTGGCATTGCATAATACATTACCTGAAAAGGTAACTATGGTTCTAGTTGAGTTTTTTTACCTTTTTCAGAGAGATTTATAGAAAAACTCTAAATCCAACTGAGCTTGATAAACTTCAAGAAATAAATGTTTTGACACTTTTTCATTTGAAGATGTTATTTTTCCCTTTATTCTTCATAGTCACGATTCATTTGACTATTCATTTGGTTGAAGAAGCTAAAATTAGTGGACTGGTACACTATCGATGGATGTATCTAATTAAGAGGTATGTTGATATTATTTCTATTTTCATTAGTGAATTTTATTTTATCAAATCTTTGCGTAATTTTTTTGAATATTCTTTTTTTTTCATCAGGTAATTATGTCATTTGAAATCATATGTGAGGAATAAATCTCAACCAGAAGGTTATTTTACTAAAGGTTAAATAGATGAAGAGTGCTTCAACTTCTATTCTAGGTATTTGGATGGGATTGAGACTATATTCAGTCACACTGGATGTGCCGACAACATCTCCACTAGTTCTCATTCTTAAAACCAATTATTGGTATTTCCAACTATTAGACGACCAATTAAAAAGGGGTAAAATTTTACACTGACTGAATTGGATTTTCTATAAGAACATAGATATTTTCTACTCAATAGTGTTATTGTAAATCCATTTATTTAAGAATTTTGACTGCTAACAAATATGCAACTAAGGGGTTGAGCTTGAAATGAGTTGGAATTAACAAAAGATGTTAATAATGATATTGTCGAATGGTTCGCCCATCGTGTAAGTAAATACTCATATTCATATTATTGATGTGTAGTTATTTTGTCTATGTTAAAAGTAACACCTTATATCTTTTTATCTAGATAATTAATATTGAGAATCGAGCTAAAATATCAAATGATTTTAGGTTTTTTGGATCAAGTTCTCTAAAGCAGGCTAAGAGATTCGATGTCCACAATATTCATGGTTTTAGGTTTCATACAATTTATCACAAATAAGACTTGAAAACTCAAAATAGTGGTGTATTTAAACTTACAGAGGTGGGATACTATGAAAATATGAATGATATAATTGAATTAAACTACCATGGTCATTTTTTAGTTGTCTTATTCAAATACAAGTGGGTCAACATTGATAGGGATATAATGAAATATTTGTTACATTTTACTTCTTTCAAATTCTCTCGTTTGATCCATACCAGTGAGCGTGTAGATCATGATTAATTTATTTTGGATTCACAAGCGAAGATGGTTTATTATGTAGATGATAAAATACATGAAGGTTGGAGTGTTGTTGTACATTTAAAGTATAGAGACTTATATGATATGGGAAATGAAGATCAATTGGTGCTTTGTGATAATGAACCTCATCAACAAAAAAAATTGAACATTTTTTTCCCGATAGTATCAAAATAGTTTAACTTGCAAGAGAGGGAGAAAATGAAGGACTCGTCGCAATGGAGGTTGATAACAATGAAGATAATAAATATGAAGATAATTGAATTTATAAATTGGTAATGAAAATACATTAAAATTTCTCATTGATAAGTGTTTCATACTTATATACATTATTCTAGTTTTATTTTCTTTCCATCTCTTGTGTACATTGATCCTGGACTTCACTGAAGTCCATCTCACTCCCACTATATCTTTTAGAGATGCGATTCCTTTTAAAGAATATGGAATGTCTTGGCACTATTACCTTCTTCTCTAAGGGATTGTATAATTAATATCTCCTTGTTTCCTTGGGTAATCCTATAAAGTTACACTTTGTGCCTTGGGGTGAAAGTTTGTTACTTGAAGAGACCATAACAAAGGCTTCACAACCCCACACATGTAAGTACAACAACAAAGGTTTATTCACATTCCACAATTGGTATGGTATATCATCTGTCTCTTAAGTTGGAACTTAGTTTAGTATTTGTGTTGCTATCTATAAGGTGTATCACTAAAAGGATAACGAAAGACTTACATGAATTATCATTGATCTCAATATGTATAAAAAGGAGTGGTTACTCCTTTCACATACACCATTCCCTTGAGGTGTATAAGAAGGTGTGAGTTGGGAAAGGTGTTGAAAATGGGTGCCCTATACCCAACTTGTTTTTTTACTTTGATTACCGCTACATGTATTCAGCTTGTCATAATACATGTGTTTAAATTGCCATAATAGTTTAGATACTTATGCATCCACATTGTTTATTGAAATTTCCTTAGATTACCTATCACATCAAAGGGTTATAGTAGATCCCATGCTATAATGAGAGCCCCATAATAGTGTAGATACTTCTGCATCCACTTTTTTTATGGAAATTTCCTTAGATTACTTGTTGCATCAAAGGGTTATAGTAGATATCAAGCTATAATGAGAACCCTGAGATGCCATGACAGTAATCTTAAAGTAATGTCCTATGGTCCAGTTACATCATTCTGAAAGGACACAGATGATGTGTGACCATCAGGTGCTAGGGGCTCATAAGCATTGAGAATTATTCTCATGAAGTTCACACATGATGATCTCTAGTAGTTGAGATAATGAGAAAAGACCTGCATAATACTAACACTACATGTTTTAGGTGTCATTGGTCGTTCCTATCTATGGACATGTGTAATGGTATTTATACTTGAGATCATTTTCAATGTATGTCATTTAATTATGTACATTTGATGCAAGGTGAAAACCATGGTGACAAAGTCGTGGTGAGGTAGTTTGTATCGGGTACGTCATTAATGGCATGTCATTGATTGAATGATAGATAAATGATTTGTCTCTTCCAAATTTAGGAAGATATATCTCAGGCCTGGTTGATTAGGATGGTTGCACCTTCATTAAATCCATGTCCATGGTAGTGTAAGGTAAGACCATCCGGACAAGTCAACAAATAAAATAAAGCAAGATAAATAATGATGACACTAGTGTGCATTTTGCTTTATTGAGATATCGATGACGAATAGATTATATTACACAGAACATGTTCGTAGGAAGGCAGTCATTGCTTTGAATTTGCCTTATCTCTATAAGGGCCTCGATGGGTTGCTAGAAATCACTCTTGGTCGGTGGATATTATTCACTGCTATTGAGGTAAGGGCCTAGAGGGTCACACACAATAGAGCTTTGAGAATCTTCTCTATTCTGGGAATAAGAATATAGAACTTGGTGGGCCCCACCAAAGGGTCTGAGTACTATCCAAGTTCTATGGATTACCAAAGAATAAATAAATTCATTAATTATTCAAGTTTAGAATAATTTATTGAATTTGTTTATAACATGTATTTACAAGTTATATAGTAAATACAAGTATTAATATTATTCGAATGGATTTTAATATCCTAGGTTCGTTTAATATTAACAAGAGGTGTGTGTTGAGTTAAAGACTCAATATTATCACGTAATATATATATATATATATATATATATATATAATGAGTAAGTGATAAATTATAAATATTATTTATGGAAAAATGTTATTTCTCATAATAATTATTTATAACACTTATATAGCAGACGTTTATTACATGGGGGTCGGGAACCCATACCGCATGTTTTAAAAATTCTCTATATAAGTGAGAGAGAGGCTCTCCCCTTGGTGACTATTCATGTGTTGGGATTGAGAGCTTCTCTCTCCTCCTGGAATCTAGAGATAGAGTCTCTCAAGCGAAGGAAGATCTTCAAGTTCATCCATTTTGGATTGAAGCTTCTTGCCTTCCGGTGATCGTCGCTACGCTGAAGTGAGTGTTGAAGATCCGCACTAGCACCCTGATCTTGACGAACGACGTGTGAGAAGATTTGAGAGGCATGTGTGGATGATCTATAGGGCTTCAAAGTCGGAGTCTTCGAGCAACGATCACCAGCATCCTGCAGCGGACTTGCACAAGTCAAATCCGAACTAGGTACATGTTCAATTTATTTTTGTGCTCTATTTAAACCTTGTGAGATCGTCAGACCAAATTGGGAAAAGATCACCGGAGTTGATAGGGTTATTTCACTTCAGTGATGTAGAAAATTTTAAAATCCCAGCCCACCAGCTTCCGCTACGCCATCCCGGTACCTGACAGTGGTATCAGAGGGATCACAAGGTTTTTCCAAGTCAAAAAAATTAAGATTCATTAAATTTAAGTGCGGGGTGTTAAATCAGTTCATTCAAATTCGACTGCGCGTCATTTCGTTTTCAAATAATCAAGCTACGATCATTTAAAAAATTTAATCGGATCGACATCGTAGTTTTATCATTCATTTGATGTTAATCTCAATCATTATTGAGATAAACTTAAATATAATATTTTATTATTATAAAATATAATATAATATTTTATTATAAAATATTTTCCACAAAGTAAAGGGGTGTAGAAAATATTTTTTCACAAATTAAAAAAAAGGGAGACCAAGACCCCATTTTGGGGTCTTCTTCCTTTTATTTAAAAAAAAGGGAGACCAAGACCCCATTTTGGGGTCTTCTTCCATTTATTTAAAAAAAACAAGGGGGCATGTAGGTGGTAATTTTGTCTAAGGACAAATAATAAAAAAATAGAAGACCCAAGGGGGTCTTCTCTTTCATGCGGCACACAGGAGGCCGCCTCCCCCATGTGGGAGAAACCCTAGCCGGCCTCCCTCCCCGCCAGACCGCCGTGCCGCACCGCAGATCGAGCCCCACTGGACCGCTGTGCCTCACCACCTCAGACTGAACCCCTCCAGACCACCTGGTTGCGCCGCCTCGGACCGAGCCCCACCGGACTGCCGTGCCACACCACTCCCGAACCCCGACCTCCCTCTTTCCGAACCAGCCTGGTTGTGCCGCCTTGATCCCAGCCATGCCGGACCAGGCCGCTACCGGTCTAAGCCATTCCAAATCAGGTCGCCGCCCCGCCGGCTGGCCGGAGCAGTAGGCTTCCGGCCATGCGGCTGACCGGAATGTTGCCCGGCCTCCTCCTGCTCCCTTCGCTCCTGGACAGAAGAAGCTGCCCTGCAGATGTCACTGGACCGGGCTTCCGCGGTCATACCGCGGTTATGCCACGGTCACGCTACAGTCATACCACAGTCACTCCGCGGTAATGCCGTGACTTGGCCCTACTCCAGGACGACACTCCGCGGCAGTTCGCAGTCCTACCAGACTCCTCCCCGGCTAGAGGTAACCCCATCTTAAATCAATTTTAATTAATTTCATTTTTTTAAATTAAATTAATTAGAATTAATTTGGGGCTTAATTTTTTTTAATCCGAAATATTAATTTAATTTAGAATTAATATTAAATTAATGATTTAATTTAATTTTTATAATTAAAATTAAATTAAACAAATCGAACCGATAAATAAGTTATTTGAATTTAATCAAATTCATTTAATTTATTAGAACACCCTCACACTATTTAAATTTATTGCAGTTTAATTTTATTGTTCATATTTTACCCCAACTGGTCTTGAGCTAGTGACTGACCCATGCATGTCTGGCTTTATTTATTAAATTATATATACAATGCATGCGATGATTGTAATATTTAATTAGATAAATGAAGATTTGCAAATCATATTTTAATTCAAATATGTATAAGGGCATGCACGTCCATTGCACTAGTTGTATTTTGTACCCCAGACCCCTCGACTGCGTGAGAGTATATTTGTAATTATACGGTGATGATTTGAGATGCAAACCCCACCATGTCGAGGTGGTTGTCCAAACAGGAGTTGAGCGCTTAGCACTGGGGCCAACAGCGACGCGAGTCACGTTTCGACTCAGTTATGGATGCCCCTAGGTGATGATTGATCAGTTATCAATCGATCATTATAGAATTCTCAAGACCTACCAGATTGCATGATTTACTTTATGCATAGTTTATTATTTTATGCATCTGCATGATTATTGTGTGATCACATAGAATAGTAAACAAGATAAAATTCATAAAGATGTGATGAATTATATTCTATCGCATGTTCAGTTGTGAGCGAGACAACCCAGTTTGAATATAATAAATATAAAAGGATTATATTCGTCAATAAATATTAAAAATCTATCAAAGATATATTAATTCCAATAAATGCCTTTCATTTTTCACATCTAAACAAAACTGGATGTTTGTGGTGCTCATCAACCATAGTCGAGAGTGTCTCTTACTACCAGGGCATTTTCATGGGAGAACTCAGTTGACTTAACAAAAGTGAATAGTCAAGGATTAGCCCTAGATAACTTGCTATTACTTTAGAGGCAAGATGTTGAGGGAATCAAGTTCATATTCCAAAAGCTGGGACTTTACTCAATAACACAAGGAACCACAAGAACAAGTGGTTGGCCAGCCTAGTGCCTACCTTGAAACCCTCCAAGTAGTGGTGTATCCCTAGCTTGTAAACTATAAGGGAGGTTTTGAGGATCCTTGCCACTAGAATACTCAAGCGACAGAGTGTTCCGAATCTAATAGTGAGGGATATTAAGGTTCACTAAAATAGTGGGAAACATTAAAATGATAGAATAATTTATTAATCATAAATTTCAAAAATTAATCAAGATAAAGTACCAAATGCTAAATGTTTATCTGATGTAGATTCAAAATGGAAATCACTAACACCGCAAGTACTTTATCACTGTGATCAATTTTGGATAAAGAAAATATCCTGACTGGAAATAACTTCCAGGAGTGGTACAGGTGCTTGCACATAGTACTATGCCAAGAAAGGTGGTTATATGTGCTGGAATCCCTAATTCCTGCTGAGCCTCCTCAGGGAGCAAGTAAGGGAAAAAAATATAAATGGATAAATTATGTAGATGATTCACTTGATATACAATGCATCATGTTGTCATCCATGTCCAACCAATTGCAAAAAATGCACGAGGATGAGGATGCCTACAAGATGCTTTCACATCTCCAAGAACTATATGAAAAGAGGGTTAGGCAAGAAAGGTATGAGATCTCAAGTGCGCTTTATAAGTGCAGGATAACAGAAGAGAACTAAGCCGGTCCTCACGTACTCAAGATGATTGGGTATATTGAGAGGCTTGAAACCCTTGGGTTCAAACTGAACCAAGAACTAGTAATGGATCTCATTATTTACTCTTTACTGTAAAGTTTATTGAGTTTTATTGTCAATTATAATATGAATGATATGACAAAGTCTCTCCCAGACCTTTTGGATTTATTTCACCAAGCTGATAAGGATATGAAAAATACCAATTCATCTGTCCTTATGGTGACCAAGAAAAACAAGAGCAAGGCAAAAGAGTCCAAGGCCAAGTCAAGGCCTAAGACACCAATGCATCATCCAACAAAGAAGCTGAAGATTCAGAGGCAAAGTAATGAGTAGGAAGCTGTTTTCTTTGGATGTGGTAAGAAAGGCCACTGGAAGAAGAATTGTAGAGATAGGAAGAAGAAGCAAACTGATGCTTCTACTTTAGGTATTTTTGTCATTGAATGTAATCTATCTTTATCTACAAGTTGGGTATTAGATACAACATGTGGATCACACATTTTTATTCATATACAGGAACCAAGTAGGTTCAAGAAGATTGCAAAAGGTTAAGTGGATCTCCTAGCTACAAATGGTGGAAGTCTGGCAGCCTTGGTAGTGGGAGACTATCACTTAACCTTGCCATGTCATGAACCA
This sequence comes from Viscum album, assembly GCA_963277665.1. Classification (NCBI taxonomy): domain Eukaryota; kingdom Viridiplantae; phylum Streptophyta; class Magnoliopsida; order Santalales; family Viscaceae; genus Viscum; species Viscum album. Next base: position 303,665 of record OY728148.1, on the reverse strand, counting down.
GCCTAGGTACCCTGGTAACTCGATAACCGAGCCAACCCTGACATAGCCCGAAGGGCGTTCCCAATCCCCACGGGTCGGTGACTAGTACCTGGCATCGTACAACATACAAGTGGGAACAATTTTGCCAAAAAAAATGTGGAAGCAAAAGAAACAAGACAGTATGTATAACAAAAAAGAAACTCCACTGGGAGTGATGTACCAGAATACAACTTGGAATAAAAGCCCAAAGTACTAAAACCAAAGTACTGAAAATGGGAAAACAGACCCAAGGTCCCTAAGGACACAACTCACCAAGAGAATATCAACAATTGGATCCACCTCCAAGAGTTTCCTTCCCTTTGCTTGAACCTGGAAGAAGGAAGTCTACAAACACCCAAAGACAAAAGTAGGGTGTGAGCCTAAGCCCAGTAGGATACCACCAAATATTCCGTAATATATTCCAAATATATATCATCCAAAGAAAAGTTTTCAACTTTCAAATAAATAGGTTTGGAAATTCAAAATCATATTCTAAAAAAATATGCTATATATTTTCAAAGGATGGAAATAAATATTTTAAGAAAAGGCTTTACAAATGATGGAATATTTGTAAAAACAATGTCTTAAGTAAAACATTTTTATAAAAAAGTTTATATAAATTCAGTAGGCATGTAAAGTAGTTCATAAGCATTGGAATACATTTATATCTCAAATATAAACAAACAAGCAAGCAACATGGTCATCTGCCAAAAGGTATGATAGTATTAACCAGTTATAGGATTCCACACTCTCTATGTGAACTTGGAAAAATGTGTATACACACGTCTCTATGACACTGGCCAAATGAGACTCTTCACCAACCCATCGGGGTTGTGACCCACCGCAAGTATGTTTTAGAACGTTGTCATAGCGTAGAGTGTATCCAAATAACTCAATAACTACCTAAGGCTTGCATTCCATCTTACATGATGGGAGAACTATTTTAAGAATGCTTAAAATACGATCAATCCCATTACTCTATTTCAAAAGTACCAATTCCATTTCATTTAAAACCAAAACAAGTTTTATTCAAAACACACCTTTCCACAAGATAAAACCAATGGGTTTCTATCAAATCATTTTAATCCATTTTCATAAGTTTGAAATCCATTAAAAACCAATTCTATCATTACACAATTCATTTACAAAATTAAATTCAAAAATCTAATTGAAGTCATTTCCATCAAATCCAAAATTTAAATTAAACAATTTAAATCATCCAATTCCCATAAACACACCCAATTCAATGGAATTGGGATTTTCCCAAAATTCTATGCCAAAACCATTTCAAATATCTCAATTTGGAATCGAGTTTCTTTCAATTTAATTGATTTTTTGAGCAATTGAATTTAAATTAGAAATTGAAATAAATCAAGCAAATACAATGATAATCAATTTGGAAAGTCAGGACGAAACCACCTACCTCGAAGGTTTTGACCAAAACCACAATGGTCAAGAATGCTCAAGAAAATCAGGTTTCTTCTTCAAGAACCCACCTTAGATATCTTATCCTAGTAAGATCATGACCAAATCTCATCATATTTGGTACCACACACTTAGATCTACCCATAACAGGTGTAGTTTTAAGAAACCGAGAGAAGAGGAGAAGTAGATCTAAGTATATCTAAGAAACTGATCAAGAACGATGAAGAACGATCACATACCTCAAGAATCCAACTTCAATTCACCAAGAGGATCCTTTGGATCACCTTCAAAACAATGGGAGAACCTTCTTTGACCTAAGGAGAAGACAAATCCCGAGTTAGGGCCACTTAGGAAGAAAAATGAGGTACTTAGAGGCAAAAATGAGTGAGATCCACAATTTAAGGATCTCATTTAAGTGGCCGCATGGTTTGGATGCACGGTTTAACAAACCATGCGCTAATTGTGCATGAGCTACTACCTCAGTCATACTTCTCACATGGTTTGGCCGCATGGTTAGACAAACTGTGCACCGCCCATGCAGAAGCTACTGTCCAGGTTTCAAGGTTGGCACGATTTGGTCGCACAGTTTGTCAAACCATGCGCAAACCATGCACAACTCACTGGCCTTTATCTTTCCTCAAGAATTCACCCAAATGATCCGCAAGCCTTTACTCCAAAACGAAGGTACTTAGAAACATAAAAAATACCTGAAAAAGTAACGTGATGTTACAACCTCCCCACCATAAGATCTTTCTGCCCCCAGAAAGCCTAAGAAGAAACCTCCACGTCAAAAAGATGAGGCCACTGCTCCCTCATTAGTGCCTCCCTTTACCACGTCTCATGAAAAACAGAACCATTCTGCCATAGCACACATACCAGAGGTATAGTTCTCCCATGAAGTACCTTGGTCTCAGAATCAACAACCTTGACTGGTCGTTCAGTCATAGATAAATCTAGTTCAATCTCAAGATCACTCCAGCTCAAAAAAGGAGATGGATCAGAGAAATACTTTCACAGCTGCGATACATGGAACATGTTATGTATCGACGTCAGCTGTGGTGGTAGATCTAGATGGTAAGAAACTTTCCCTACAATACCAATGACCTCGAAAGGTCCCACAAAATAAGGAGCAAGCTTCCCTTGCCTCCCAATCCATCGATGACCTAATCATGGTGAAACTTTCAAGAACACCTGGTCACCAACTAAGAACTCTAAAGGTTTATGATGAAAATCAGCATAAGACTTGAACCGACTCTGTGCTGACAACATTCTATGAAGAATCAACTGGATCTTAGCTGTCGTCTCTTGGACAAAACTTGGTCCTACCAAGGAACTTTCACCAATCTCAGACCAACATAAAGGATATTTACAAGGATGACCATACAATGCCTCAAAAGGAGCTATTTTGATCACAGAATGATAACTGTTGTTATAAGAAAACTCAACTATCCCCATATGATCATCCCACGATCCACCCAAGTTGAGAACACAAGCGCGGAGCATATCCTCAAGGATCTGAATAGCTCTCTCAGTCTGGCCACCTGACTGTGGATGGTAGGCCATGCTCAAATGAACCTGAGATCCAAGTGCCTCCTGAAGGCCTCTCCAAAAGCGAGAAGTAAACCGAGGATCCCTATCATAGACTATAGAATATGGAACTCTGTGAAAACGAACAACTTCTTTCACATAGATATTTCCCAACTCCTCAAATTTGGTTGTATCTCGAATAGGTATAAAGTGAGCTGACTTGGTCACTCTGTCGATCACGAACCATATCTCATTCTTATTCCTCTGGGTTTGAGGTAACCCAACCACAAAGTCCATAGAGATTTCATCCCACTTCCATGTAGGGACTAGAAGTGGTTGAAGAAAACCCGAAGGTTTATGGTGCTTGGATTTCACATGCTAGCATGTATAGAAATGAGACACAAACTCAGCAATGTATCGTCTCATACCTGGCCACCAAAACTGCCACCGCATGTCATAGAACATCTTCATGGTTCCTGGGTGTACAGCCCACTGAGAGTTATGGAAACCCCCATCACATCCTTCCTTTCCACTAACGGCACAACATAATGGTTCCAATAACATAGAACACCCTCTATGGAGAACTACCACTGAGTTTCGGTCTCCCCACCATAAAGAGAGTCCCTAATGCTATGGAATTCATCATCCAGTTTTTGTTCCTGAAGAATTAACTTGAGGAGAGAAGATGTCAACTGGAAACTGGCTAAAGAAACTTCCTTCCCCTTCCACTAAACTCCAATATGTAACTGAGCAAAAAGAGCCATAAAACTCCACTCTTTTGAAGATTATTTCATAGCCTGTGATGGAAGTTTACTTCTTAACGCATCTGAAACTACATTCCCTTTTCCCGGGGTATATGCAATGTCAAATTTGAAAGATTGCAGGTACTCCACCCAACGCCTTTGGTGGAGATTCAAATCTTTCTGAGAGAAGATATAACTCAAGATCTTGTGGTCTGAATACATAGTAAACCTTTCTCCATAAAGGTAATGTCTCCAACACTTAAGTGCATGCATTACAGCTGCAAGTTCAAGGTCATGGGTAGGATAGTTCTTCTCATGAGGCTTAAGTTGACGAGACCCATAGGCAACAACATGATTACCCTGCATGAGAACCCATCCCAAACCTGAACCTGATGCATCACAGAAGACCACATAACCTATCCCCATCTCAGGAAGAGTTAACACCGGAACAGTAGTAAAAATTTTCTTTAGTTCAACAAAAGAACTCTGACATTTATCATTCCAGGAAAACTTCACACCCTTTTGAGTCAGAGCAGTCACCAGAGAAGCTAACTTTGATAAGTATTTAACAAACCAGCGATAATATCCTGCTAAGCCCAAGAATCTCCGAATCTTGAAAACATTTTGTGGTTATTCCCAAGTCATAAAATCCCTCACCTTCTCAGGATCAATTAATATTCCTTGTTCTAACACCACATGTCCCAAGAATTTCACTTCCCGAATCCAGAAATCGCACTTTGAAAGCTTAGCATAAAGTCGGTGATTCATTAGAAGACTTAGAACTGTTCTTAGATGATGCACATGATCATCCCTAAACTTGGAGTAGATAAGAATGTCCTCCACAAAGACTACCATGAAACTATCTAGATACTCACGGAAAACCTTGTTCATCAAATCCATGAAAATTTTAGGATCATTTGTTAGGTTGAAGGGCATAACAAGGTACTCATAATGGCCATACCTACTCCGAAAAGCGGTCTTATGCACGTCAGATTCTTTTATCCTCAATTGATGGTAACCAAATCAAAGATCAATTTTTGAAAACCACTTCACCCCTTTCAATTGATCAAACAAATCATCAATTCATGGTAACATATATATTTTTTATCGTAACTCGATTGAGCTTTCGATAATCAACACATAAGCGAAGAGAACCATTAGCCTTCTTGGCGAAGAGAACTGGTGCTGTCCAAGGTGACACACTCGAGCGTATAAATCCTTTCTCAAGAAGATCGTCTAACTGAGAATTCAATTCCTTTATTTCAGATGGATACATTCAGTAAGAGGGAATAGAAACCGGTTGAGTACCAGGCATTAAGTCAATAGAGAAATCAACCTCTCTTACAGGTGGAAAACTAGAGAAGTTAGAAGGAAACACATCGGGAAACTCAGCGATGACTGGATGGAGATCACTACACATTGAATCTCTCTCGAGATAAAAATCAAACACTGATATAACTTTCCCCAACTCTAGATAAAAGGGTCCGGATCTGCTTGAACTTGGGTCCCATTCTCCTTGAAAAACGAGAGACACACCACTGGGTGTAGTAAGGCAGACCCGTCATAGATAACAATCAATCTGGGCTTTATTGGCAATGATCCAATCCATCCCAAATATGACGTCAAAATATTTCATGTCGAGAAACAAGAAACTCCAAGCAAGCTCAATATCTGATAGAGAGAAGACACAAGGACTACAGATACCCTTCTCTCTCATTGTACCAAGGGGTGTAGTAATATCCATCGCACAAGATAAAATCTCCATAGGTAGATTAAGAAGATTAAAAATATGGGTTGAAATAAATGAGTGAGATGCATCAGTATAAAAAATAGCGGTCACTAAAGATGAAGCTACAATAATGGTACCTCTCATAGTTGAAAGACCTGCATCAGCTACCTCTAGCGACTCATCCACTGCGTAAAGAAGCTTTGTTCCAGATGCCTGTGGTTGGAACCCTTCTGTACGTGAAGCATTTGATTGATCCGTAGTATTTGGAGGTGCTGATGATCCTGTTCCACTACGTGAAGTAGAGAAGTGATGGCAGAATATCTATAAGTTCCCTAAACGTCCGCATGATCTACAGTTCTTGGGTGCCTCAGTGCAAACCCTCTTAGAATGTCCGAGCTTCCCACACTGATATCAAGTTAAAGAATCCTCTCTTGGTGCTATCGGAGGTCGGGAATGACTCTACTATTGAGAACTACCATGAGAAAAGTCACACTTCCATTTTCCTTTAAAGGAACCCACACCGCCACCAGGAGGGAAAAGAACCTCCTTCAACACTGACTTTCCTACCAAGTCCATCTCAAACATCAACGCCCTATCCAGCACATCAACATAAGTGGTTAGCTTCAATAAGAAAACCTAAGAATGGATATCTGATCTAAGTCCCAACTCAAATCATCGAGCCTTCATTCCCTTATTAGATACAATCTCAGGAGAAAACAGTACCAACTTAGAAAAACGATTTGAGTACTCAGTCATGGTTTTATTGGCCTGATCAAGATTGAAAAACTCCATAGCCTTGGCCAACACCATTGATTTTGGATAGAACTGGTTAGTGAAAAGGACCCTAAAGTCTTTCCACTCCAAACCCTCATGTTTCCCAGCCGTCACCATTGTGTCCCACTATCTCCTACTTGGTCCTTCCAGTACGAAGGTGGAACACTTCACCTTGATCACATCAGGTGTCTCCAAGAACCCAAATAGATGTTCAATCTTACTCAACCATTCCTCAACATGTTGAGGGTCAGTGGAGCCCTTGAAAACTGGTGGCTTCTGGTGTAGGAACTCTTGAGAACACTTCGGAGATTATAACTGTGAGGATCTATAGCTGGAGTCTGAACAAGAACTAAAGGTGGTGCATGTCCCAGAGATTGGACAGTGCGAACAATCATCTCAACTAGACTCGGATCCACAATAGGAATCGCTTGCTGAGATTCAGCAGCAACCTCTTTTTGGATCCTATTCTCACGTCTTCTCGGAGGCATGTTGCTACACAACATAAAAATACATTTGATTAACACTCAAACAGAGTAACAAGGAAAACTATTCTTAATAGAAGGAATAAACAAGATTTGAATTCTATTATATCCAAATCAAAATAGGGAAAATACTAGAACTAATCCACAAGTCGTATTTCCCTAACAAACCCTGGTGACTTAAGGTTCATTGTGGTGAGAGCTGGCCAGGCACTCAATCACAACTACCTCCCAAGTCCCGACAAGAATACTCAAATTCATACTGTTATCAAGGAAAGATGCTTAACCTCCTCTGATACCATTTTGTCACGAACTAACCCGGGTACCCTGGTAACTCGATAACTGAGCCGACCCTGACAGAACCTAAAGGGCGTTCCTGATCCCCACAGGTTGGTGACTAGCACCCGACATCATACAAAATACAAGCGGGAATGATTTTTCCAAAAAAACCACGGAAGCAAAAGAAACAAGACAATATGCATAACAAAAAAGAAACTCCACTGGGAGTGATGTACCAGAATATAACTTGTCATAAAAGCCCAAAGTACTACAACCCAAGTACTAAAAATGGGAAATTATCCCCAAGGTCCCTAAGGACACAACTCACCAAGAGAAGGTCAACAAATGGATCCACCTCCAAGAGATTCCTTCCCTTTGCTCGAACCAGGAAGAAGGAAGTCTACAAACACCCGAAGGCAAAATTTTGGTGTGAGCCTAAGCCCAGTAGGATACCACCAAAGATTCCATAACAGATGCCAAATATAGATTATCCAAATAAAATCTTTCAAATTTTAAATAAACAGGTTTGGCAATTCAAAAGCATATTCTAACAAAATATTCTATATATTTTCAAAGGATGGAAATAAATAATTTAAGCAAAGGCTTTACAAATGACGAAATATTTATAAAAAAAATGTATTAAGTAAAACATTTATATAAAATAGTTTATATAAATTTAGCAGGCATGTAAAGTAGTTTATAAGCATTGGTATACATTTATATCTCAAATATAAACAAACAAGCGAGCAACATGGTCATCTGCCAAAAGGTATGATAATATTAACCAGTTATAGGATTATACACTCTCTATGTGAACTTGGAAAAATGTGTATACACACATCCATATGACACTGGCCAAAGGAGGCTTGTCACCAACCCTTCAGGGTTGTGACCCACCACAAGTATGTTTTAGAATGTTGTCGTAGCGTAGAGTGTATCCAAATAACTCACTAACTATCTAAGGCTTTTATGTGCTCTTACATGATGGGTGAACTATTTTAAGAATGCTTAAAATACGATCAATCCCATTCCTCCATTTCAAAAGTACCAATTCCATTTCATTTAAAACCAAAATAGGTTTTATTCAAAACATGCCTTTCCACAAGATAAAACCAATGGGTTTCTATCAAATGATTTTAATCCATTTTCATAAGTTTGAAATCCATTCAAAACCAATTCCATCATTACAAAATTCATTTCCAAAATTAAATTCAACAATATAATTGAAGTCATTTCCATCAAATACATAATTTAAATTAAACAATTTAAATCGGCCAATTCCCATAAACACACCCAATTCAATGGAATTAAGGTTTTCCCAAAATTCTATGCCAAAACCATTTCAGATATCTCAATTCAATGGAATCGAGTTTTTATCAATTTAATTGAAAAAAAATTTAAGCAATTGAATTTAAATCAGCAATTGAAATAAATCAAGAAAATACAATGATAATCAATTTGGAAAGTTGGGACGGAACCACCTACCTCGAAGGTTTTGACCAAAACCACAACGGTCGAGAACGCTCAAGAAAACCAGGTTTATTCTTCAAGAACCCACCTTAGATATCTTCTCCTAGCAAGATCATTAAAAAATATCATCATATTTGGTACCACACACTTAGATCTACCCATAACGAGCGTAGTTCTAAGAAACCGAGAGAAGAGGAGAAGTAGATCTAAGTATATCTAAGAAACCGATCAAGAACTATGAAGAATGATCACATACCTCAAGAATCCAGCTTCGATTCACTAAGAGGAGCCTTTGGATCGCCTCAGGAAAAATGGGAGAACCTTATCTGACCTAAGGAGAAGAAAAATCCAGAGTTAGGGCCGCTTAGGAGGGAAAACGAGGTACTTAGAGGAAAAACCGAGCGAGATCCACAATTTAAGGATCTAATTTTAGTGGACGCATGGTTTGACCGCACGGTTTAACAAACCGTGCACTAATCATGTGTGAGATACTGCCTCGTCCATAATTCTCGCATGGTTTGGCCACACGGTTAGACAAACCGTGCGCCACCCGTGCGGAAGCTACTGTCTAGGTTTCAAGGTTGGCACGGTTTGGTCGCACGGTTTGTCAAACCATGCGCAAACCATGCACAACTCACTGGCCTTTATCTTTCCTCAAAAATTCACCCAAACTCTCCCCAAGACTTTAATCCAAAACTAAGGTACTTAGAAACATCAAAAATACTTGAAAACGTAATGTGATGTTACATGTCAACTGGTTTGGTTCTAGTTTTAAACAATTTCTATTATGTACCTTTTGTTACCAGAAACATAATCTCTGTGTCCAGTCTAGACACTATGATTTTTTTATTTCAAGTTAAGAAATAAATGTTGCCTCTTTTATAGGGATAACATATGTTATGGTATGTCACATCTTAATAATGGTTTATATATGATGGAACTAGAAAACTCAGTAATGGAAATCAATGACAAAAATAGCCAACATGACTCAAATATCACCCGCCCATGGCACTTCAGGCTTGGTCAAGTAAATGAGAAGTGATTACTAAGATTACATCAAGAAGGGTATCTAGAATCGATATAGTTATAACCCTTAGATGTATTACAAGATTGTTTACAAGGAAAAATGACCAAAGAACCTTTCTCAGGAAAGGGAGAAAGAGCCAATGCAGTGCTGGAATTAATACATACAGATGTGTGTGGTCCATTTCCAGTAGAGGTAAGGGTTGGTTTTATATACTTCATTACTTTTACCGATGACTATAGTAGGTTTGGATATATCTACTTAATGCGGTATAAGTTATATTCCTTTCAGATATTTAAGGAATACCAAAATGAAGTAGAAAACCAACTTGGTAAGAAGATAAAAGCACTCCGCTCAGATCGAGGTGGAGAATATCTTAACCAAGCTTTCATTGATCACTTGAAGGAGTATGAGATAGTATCCCAAATCACTAATACTTATACACCACAATGGAATGGTGTTAGTGAAATGAGGAATAAGACCTTGATTGACATGGTCAGATCAATGATGAGTCATGCAACCCTTCCATGATCCTTTTGGGGATACACCTTGCAGACAGCAGCATATACCCTTAACCGAGTACCAACTAAATCTGCAGATGGGATTCCATATCAGTTATGGTATGGAAAGAAACCCAACCTAACCCACATGTGTGTATGGGTGTGTGAGGAATTTTTCAAGACTTTACCAAGTGACAAATTAGCATCCATAAGCACTAAGTGCATATTTATAGGTTATCCTAAGGAAACTAAAGGATACTACCTATATAACCCTTTAGATAGAAAAGTAATTATGGCAAGATATGAAAAATTTCTAGAAAGGGAACACATTTTTATTGGAAATAGTGGGATCAAGATTGACTTCGATGAAGTTAATGCTCCAGATGAACAAGAGTTGGTATAGGAAAAATCTCCACAAGAACAAGTGGAAGAAGAAGTTGTTCCTGAGACACAGATACTGTATAGGTCTACACGAGAGGTTAGAGAACTAGAGAATTATGGTTTTCTTATCACTGAGTCAGGTGTCACATTAGTCCTTGAGGATGATGAACCTCTAACCTACAAAGAAGCAGTAGAAGGCAAAGAAGCTACTAAATGGAAAGAAGCCATGAATTATGAGATGGAGTCCATATACCAAAATCAAGTTTGGATTTTGGTAGACCCTCCAGCTAATGTAAATCCCATTGGATGCAAATGGATATTCAAGAATAATCTGGACATGGATGGTGAGGTTAATACCTTTAAAACAAGACTTGTTGCAAAGGGTTTCAGGCAACGTCATGGAATTTACTATGATGAAGCCTTCTCACCAGTAGAAAGCTTAAATCCATCATAATATTGCTTGCAATAGAAGCCTTTAATGATTATGAAATTTGGAAAATGGATTTCAAAACTTATTTTCTAAATGGGAAGTTGGTTGAAGACGTCTATATGACTCAACCCGAAGGGTTTTTCAAGTCAAAGAATTCCAATAAAGTACGCAAGCTGTAGAGATCCATTTATGGATTAAATCAAGCATCAAGATCATGGAATGTTCATTTTGATGGGGCCATAATAGATTTTGGTTTTTTCAAAAATGAAAGTGAGCCTTGTGTCTATAAAAAGGTTGAAGGTAATTCCATTGTTTTCCTAGTATTATATGTTGATGACATATTAATTATGGTAAATGAGGTGCAAGTCTTACAGTCAGTTAAGACTTGGTTAAATGAATGATTATTCATGAAGGAATTAGGTGAAACAACCTACATTCTAGGAATCAATATCTATTGAGATAGATCTCAAAGGATTCTTGGGCTAAGTCAAAGTACATATATTTATTAGGTACTCAAAAGGTATAGTATGGAACAATCCAAGAGAGGATTGTTACCTGTGTCACATGGTGTAAATCTCTCCAAGAAAATGTGTCCAAAAACACAGGGGGAGATTGACAGAATGAGTAGAGTACCTTATGCTTCGGAAGTGGGTTCTATCATGTATTCCATGCTATATACTAGGTTTGATGTCACCTTTTCTTTAAGCATGGTGGGTAGATATCAAGCCAATCCAGGAGAGCTGCATTGGATAACTGTTAAAACTATCCTAAATTACTTGAAGAGTACCAAGGATATGTTCCTGGTGTATGGAGGAGATGAGGAACTAGTTGTGAGGGGATACACTAATTCTAGTTTCCAGATAGATCATGATGATATGAAATCTCAGTCAGGCTACATCTTTTGGCTGAATAGTGGTGCAGTGAGCTGGAGAAGCTCGAAGCAAGCTTTGGTTGCTGATTCTACAGTAGAGTTCGAATATATTGCAGCTTCCAATGCAGAAAAGGAAGCAGTCTGGATGCACAACTTTATCTCATACATTGGTGTTGTACCTAGCAGTGCAGACCCTATTCCAGTATATTGTGATAATACTGCTGTAGTGGTGCTTTTCAAAGAGCCTAGGTCTCACCAGAGTACAAAGCATATTCTTTAGAAGTTTCTTCTCTTGAGGGATTTTACTCAAAGAGGTGAAGTGACAGTTCATAGAGTAGACACATAGGACAACGTGGTAGACCCCCTGACTAAAGCCATTTCTCAGCAGAAGCATGATTCACATGTGAGAGCTAGCATATTGAAACCTGCTAGCAGTTGGCTCTAGTGCAAGTGGGAGTTTTGAAAGTGGGTGACCTAGACCCAACTTGTTTTGTACATTGATTACCGCTACATGTATTGAGTTTGTTATAATATATGTGTTTATCTTTCCATAATAGTGTAGATACTTCTGCATCCACTTTGTTTATGGAAATGTCCTTAGATTACCTGTCACATCAAAGGGTTATAATAGATCCCAAGCTATAATAAGAACCCTGAGATGCCATGACAGTAATATTAAAGTAACGTCCTATGGTCCAGTTACATCATTCTAAAAGGACACAAATGATGTGTGACCATCAGGTGCTGGGGGCTCATAAGCATTGAGACTTCTTCTCATGAAGTTCGAACTTGATGATCTATAGTAGTTGAGATCATGAGGACATACCCGCATAATAGGAACACCACATGTTTTAGGTGTCATTGGTCATTTATATCTACAAACATGTGTAATGGTCTTTATACTTGAGATCATTGTCAATGTATTTCATTTAATTATGTACATTTGATGCAAGGAGAAATCCATGGAGACAAAGTCATGGTGAGGTAGTTTATATCAGGTACGTCATTAATGACATGACATTGATTGAATGATCAAGAAAGGATTTGTCGCTTCCAAGTTCAGGAAGAGATATCTCAGGTCTGGTTGATTAGGATGGTTGCACCTTCATTAAATCCATGTCCATGGTAGTGGAAGGTAAGACCATCTGGAAAAATCAACAAATAAAATAAATCAAGATAAATAATGATGACACTAGTGTTTATTTTTCTTTATTGAGATATCGATGACGAAGAGATTATATTACACGGACCGTGTTCGTAGGATGACAGTCGTTACTTTGACTTTACCTTATCTATATAGGGGCCTCAATGGGTTGCTAGAACCCGCTCTTGGTTGGTGGATATTATTCACTGCTATTGAGGTAAGGTCATAGAGGGTCACACATAATAGCGCTTTGAGAATCTACCCTATTCTGGGAATAGGAATATAGAACTTGGTGGGCCCCGCCAAAGGGTTTGATTACTATCCAAGTTCTATGGATCACCAAAGAATAAATAAATAAATTAATTAGTCAAGTTTATAATAATTCATTGAATTTTTTTATAACATGTATTTACAAGTTATATAGTAAATACAAGTATTAACATTATTCGAATGGATTTTAATATCCTAGGTTCGTTTAATATTAGCAGGAGGTGTGAGTCGAGTTAAAGACTCAAGATTATCACATAATATATTTATATATATATATTATGAGTAAGTTATAAATTATAAATATTATTTATGGAATAATTTTATTTGTCATAAATACTTATTTATAACACCTATATAGCAGACGTTTATTACGTGGGGGCCGAGAACCCATACTGCGTGTTTTAAACATTCTCTATATAAGTGAGATATAGGCTCTCCCCTTGGTAATTATTCATGTGTTGGTATTGAGAGCTTATCTCTCTTCCTAGAATCTAGATAGAGAGTCTCTCAAGCGAAGGAAGATCTTCAAGTTCATCCATTTTGGATCGAAGCTTCTTGCCTTGCAGTGATTGTCACTGCGCTGAAGTGAGCGTTGAAGATCCGCGCTAGCACCCGGATCTCGACGAATGGCACGCGAGTAGATTTGAGTGGTGTGTGTGGATGATATAAAGGGATTCGACGTCAAAGTCTTCTAGAAACGATCGCCAGTGTTCTGCGGCAGAATTTCACATGTAAAATCCAAACTAGGTACATGTTCAGTTTATTTTTGTGCTTTGTTTAAACCTTACGAGTTCCTTTGACCAAACCAGGACAAGATCACCGGATTTTACAGGGTTATGTCACTCCGGTGATGTAGAAAATTTTAAAATCCCAGCCCACCGACTTTCTCTACGCCATCCCGATACCTAACAATAGGATCCTAAATCCCATAAATAATTAGTGAAGAATTGATTAAGATATCCTACACTATGGTTTTATTGAAGTTTCTTAATATTATTTCCAATATAGTTCTCAACTTCCTTCTTGTATTCCTTTAACATCTCAAATGAATTTGACTTTACCTCATCAAGTAGTCATATCCATATATACTAAAATCATCAGTAAAAGTTATGAAGTATGAATACCCATCCATTGCTTCAATTGTAAATGGACCACACACATTAGTATGAACTAATTCAAGAAACTCTTTTCCCCTTTCACCTTTTCCTCTAAATGGGGATTCTTTATTTTTCCTTGTAAACATGTATTACATACACAAAGTGGTTTTATTTCAAAAGAATCTAAATATCCATCTTGATATAATTTATTTAAGTATTTTTCATTTACATGACCTAGCCAATGATGACATATTTGGGTGTGGTGTGAGTCATGTTATTTAGTTTTGTTATCGATTTTTATTACTTGGTTCATATAATCCAACACATAAAGACTATTATTTAAATGCACCTAACCACAAAAAATTCTATATTTATAAATGTAGAAACATTTATTCCTAAATTTAAAATAAATCCATATATATCATATCTAAATAAAAAATAATGTTTTTGGTAATATATGGAACAAAATAACAATCCTTTAAATCCAAAATAATTTCTATTAGAAACATGAGGTTGTAGTCCCTGATAGCCACAAAAACCAGTTTGGATATATTAGTTTCTTATAGTTCTACCTCCACTCATTTAATATTTTTGAACCAACTTGGTTGATATATTTTAATACATATGTGAGCACCAAAATATGTATCTAATACTAAATTTTTAGAAATAGAAAAATTTTACTCGATAAAAAATACACATGAAACTTCCCCTTGCTTCTTTGGTTGGGTGATGGTTTTCTTACAGTGGCCCTTATTGCCTCATGTGAAACATATAACATCCTTCTCCCTTAATTTACCCTTGATCATTCACTTCTTGTAATGGTGTTACAAATAATATTTGGGCTTAGATCTCTTTGCTTGACTTTTCCTTTTGTTCACCATAAGTACATAGTGTTTTTTATTCTTCACCTCCTTATAAAATTGGTGAAGAAGAGTGATTATATCTAGGATATACTTAACAATAATATTCATATTAAAATTTACAACAAAGGTGGAGAATATTTGAGTAAGTGATACAAGAATGAGATTGGTGTGTAGTTCTTTTGGGAGATTAAACCCTAGAACCTCTAAGAGCTAAGTATAGACAATGAATTTTTCTACATGAGGCCTAAATAGTGAACCTTCTCTAAGCTTACTATGAAATAGAACTTTGGATATCTCAAACCATTCTTATCTTTCTTGCTCCTAGTAAAGGCCATAAATATGCTTGAGTACACTATAAGAATCCATGTTTTTCATGATATTTCATGAGTTCAATAGACATAGATGAAAGAATTGAACATTTAAAATTGAACACACTGTTCAAGTGTTTTTCATATATAATGAACTCTTCATCACTCATGTATTTAGAAGGTGGATTGGGTAATGATAATTCTATCACGTAAGACTTTTTTTCACAGAGAAACAAAACCCAAAGGCAACTTAACCAAACCTAGAATTTATTGCCAGTAAGGAGATGATTTTTCTCTAATATTGATCATATAGATAATGTGAATGATGAAATTTATATTTTTATACAATTATAAAAGATTAGATTATTAGTAAATTGCTTGATTAACATTATGTGAGAAATACATTTTATTAAGTCTCCCACTATTTTATAAGTCCCAACAGCCCCCACCATTGAACTTGGAATGTCTAGTTGCTTTTACATTCTAGTGGAAATGATCAATATTCCCCTTCACATATCACAAAGAGGGTTGGTCAAGCTATTTTAAGGTATTTATGTAGGGAGGTCTTTTCCAACTATAGGCTTACAACTCCTTGATTTATTGAGTGGACTCCCCAATCTTGAAATCTTGTCTTGGATTTCCTCAATACTTGCCTCCAAGTTACATCAAGTTTATAAAGGGATAATTCTCTTGATTTAAGATAGTTAATTCATCCCATTAACTTCATAAAAATTCCATGATAAAAGTAAGTGCCCCAAAAAGGGTCATTCAAACACTTAGTTATATGGATTTTATTCCTAATCAAGTAATAAAAGATCAAGTGAGACTAATATTTGGTTGATGGATTTTATTTATTATGCACAATTTTTTTATTATTTTATCTTTTACTTATCTTGTTAATATTAAATGGATTTTACTTAAGTGATTAACCATTTTTTGATAAAACATTTAAAAATAACCCCTTAAATTAAATTCCATATTTGCACATTAATTCATTTATTTATGTGATTATGGTCTTGCATCCATAACATAAATAATCCATAAAATATAAGTAAATAAATGACCCAATTATGATCTTATCCAACATTTTATTTATTGAGTAGATAATAAATCAACCTATGACCATAGGGAAAACTCCCCTTTCTAGTCTTGGCATGAGTTACAATATTTAACTGATCCACCTGTATATCACCTAGGTTGGTATCATCTTGGTTCCCTCTTGAACTGCCTCCACATACCTTGGGATACTCCATTATTATATGTATTTATAAATCACATACATGTGTAAGGAAACAAAGGATTAATTAAGGATAATTACATAAATCACTCTATATATGAAGGTCCTATATAATAAAGGAGGGTGGGATAAATCACAAACTATCATTTTATTTTAATAATTAATAATTGAAAACCCATTCCATAAATTAAATTAAATAAAACCATCGCATACACAGGCCTTGATCAATATCATGAACATTTATAAATATGCAACGGTTACACAAAATTATACTGGCTAATATTCATTTCTATTTTTTATTTATTATTAAGATAAATTCTCTTTAATTAATTAATTAATTAATTCATTTTTATCTTAGTGACCAAAAAAATTATCTTGGAGATATATATCATTAATGAATTCATGGAAAATAAATTGAATAACCAATAATCATAGATAATTATAATAAATTAGTTGTGCATTTAATAATTCTTTAAAACCCTTATTAAAAATTTAAACTTATTAGGCACCAATCAATATAATAAGGTTTTAATGCTACAATTTATTATTTAATGTAATTTATTTTTGTCCTTTATTGGGAGACTACATGGTTTTTTACTTTCAAGCTATACATTATGTTCCTCAATGACCATGTACCCATGGTAAATGCTTGGGGATTTGGTGTATACCTCAAATTTACTACATGGAATGTACTAACTAGCTACATGCCATGTGTTCTAATTCCCGTGTGCCTAGGATAAATGCATGGGGATTCAGTGTGTATCTCAGGTGGATTACACAGTGTGTACTCATGAGCTTCATGTCATGTGATCCACATACCGCGTGTCCATGAAACCCACCAAAGGACTCAGTGTGTTCTTCATATACAGGACTATAAGATATGTAATAACTGGTTACACACTGTGTATCTCACATGATGTGTGTCTGCATAACTCACCAAAAGAAACAAAGTGTATTTCAGACATAGGGAATAATGAACTATACACTGTTTTTTCTAGATACACATCATGTATTTTATTAATGCTACAGGATTTTAGTCTTATATAGGGTTTAACCATGTATTTAACCACATGGATTTCATGAATTTTGCTGCTAAATCATGTAGAATAAACGACATGTATACCTACTACACACCATGTAATCTGACAAGTTGTGTGCTAGGTTGTCTAGGTCTACATGTGGTGTGTAATAAATGCACAATGTGTAGTTACTGCTTGGAATTCCATATATCCTTTAGCATGACCAGGTGTAGTGTACATGGGTACATGACATGTACTCTAGCTACATGTCTTATAACCCCGTATTACCGACCAAAATTATTATCACTTCCTGATGGTATCTCTGGTCGTTATCCATCTATTATTAGTCCTTTAAGAAAATTAAACCCTGAATAATGGTAATTAAAATGTAGAAAACATGTTAATTAAAAATCATATTAAAGAATGAATATTCTTGAAATGAAATATTTAACCACTATTTCACATATAGATCAACAATAAAATAAATAATTATAAATTTAAAACATGAACTCTCTCATAAAACTTTAAGGTTATGAGTATAGTGAAAGTGCCTTGGTTAGCATAAAAACCATAGAGGGTTTTTCTATTCTACATATCATTAGAAAAATTGTACAATATGTAAACATCACGACCAATAAAATTTTCCATCGAATATTGACATAAGAGAACCTAAAACCCAGATAATATCTTTTCATTTTAAATTTATAATTAATTTATATTATAACAAAAGAAATCATATATTGTCTTAGAATATTTCTTTATAGATGATGCTGATCATCCAAAAAACCCTTTTCCAAATTACCTTCATTGTGTTATAAGGATCCAAGTGTAGAATCCCTCTAGCGGTGATCTAAACATGATCCTTTGATATCTAAGAAACACTTAAAGAATCCTGAGAGCTAGAATGGTGGATCTATCATATTGTGTTGATCATTTTGATTGATTATAGTTTCTTCAATCTTGAAGAAATCTCTTTACCACTTCTCATTATTGAGAGGAAGTGAGGAGGAGGAATAATGAGAGAATTCATCTTTGAAAAACGATTCTCAAGTATTTATTAACCATACACAATATACATAACCATATATTTATAAAGATAGGGTTTAGGTTAAAATATTATTTAATTTCATGCCTATCCTTAAATAATATAATAATAATTATCAAACCTCATTCCATATAATAATAATAATAATAATAATATTATAATTATTTTATGGAATGTGATAACTCACGCAATGATAAATATCATTTACCTATTTTTAAATAAATATTAATCACCAGACATGATCTTGTCATACTTAAAATCCTAAGAATTTATTGAATACCTGAATAATTATTTTCGATCAATAAAAGTTGAATAAAATTATTCCTCTATCTCAAGAATAATACTTATTCCATTAATTAAATTCAAATATAATTTAATTAAGATCAATAGAATCACTTAGTGTGTGACCATCTGGGATTATTTCTTGTTGGAATTAGGTGAGCTTGCCTAAAGTACAAGATTACTATCTAGAAATGGGTCAATGAACCCAAGATTAAGAGATTAATGTCGCAACATTGACAACCACATATGAATACTCACTGTGTAATATAATCCCTTTGTCACAATATCTCACCAAGAAGGTTGCACATATATGTCATAAACCTATATGCTTGATACATATTTCTTTGACCATATGAAATAAACACACTATTATACCATGTCTAGGGGATTTAATGTGATGGTTCTATTCCAATAAAAGGGATGAGATATCAACTTCCATAAATATGGAAGGCATAAATCCTTCATCAACCTATCTATTAATAACATGTCATTCGTGATGCACCCAATGTACCCTACTTCCCACAAACACATGGAATCATGGTTTTGGTTATTAAATTTAAGTGAATGATTCATGTCATTCATCAATAATAATATTATATTCTAAGGACCATTATACACACACTCATAGATAGGAACATATAATGACACCAAAACAATCATAATTCCTACTGGTGGGGTTTTTCTTATAATCTCTTAGATTTGAGATTACCAAGTGAAAACTTCAAGAGATGAAGTCTCATATACTTACAATTACTTTCACCTGAGATTTTATATACTATATTACCTATCATAGTACATTATCTGACTATATAACTATATTTAAGAATATCATCATAAAACTTCATGGTTCTCATCACAGTGGGGAACTTCTCTGAACTTACAAATTCAAAATATAAACTATGAAATTATTACATCAAATTTATGTAAAACAATGAAAAATATGAAAAAATATGTACTATTAATATTAAAATCTTAGAATATACATGTAATTCAAATTAAAAATAGTTGGTTCTAGAACACCAACTCTAACAAGGTGATTGATGCTAATTTATATGATATGGTCTCAACCATTTTCACTAAAGGTCCTAATCTACTTGTATTGACATCCCATTCCTCTTTGAATAAGTTAAAAACTCCCTTAGAAGATGTAAAAGTTACTCATCAAGTATAGTAGTTGATGTAAAACTTGAATTATACCAGCCGATCCATTCCCCAGATGATATCAAAGATTTCTATTTCCAAGACAGTGAACTACCACAAAAACTAGATTGATTTAATAGTAATGGAACACACAAAACATTTAAATCCCCTGTACTCTCATTTATTGATAGGTTCCTTGATACTTATAATGTGCAATATAATTTCCATAGGCAAACCCAATTGTTTTTCCACATTAGAAGCAATAAAATAATGGGAAGCACCAGTGTCAAAAAAAAACATGCATTAAAGTAGAGTATACGAGAATAGAATCTCACACCATTGAGGGACCTACATCTTCATTTGGAATATTTTTATTATCTCTAAAGAGTTATTGATCCACTCCTACGGACTGATTCCTACTACCCTACTAAGGTAGTTCCTATTGAGGTACTAGGGGGTTTATGAAATCACCCAAAGTACCTCAATTTTTAAGGAGGGAACTACTCTGATGAGAGTATACCTATTGATCATTAAAATTTTGCAACATAGTAGAACCCTCATCACCAGTTTACTTTGATATATTTGTATAATAACACTTCAAATTCCATTTTTGGCTATAGTTATGAAAATATCAAAGTGATATTGTGCATTCCCTCTTTATTTGATGTAATAAACCACATTAAAAACAACCAGATTAGTTAATGTAACATGGGGGAAAAAGAAAATGATCTATTGGATTTATTCTCTAGCGATTTGGTACCCTAGTAGTATCTCTAACTTATTCAAATTTTTCTTACACTGAAGTTCCCACCTATGTGTAAGATGAAAATGGTGTTTCCTACACTGATGTTCCTAGTGACATATTTCTCTTACACCATATCCTTGTTCACCATATTTATGTAATTATTGATATAGAACATCACCACTCAAGAATGAATATTCGATCATAGACCTGCTTAAAAAATTAATGCCTTGAGTGATTCACTAGATACCACTTCTGGTAAAAAATGAGTATGGTATTTAAACCAGACTCCATATTCCATAATCGATAGGTTTCCTAAATTCAGTTGGAATAATTTTTTTGTTTGAAACACTCATAAAGAATGTGGGTATAATTATTTATTAAACAATTCCTCAAATTCATCCCAAGTGAGGCCTTAGTCAAATTTATATTGAACCATTAGGTCCCACCATTATTGCTCCAAATAATAAAGGATATAAACAATTATATTTACTTTTATTTCATCTATAGTCCCTAATAAATCAAAATTCTATTCAACCTCCCAATCCATGCTTCCACTTTTATGGGTCCTGAGTCACTCAGAAATATTGGTGGGTTATGCCTTTGGAATTATAGTGAGTGATCCACATGATGTGATTCCTGAGGTTAGTTTCCTTTTTCACAATCTTGTAATGATTCCATAATAATCTTGACTAGCTGATAAATTAACCATCATTTCTTAGTCGGAAGCACATTTTCTATAACATCCACTTAATTTCTAAGTCTTCTTACTTGTGGTATCTTCCTATAGTCCTAAAAAAAATCATTACTCAGTTATAACTTAAAACTTCAATCACATACCTTTTACCATATACCAAATAATCAAATATCATATGAATGTTGTAGTTATAGTGGTAAGTCTCTTTACTAATGCATGATATTTAAATCTCATCAGTTAAACCTATGAAAATGAGATGATAACAAACCTAGAATTGGTTAACAACACTATGTATACCCAAAGCATCTTGGTAACTTTAATTTTAATATAAATAGTTTATCTATGCCTTTTAATACACTATATTTCATGTCCCAATACATATTATCTCCACACTTACCATCCCAACTGATAGACCATACTAAAATGATATCATTTGTAACATCCCAACCCCAAACCATTGTATTGGGTAAAACTAAGCTACCACTAACATTAGGTGATTTACTTTGGACACCAAAGGATTAAAATAAATGCCATGGGATTTACCAAATCATGAGGGATGATTTTCCCTCATATACATAAAAAAATTACAATATATTATCACAATAAGATTAGGTAAACATGACGCATGATATAAAAACCAACCAAAATCCCAATGATATAAACCAAATAGGATCAGATATATAGTAGAAAATAAAGATATAAAAAATAGATTCTATAACATCCCAATATAAAAAGGAATCCAAGGCACTAATGTGGCACCACAATGACTCCAATACAAGACAATATCCAAGATCTAACTCCTAAAGTACACAACTGGAACATTAGGATGCGCTACTAGAAAATTATGAAATCATAACCTTGCCTATATCATGGTAAATTTTTTTTGTATATGCACCAAGGTGTATATGTTGGGGGTGAGTATACAACCAAGTAGGAAATCTACAAGACTCACTACACATGCCACTAATACAAGAACTAGTTAGCTCATAATAATACATATATAAAAATAGAAGAGTAGAACCAAGCTAGAAGATGAAATGTAATATAGTAGTAGTGAAATAACTCACACAATGAAGGTAACCCATGTTTTAAATTCACACACCCATACCCATGTATAACCAATGGGGTACCATCCCATATGTCCACTGAATAGTCCCAAATCGCGAGCAGAACCCATCCCTCCACGCCCAATTTGTCACTTGTCTATATAATCCATAGTGCCTCCAAATTGACATGAAAGAAAAGTCCAATCCAACAAGGCCCCAATATGAATTATAAACTCACACACACATTTCCATACCTAGTTCTCACACCCAATATTTTTTATACATAAAAAAATCATTTAATCATTTAATCAAACATGTTGTGGGAATCAACCACAACCTTTATTTTTTAATCCACATCACAAGAGGTTTTCAAAGACCAATTTTCCAAAAAACACATTGATAAAACAATATTTATATTTTTGAAAACAAGAGCCTTCTAGTTATATAAGTAGTTGAATGGGATAGAATCTATTTAACTGTAATGGTTTCATTTTTATGAATCATTTCATGACCTCATAGATCCATAAACTTCTCACCTTCCCATTAATGGATCAAAAAAAAAATCCCCTCAAAATCTATCATAGAACATAGATTTTAGAATGAAAACCCCAATATAGTGTTCTTTCTAAGATAGAATTAAAATAGAACGAAGGAGAGAGAGAATAAAAAATCTTACCTTCAATTATCTAGGTCCAATGCTCTAGTATTCAATGAAATTAGTCTCTATATTGAAGAGAATCACCAAAAAATCCAAGAGGAACCCTATGTTTTGAAATTCATAGATACATGAAGAATAGTGAGTCTTTTGGGTTAAAACCAGTGTTAAAATTTTAATTTTCAGAACCCATTAATGATGCACACATCTTGGCTACATGATTTGGAAAACTATACCCTAATTTTACAGATTCTACTTTAAAACACATAGGTCTACATGATTAGGCCGAATTTGGAAAACTGTGCACTAACCATGAAAATCTCCACTTTCCAAGAAATCACAATACTTCATGGTTACTACATAGTTTAACCAAACCATGAATTAACCATGTAACTTCCCATAGGCCCCCTTTTCAATATTCATGATTAACCAGGAAAAACCACATAGTTTCCCTTAACTATGCATCAATCGTGCACCCTTCAAAAATCCTAAAAAAACTCAAAACCCAATCCATTTCATGCTTTAAAATTACACCATGAAACAATAAATTATCTCAAACTAGGGGTGTTACAAGCTCTCTATTTCTTAAAATTCTCTTTTACTCTCTTTGTTTTCCCTTTATTGGTACTGAATAGAAATTACTTAAATTATAGAACCCTAGAATCCCTAAGGGATAGAGTGGATATTTTGATTGAATATTTAGAGGTACCAAATGATGGTTATAAAAGAAATATATGGTGTACATCTTGAGTGTTATCCAATGGTAGAAGTAAAATGAAAGAATCATGAATAAACAATCCACACATTTAGGGATGGATATGTAGTACATATATATATCAAAGCACCACTGGTAAATACTAGACCATTTGATGAATTGGGTCAACATCTAGGGTTATCCTTGTATATGTAAATGGTGTATCCAATTTATATAGGTGACATACAGGAAGAAAAATACCATGAAAACCTCCCTCCAAAGGTACCACAATGATGGGAGAGAGATAATGACCCCTGGTTCCCACCTCCAGTAGGTCTTGGGTTGGAGACTAGCACCAAGGGTGTAAAAATATCTCAATATTGGAGGCATTACCCTTTATAAGGAAACAAGATCAGAAGATATGATGGATCATCCACAAGAAACTCCAAAACATAAAATAAAAAAAATCCAAAACCATCCCACAAGCATGTGTAAAATAGAACTGATACAAATATAAAAGTCTCCAAAGCAAATACCAAAAGTAAATCTTGGAAGCAACACAGAAACTGTCAAGATCTGAACTAGTATGATCCAGAACGGTCTACGAAATCCTCCTGAAAACCTGAAAATAGTTTTAAATACGTAAGGTGATCATAAAAGTATACTCAGTAGAAAAAACCAAAGTCTCTCATGCACATGTGAAAGAGGTATACTAATACACCTATGGGAAAATAGTAGAACCAAACAAAACCTAAGCAGGTATACCAACCAAACCCAACCTCACCAAGGCATGCTCACCAAGTAATGAAAGACAATTAATATAATACAAAGAACATATATGATAGGGTACCCCACACCACTCTCCCACTAATTATCCTCTCTCACACCCTAATGGAAAATGTCATAGTGGTCCCACCTATTATTAATACACAACATCACATCCCACCCACACACACCTGGGCCACAAAAGACATCCTTCCCACACACACCACGGCCTCAAAAAACATCACATCTCATCCCGAAGACATCTGGGAAAGAACATATTGCATCTCATCCCAAAGACACATGGGACACCACATAAAAACTCAATTGCACACACCTGGGCCTCACATCCCACCAAAACCTTCCCAAAGAGTATTGGGATATCATCGCCTGGAAGAGGGAGCAGGGAAGAGCGGGTGGCCATCCACCCATCCTCCCATCGGGATGTTGGGAAATACACCCCGTATGTGACTATGAAGGTGTTGGGAACATAGGGATCAATGTGGGTGTGGTGTGTATAGAAATCACAATGAAAATTCAAGTGTATATAAATATGGTACCAAAAACTCAAGCCCAACCTATGGGTTCTCAAAAAAACCACTAACTCACTACACTTCCACCTTTACTGCTACCCCTATATGCACAACACCACATATCAAGCCACAAAATTCATTTCACATTCCCAACCAAAATTTATTTAACCATTTCCATTACATTAACCAATCCAAACCAAGACATTAAAGGATTTAATAGTGAATTATTTATTCATTCCATTACTACTCAAGGTACTAAGAAACATAGTAAAAATCATGGTAAATTAATGCATTTCACATTAAAGACACATCATACCACAACCTCTCGATATGCGGTGAATCCTTGTGCATGTTATCAATGGAGAAGCACCCATACCAACCACTACCATCCTTATTCAAAGTCATACCTCACAAACCATAATTCCAACTAGAACAAACCCCAACTCACAACCACATCCAGTGATATATGCCTAGATCAATAGTTAACAGCCCTGATGCCTTCATACCATGACCAAATTACCATACCAACAAAAACAACCCCCTGTGCACAATCATTCCCACAACCACATCATCGAACCAACCAATGAAAAACATATTTCTAGATTTAACTAGGCATAACTTCTTTAATTACACTTATTAATTTAAGGGTTATCATAAAAACATTATAATCCCAGGGCATCCATTTATTAGCTGAATATAAGTGGTTAGAAAATTTTTATATCAGCATTCAACAACACTAAACAACATGCATTCCATAAACCATACTATGTTAAAACAAGGACCCCCAATGACTATTATTTTTAGTGGGTAGTTAACCCATAAAAATAAAGATATCAACTATAAAAAAACACATCATAAACCTGTGTCATTTTCCCAACCTCCGTATATTGATCTTAAACTGGTTCAATTATCTTTATTAATATGAATTAAAATATCTTCACAAGGTAAAAATTCATACACCCACCCCACATGATGTAAAAATGAGAGGGATGAAAGAAAAATTACTTAGAAGAAGGGATGATTGTCACTTCCTGGTTGCACCAAAATTGGGGCGCACATGCATTAGAAAAAACACCATGGAAACACGAACCAAATGTTGCAACCTGACCACATGAATCCCATAGGAAGAAGAAATTAAGGTGGATAATACCAAGAAAAATCAAGAATAAATAACAAGGGGTAAGTTATCTCGGCCTTTGGAAAGATCTAAACAGGGTCTCGGTTTAGATACATTTTTTATTTCCATTAAAGGAATATCTGGCCAAGATAACACATTTTGACCAATTAAAAGCACCCAAAACTTTAGGAAAATAAAGATAAGATTTATGGGCTTTTAAATGGTCTTAAATACCTTTAAAAAAGGCCTTAAAAGAGTTTTACATCAAAAGGGAAAAACTAGGAGAAGCTAAAAACACTATTCATGGGGAACTATTAGGTGAGGCACCACTTGGAGAGGCACCACTCACGAGCTACCGTTAGATGAGGAACCACTAGATGAGCGACCATCAGATGAAATGCCTACCACTGTTAGTGAGTTACTATGAGGTGAGACACTACTAGACGAATGACCTCCAGTGAGCCACCATCAGCGAGCGACTGCTAAGGTGAGCTACCGCAAGGGTAAGCCGCTGTTGGAAAACTGGGAATTTGGAAAAGTGTTGAAATGAGTCACCTTGACCTCCTAGAATTCCTCAAACACCATATTCTCACAAAGTAATGGACCGAAGAGGTCCGAGAAATTACATAAGATACCTATCAAACTATTCTTTCCCTTGAAAATTTAAAACTAACCCAGAAGAAAAGAGAGGAAGGGTTCGAATAACCATCCCTCAAGATACATCTCAAGGATCTCAGTACTCTTGAAACACTGATATCAACTAAATACATAACGTTTAAGATAAACCAACCTTTGTTTTTTGAAAGCTGGAGTGGAAACCTCTACACCCAATAACACCTCCTTTGATATCTGCTGACCAGGACCTATCATGTCAACCCAAATGACCACAAAACACACTACACAAGTATAATGAACCACACCATCTGAACACACAAATCTGTGAATTCCTTCCTCAATTTTAAGATACTATCCACTCTGGGTAGCACTAACTCACCCACATGGTTTTAATCACATCATAGTTAATGCATCTCAATTTGGAATCAGGCCCCTTCTCATATGTCATGACTTTATCATACATCACACCACACACATCACAAACCAAGAGAAAATAGATCATCTCATAATTAACAAGGTTCAAAAATTACATCATAATGCAAAATAGAAAAAGGAAAAACTCAAAAAAATGTTGGGTACTGGGAAAACATCTATGTCTCTCACTCCCAAGTACTCTCTTACTGGACACCATGCATCCACAAAATATAAACCAAAGGAATGGTCTATCCATGCAACACCTTCTCTCGATGATCCTATATCTGCACCAACCACTCCACAAACATTGCATCATCCTTGATATATAACTATCCCTGGTCAATGACATGTGAGTCATTGTGAAGATAATGAAGAAGCTAAGAGATGTTAAAGACATCGTGGATCCCTTCCAACTATGGTGGTAATGCCAATAGATACACCACCTCACCAACTTTCCCAACACCTCAAAGAATCCAATAAACCTGGGATAAAGATTACTCCCTCTTCCAAACCTCCACTACCCATGTCGAGGGGAAATCTTAAATAAAACATGGTCCCTAACCTCAAACTCTAAGGGCCTCCTTCTACGATCGACATACGAATTCTGCCAGTCTTGTGATGCTTTCATCCTCTCAAAAACAACCTGAACTATTTATGTCATTATCTACACCACATTGGGACCAAGAGGAGATGTCTCCCCAATCTCCATCCATCACAACAGAGAAGGGAATAGTCTCCCATACAAAGCCTCAAATAGATCCATGCTAATGGAAGAGTGATAAATATTTTTATAAGAAAATTCCACCAAGGGAAGGTGTCGTATGAAATATCCACCAAAGTCCAAGATGCACTCCTGTAATATATCCTCTAATGTGTGGATAGTTCACTCCGTTTGACCATCTATCTGGGGGTGGAAAGCAGCACTAAGGCATAACTGTGTGCCAAAATCATGATACAATCCCCTCTAAACTCATAAGGTAAACCGTGCATCCCAATTTGAGACAATGGACCTTGTAACTCCATGTAACTGCACCACCTCATCTATGTAACTCTTAGCCAAGGCATCCACTGTGCCTGATTTCTTGATCTCTAAGAAGTGGGAAGATTTCATCGATCGATCCACTATCACCCAGATAGTATCATAACCTACTTGATATTTGGGTAACACTATGATGAAATCCATCGATATTTCATCTCATTTACACTTAGGAACATCCAAGGGCTGTAAAAAACCACCAGGAACACAATGCTTGGCCTTTACTTACTGGAAAACCAAGCACTACACCACAAAATCCACTATTTCCTGTTTCATCCCGGGCCAAAAAAACTATATCTTCAAGCCATGATACATCTTATAAACTCTTTAATTTACCGCCAAGGGTGAGCTATGAAATCATGAAGCAAACCACTACACATTGATACTAGAACAAACAACTTTCTACGAAACAATATCTGGTTCTGACCATCCTCTGACCACACCTCTAGTGCATCACCATGGTCAACATGATCATGCAATACCTCTACCTCTTAGTCTCCCCACTGAGACTCTTCCACATGATACATTAGAGAAGAATGCACCATCATCTAAAAAAATATCCTTTATAACCATCCACTCTTTAATCTAAGTGCATGTCTTCCAACTCCTCCATCAATTTTCAAGCATCCGTAGATTCCTGAATAACCTCCTTCCATGATTTTCTACTCAAAGAATTGGCCATGATATTTACCTTTCCCGAGGTGTATAACATCTCAAAATCATAGTCCTAAAGAAACTCCATCCACATCCACTTTCATAGATTCAGGTCATGCTAGGAAAAGATATACCTTAAACTCTTTTAATCTTTGAAGACTATAAAGCGCTCCCCAATGGGGTAATGCCAACACAAATTCAGCACAAAAACCACCTATTAAAACTCTATATCATGGGTGGATAATTATTCTCATGAGAAAATAAATTAATATACCCACAAGTGATCATATAATTCTACTGCATCATCACACATCCCAAACCCAGATAGAAATAATCACAAAACATGTCAAACATCACCCCTTCTTCAGGCAACTGGAGTACTGGAGCACTAACCAACTTTCCCTTCAAGTAGCCGAACACTAATTGGAACTGATAAATCCAAAAAAAATCTTTCTCCTTTCTTTTAAAAGATGTCAATGGGGTAGAAAGTTGAGAGAAATTAGGTAAAAACCTCCCATAATAGTCGGGGAGACCAAGGAAACTGTAAACCACCACCACATTCCTGGGTGCTGCCCAAGAAACAACTACTTCAAACTTTGATGAGTCTAACACCACACCCTTATAAGACACCACATGCCCGAGGAAATTTACCTCTTGTGTCTAAAACATACACTTGGATAACTTTCCATAGAGCCGGTGGAGTCAAAGAACCTGCAAGACAGTTATGAGATGCTCGATGTGATCCTATTCTAAATCTGAGTAGATTTAGATATCATCGATGAATACAATGATGAATTAGTCCAAGAACTCACAAAATATTGAGTTTATAATCCCCATGAACACAGCTGGTTCATTCGTAACACCAAATGGAATGAATACAAACTTGAAGTTCCCATACATTCATCTGAAGGTAGAATTCCGTATATCACCCTATTTTACCCTCAACTGGTGATATTCAGACTGTAGATCAATCTTAGAAAACCAACTTTACCCTCTAAACTAGTTAAAAAGATCATATATCCTCAGAAGAGGGTAAAGGTTCTTGATCGTCACCCGATTCAACCTCTGGTGGTCTATGAATAACCTCATACCATCGTTTTCCTTCTTTGAAAACAACACTAGAGTACCCCATAATGACACACTGGGATGAATAAAACCCTTTTAAATCAGATCATCTATCTAAATCCTCAACCCCTTCAAATCATAAGGTTCTATATGATAAGGATCCATCAAAATTGTAGAAGAAACATGCTACATGTATATCCCAAAATCAACATCACGTCGAGGGGGTATCATCACAAAATCATTAGGAAAAACATCTAGGAACTCCCTAATGAATCTGGGAACCCACACCATTTTAGTGTCCATTGATTCCACTGACATATTATCCAACAATGAAATAAGGGGATCCACATTCCAACTTCCCACTTGATGACCCCACCTACCAAAGAAAACCACACATTATCCTTTTACATCTAAAAGAACAACTCTCCTCTAGAATCAATCGATAACAAAACATATAGAATACAATCAGTGTATGCCAAGGATGACATATTATGGCTGTATATATAGTAAGAAGAGATCCCCACGGGACTGATGTGGTCCCATCCTCAGTCTACACCCCTGACACACATCAAACAAGCTGGTTTGGCCTCCGACTGACATACTCTGCACCAAGGGAATAAGAATCCAATCTACATCTATTAATCGTGAATGGAAAAGAGTAGGTGAAAAAAAGGAGTAAGAAGATCCTGAATAAAAAAAACATAAGAAAGGTTACTAAACAAACTGGTCGTACCTCTAATAATATCTAGACCCATTGGAACAACTTCCTCCACTACGTTAAACTGGCCATGCCCAACTCCTCTTCATCTCTATTGATGAAAATATCCATGTACACACTCGAGTCATGGTCCCTAAGCATGAGGGACATCCTGAGGTCAGCATCTACCTACCCCATCTCCCCTCAGTGGAGCAAAATTCTGTTGTCCCTACTGCTGAAACTATCTCACTGGCAACAACTGCAATGGCTGACGCTAAGTATGTACACCTACACCAAACTAAGCTCAGGTATCCACTTGAAACAGATTCTAAATATGATCATAAACCCCATAGAAGAAACACATCAGCCCTAAGCCCATAGGAAAGGCATGGAGACCTTTGGAACCAGAAGGCTGGAAAGGAAGCAGCTGAGGTCATCTCCCCTCCAGTCGAAACCTCTAAGGTCCTGGCACCTAAGATCTACCACTGAAAACTATATGTCTTGAATATTTCTATTAGATCCCCTCTCGTGGTATACCTCCTCAGGAGTGTATCTTCTTGATCACCTCTTCCTTCTTCTAAACCTCAAAATATGTTGACAACATAAAAGGAGTAGCTGCATACTAGATAGAAGGATGGAGTGCCTCCTCAAGATATCACTCACAAGACTCCTCATCCAGAAAAAGATTTGGGGAAAAGCATAAAAGGTCCTTGAACATGATCCCAAGCTCCCACACCAACATACTCCCCTACTAAAGGGAGAGTATCTCCTGCCTCTTCTCAGCCTTCATGGTCAAATAAAGGAACTCCGCCCAAAACTCCTTTTGAAATAAAACCCACAAAACATATGCCCTATTCTGCTCTCCCAGATATAGCGTCCACTACTGACATGTAGCTCCCCCCATCTGACTAACTACCAAACAGACCCTGTACTCAGTTGAGGACCAGATCAAATTGAAGGCGATCTCAAGAACCTCTAACCATCCCTCTATCTCTTTATCTAAAATGATGCCCTCGTACTTTCCCAAAGACTTCCACTAGAAATTACACAATTTCCTTTACCAATGATCCTCCTCCTGAGTTGGATCAACCCTATGAAGATCAATTGGATCAGCCTGCCGAACCTCTACTGCCTGAGCCACATACGGGAGATGACCAGGGGCCATAACTGAAAGGTAAATAAATATTTCCTAATCCCAATTAATATGTAATTATATTAAAATCTATTTTAATTTATTTTACCCATTCTATCCATTATAAACTTCCCAAAACAACCGAATTCAAATAGAACACAATTCACTATAATGAATGTACCTCTACTAGGTCTCTACACTACAAGTAGGGATGTCTTAATTTACCATTCAATAAGCTTAGAGTCCATGCACTGGATCACAAGGGGATCTAAAATCCTATTTTCTAGCCAGTATTTCTGGCCTATGTCATGAAACAAGGTCAAATAGAACTATTTCCATACCATCCCATGAGATCCTCTCTATGCCTAACTCAAAACTCCATCCTATCTCTCAACCTCCCTCTGATACCACTATGCCACACCCCTCCCTCCAAAGGTACCATAATGAGGGGAGAGAGATAATGACCCCCAAATACCGCCTCTAGTAGGCCCCATGTTATAGAATAGAACCAAGGGTGTACAAATATCATAATATGTGAGGAATTGCCCTTTATAAGGAAACAAGATCGGGAGATATGATGGATCATCTAAAAACAACTCCAAGAAATAATATAAAGAAATACAAAATCACCCCACATGTATGTGTAAATAGAACTGATACAAATACAAAAATCTCCAAAGATAATACCAAAAGTAAAGATAGGCAGTGACATAACAACTATCAAGATCTGAGCTAGTAAGGTTCAGTACGGTGCACAAAATCCTCCCAAAAACCTAAAAATAGTTTTATATACGTAGGGTGAGCATATAGGTATACTTAGTAGAAAAAAATAAAGTTTCTCATGCACATGTGAAAGAGGCATACTAACGCACCTATGAGAAAACAACAAAACCAAACAACACTTAAGCAGGTATACCAACCAAACCCAACCTCACCAAGGCATGTTCACAAAGTAATGAATATAAAGTAATATAATATAAAGAACATTGATGATAGGGTACCCCACACCACTTTCCCATTGATTAGATACTCTCACACTGCAACGGAAAATTTCTTGGCGCTCCCACTTATTCCGAATATAGCACATCGCATCCCATCCACACACACCTGGGCCTCATAACACATCCCACCCGAACACACCTGGGCCTCACAACACATCCCACCCTCATACACCTAGGCCTCAAAACAACACATATCATTTTTAAGACACCCAGTAAAGCACATACAACATATCATCCTGAAGACACCTTAGACACCACATCACAACTCGCTCGCACACACCCAGGCCTCACATAACACCACAACCTGCCAGAAGACTCTTGGGATATCATCGAATAAAAAAGGGAGTAGGGATTAGTGGGTGGCTATCCATCCATCCTCCCACCAAAATGTTATGAAATACATCCCCCATGTGACTATGCAGGTGTTCAGTACATAGGGATCAACATGGGTGGGGTCCTTATAGAAATCACAAAGAAAATACAAGTGTATTTACATATGATACCAAACACTCAATCCCAACATATGGGTTCTTGAAAAAACCACCAACTCACAACAATGACACCTTTGATGCTACCTCTATATGCACAAAACCACACATAAAGCCACAAAATCCATTTCAAATTCCAAAAAAAAAAATATTTAACCATTTACATTCCATTAACCAAGACAACCCAAGCCATTCCAGGATTTACTAATCAATTATTTATTCATTTAATTACTACTCTTGGTACTAAGCAACACAGTAATAGTCATGGTAAATTAGCACACTTCACATTAAAGACACATCATTCCATGACAACTTGATACATGGTGAATCCTTATGCATGTTATCAATGGAGAAGAACCCATACCAATAACTACCATCCTTCTTCAAAGTCATCCCTCCAAACCATTATTCCAATGAGAACAAACCCCAAATCACAACCAAATCCAACAACAAACACCCAAATCAACAGTTTACAACCCTGTTACCTAGTCATACTATGCCCATATTTCCATACCAACAAAACCAACCCCCTATGCACAATTGTGCCCAGAACCACATAACTTCACTAACCAAAGCAAAACATATTTACATATTTAACAAGGCATACCTTCTTTAATTCCACTAATTAATTAAGGGGTTATCATAGAAACATTATGATCCTAGGTCATCCATTTATTAGCAGAATATACATGTTATCCAATTTTTATATAACCATTCAACAAAACCAAACAACACGCATTCCATAAACTATACTGTGCGCAAATAAGGACCCCCAGTGACCATGATTTTCAGTGGGTAGTTAATGTTGGACCCAAAGGTGTTATTTTCTAGAATTAGAGTATGATTTTTGTTTGTTTTCAATCCAAATTGGGTTGATCAAGGGGTTTTAAAGATATATAATCTTACAGTACATGCTGAAGCAAGTGTTTCAGGTGGCACAATTTTCCAATATTTGAAAAAAATTTGGGCTTCAAAATTGGAAGTTTGGTTTTTTAAAAAAGGAAGATTTTATGCATAGGAGTGGAAAATATGTGGAATATGAAGTATGGTTTGTAGATTGCAATGGAGGTATGCTGAAATGGTTCGCAGAAGGAAAATGGGACACAAACCACATAGGAGGAATGGTTTTTGGAGTGAATGAGGTTTACGAGAAGGCCTACAGTTCACGGAAGGAAAATGGTTCATAGAATGGTGTGTAATTCACAAAAACGAGATTGTGATTTTTTCGGTCATGAAGGAAAAGGTGGTATGTGGACTGCCTAAGGCAGAATAGTTCATGGGAGCATGATACATATTTAAGATTTGGTAAATCTAAGTTTAGTGGATTATGTAGATCTATTTTTCTATATAAGGATCAATAATCCCTTAATTAGGGAGTAACACTGAGAAGTCAAGAAGTTGTTCATAGGAAGACTACCCTACGGAGGATAAGAGGTTTTTGAGGTTGATTTCGTGAAAGGATAAGTGGTATGTGAAGACAGTCCGCAAAAGGTAGTTTTCAGGGCACTAAATCCCACAAAGGAAAATGGTTTGCGGAATATGGTTTATAGAATACAGTTAGTGGAAGAGGAGTTAGTCCACAAAGAAGAAATGGTAAGTGAAAATAGTACGTGGAGGTGGTTTTTAGAGGCAGTACCCAGAGTAGCATGATTCATGAAGGAAGCACTCACAGTACACTATGCAGTGCGGTACGTGGAGGAAGAAGGCCAGTTCGTAGAGGAAAAGTTCATGAACAAATAGTATGCGGAAAAGTATATTACATCCACAAGGGAAAATGAGACTTAAAAATAGAATCTATCTATAGTTGAGGATGCACGATTTAATTCCAACCCATTGAAGTGACCTTTAAGTTGATAAATTGAGTTAAAATTATCTCAAAGAAGTGAGTTTGAGGGATTTGATGGAAGTGATCCAAGGGACGTAGTGTACTATCCCTAAAACCTTGTAAAGGTTGTGAACCTAACACATAGTGACTATACTAAACTTCTATAATCCATAACTAGTGAAGATTAATGGACTTTGGGATGACTGAAAACCTGTAGGCATATGATCATTAGAATATAACTTAGTGGTGAACAAAGTAAAATTGTTGTGTGGTCCTTCTACGTGTGAATGTTTAAATTAATTCACATTACCAACATATAGATTTAAAAAGTTCCTACCAATGTGGGAAAAATATCCATCATTTTAAAATAAAAAGTTGACACCTTGATTCACCCCTCTCCTCTCAGGGTGTTCCGTGGTCCATCAAGTGGTATCAGAGGGTAAAGTTTGCTGGTGATAAATCTATCCTTCTTTTCTATCATATAAATTCAGTAATTTTTTTTGGGATTTCCCTTTTTTGATAGAATAAACTTCTATATTTAAAAAAATGATGAGATCCCATCTAAGATATATTGGAATGAAAGTACTCTTTGCTACTACACAAGGAATTTAGGTAACTTATGCAACATGACTGTCTATGACTGAAACATATAAGAAAATTCTTGATGCAGATGCCAAAGCCCAGAATGCCCTAACTGCAACTCTATCTGATGAAATCTATTTGAATGTGATGGGTTTTATGTCAGCAATGTTTATGTGGAAAAAACTATAGAATATTTATGAAGGTGAAAACAATGTGAAGGAGTCTAAACTACAAGTTTTTTATAATATGTTTGATGATCTGAATATGCATCCTAAAAAAATGTAGATACCTTTTTCAATCAAATTACTGAAGTTGTTGGAGAAATATGAGGACTTGGTGAAGAAATCAAAGACATTGATATTGTAAATAAAATCTTGAGAATAATTCCACCTATTTACAATGAAAATGAGTTATCCCTTGAGGAAAGGTATCTTTACAAACTTTCTCTAGATGATATGCTAAACATTCTGGTGGCAAATGAGATGAGAGTCAAACCAGAAGATGCAACGACTCGAGTAAGCAAGGAAATGGAATTCAAAGATATGGACAAAATTGAAATTTTAGGAGATAGTATTGATGAAGATAATGAGGAACAATAACTTCTTTCTCTCATTTATAATAAATTTAAGAACGGAAAAGGAAAATTTTAAGGAAAGTTACCTTTGGATTGTTTTCGTTGTTGCAGAGTTTGACACATTTCCTCTCGGTGCACAAGAAAGTTCAATGATGAAGAAAGTGAAGTTGGAGGCATTTAGAAGCCTTAGAAAATGTTCTTAAAAAAGGGAGAATTAAATTCTGAGAAGAATTTACAAAGAAAGAGTTTTTTATATGAAGAATAAGAAGATGATATTGAATTATTTTTGGAAGAAGAACTAGAATTTAAATCTGGAACCCATGAGTCACTGATGGATACCGTTGAAAAGTGAGAGCCATCATGAGATAAAGATGGAGATAATCAGTTGACCATTAATACCGGTATCAATTTGCAACTTAAGGGGTATTTTGGAAATCTTTATAATCAATTCAAGCGATGAAAAAAATGGAGAGAAATTGTGGAAGTGTCATAAGAATATGTTGATATACTGGAAGCTGAAATTGATCGACTTGAGGAAGTTGTAAAGGCTAATTCAAAAACTTTTGAAAGCTCAGAAGATATAGTTTAACTAAATATAATAATTTAAGAATAGAAAAATTTCATTAATGACCTTACATCTAGACCATAGTAGAATTATGAAACCTTTGAGGGAATTTATGAAGAAGTTGTTACTATTAGAAGTAAACTTGAAAATGAATCAAGTCTGAAAGAAACAAAGAAGAAAATCCAGTTTGGAAAATTCTCAGATGCTGAGCTTCTAGAGAGAGCTAAGTTTGGTTCTGATGGAGTTGAAAAGGTTCTGAATGATCAAAGAACCTCATGCATGGGAAATATAGGAATTGGATTTGATGATGAAAAATCGAATACTTGAAGTAAAATGGGCTAAAATAAAGGCAAGTTGAAAGTCAGACATCAAAAAGACACCTAAAGTACAAACAAAGAAATTATAAAATCATACTGAAAGGAGGACTAAAAAATTTCCTCAAGTTTCATGACATGATTTACAGTCAAAATCTTCTCCTAATAAATTTTACATGATGAGGAATATAAGTGAAAAGACATTTCCACTTATGAAATGTCAATTCTATGGATATCTAGGCCATACCATGTCAAACTGTGATGAGGAAAGTATCTATTTGAATAAGTAATAGCTATGAATTAAAAAAAGGATAAAAAATTCATATCCTAATTCTTATAGAAGAAATAGTTTCTATGGATATTATTTTCATTGTTCTATCTTTGTCCATAAATCTGTTGATTGCAGGTAGAGGAATGATAGGAAAAGTTCTTACAGAACTCAGATACAAGTCAATACTTACCAACCAGATGGCATTGTTCTTATAAATAGGTTCTCTTCTCTAGAATAATAGTGTGAGTATGATGAACCTATACACATGGAAAATAGATTTGAAAATCCATCTTTATCCTTCACTCAAACTAGTATTTCATGGAAGGAAAATAAAAAAATTGAAAAATCCAACCTTGTAGAAGTAGCTCTCCAAGCTACCAAGAATAGAAGCACTTGGATTTTTGATAGTGGATTCTCATCCCATATGATGGAAAATGTAGACCTATTAATGGATTTCAAGAAAACAGTCTATGGAATAGTGATATTTGATAATGATGATTCTTTGAAGATTAAGGGTAGTGTAAGTACTGAAATGGCCAATGGAGAGCTGAAGAAGACTGAAGTTCTTTATGTGAAAGGGTTACATCAAAATCTTATGAGTGTGAGTCAACTCTATGACTTAGGACTTATAGTGACATTCAATCAAAATGGGTGTACTATAAAAGGAAGAATAAGGAATTATCTTATGAAGGGATTAAAAACAAATGGAAACTTATATCAGGTTGATAGTAAAGAGAATATTTGCTACATGACAGTTGAAGAAGAGAGCAACTTGTGGCACTGGTGGTTGGTTCACACCAATCGACAAGATATGGAAAAGATATCTAAAATGAAAATTTTCTTGGATATCCCAAATTTTAAGTGTGAACATGAGAAACCTTATGATGCTTTCATGCAAGGAAAGTTGGTATGCAGTTCATATCTTCCAAAGAATAAAATAGCATCAAATATTCTTGATATCATTCATATAGATATATGTGGTCTGATAAATATTTCTAGAATATATGGAGAAAGGTACTTATTCATTTTCATTGATTATTATATTATAATGGCTTGTGTTATGGTTATACATAGGAAATGACAAGTGCTTGATTTCATGAAAACTTATCACTGAATAGATGAGAATGATACTAGATGGACAATCAAAGTTTTGTGGTCTAAAAATAGAGGGGAATACACATCCATTGAATTTGAAAATTACCTGGAGAAACATGGAATACAACATGAAGTGGATGCTGTGAGAACTCTATAAAAAAATGGAGTTGTTGAGCGCCAGAATCAACTGGTGAATAATATGGATAGAACTATGCTGATTGAGAGTCATATATCTATCCATTTCTGGAAAGAATCTATTCAAGATATAATTTATATTTAAAACTGAATAGGGATTTATATGGGGGAAACCAAGACACCCTATGAGTTATAGCATGGAAGGAATCCCTCTTTGATGTATTTTCATGTTTTTAGAAGTAAATACTTTATCCAAATCAAATAAGGAAATCAAGGAAAGTATGGAGATGCTACAGATAAAGGAATATTCCTAAGATATTCAATGAATAGAAAATCCTACAAATGTTTTAATAAACTTCTTAGAAAAATTGTGGAAAATAGTGATGTGAAGACCATTGAAGATAAAACCAAAAATGGCTCAAGGAATTTGTCTAATGATGTGATAGAAGATGGGGATA
Organism: Viscum album; assembly: GCA_963277665.1. Taxonomy (NCBI): domain Eukaryota; kingdom Viridiplantae; phylum Streptophyta; class Magnoliopsida; order Santalales; family Viscaceae; genus Viscum; species Viscum album. The sequence goes on along the minus strand of OY728148.1, from coordinate 264,443 downwards.
AATGTGGACATGGAACAGATCCAAATAAAGAAGTATATGAAGGCATGAAAAAGACTCAATAATCATATCATGATGCTAACTCAGAAGAAGAATAAAAAGAGGAAACCATGGCTGAAAAAAATTCTCTTGAACCTCAAAAGAGAAATTGAAGAGCAGAAATTGATCAATCCAATATTATTGGGTACTGGACATCTCCCTTACAGATAAAGAGAATTGGGAATAATGCATAATCTATATTCCTATCAGTTGTGGATCCATCCTCATTTGAAGAAGCTACAAAGGATGAATCATTGGTTAAGTCCATGAATGAAGAGTTGTATCAGATCGATAAGAACCAAACATGGGATTTGGTTAAGAAACTCGATAAAGACAATGTGATTGGTATGAAGTGGATTTTCAAAAATAAATTTGAAAACCATGGAAATGTGATTATAAATATGGAAAGAATGGTGTGTAAAGTCTTTTCACAAATTTAAGGTGTTGATATTGAAGAAACATTTGTTCCGGTGGCTAGAATAGATTCAATCATACTATTTCTTTCCATGTTAATTCAAATAAGATACAAAGTGTATAAAATGGATGTAAAAACAGTTTTCTTAAATGGTTTTTTTGAAGAAGAAGTCTACATTTAACAACCTATGGGTTTTCTTCTTGGTAATGATGAAATGGAGGTTTGTAGATTAAAGAAGGCACTCTATGGTTTGAAGTAGGCACCATGTGTGTGGTATTTTTGACTGGATTCTTATCCAAGGAAGATCTAATTTAAAAGAGCAGGAGTGGATCACAATATCTATGTGAGTAGTTCTTAGAAATATCAGTTCATTGTATTGGTTTATGCAAATGATATTATATTTGGTGGAAATAGGTAGGGATCAGTGGATGAATTTTCTAATCACATGAAATAAAAATTTGAAATTTCTATTATTGGTAAAATCACATACTTCTCATTGCTATAAGTGATTCAAAGTAAATACTACACTTTTATCTCTTAGGAAAAGTATGCAAGAAAGTCACTTAAGAAGTTCACTATACATGAATCCAAACCAATTTCGACTTCGATTTTGGTTGGAACTAAACTAAAAAAGAATGAGGGTGAGACTTCTATAAATCCCACCATGTATAGGAGAATAATCATAAGCCTACTATACTTAACTACAAAATGACTATATATTGTCTTTCCAATATACTTAGCAGGCTTATTTCAAAGTAATATAAAGGAAGAACATATGGAAGTAGTTAAACAAATCATGAGGTACATTCAAGATACTCACAAGTTTGTATTATACTTTCCTGTAGAAAAATATAATAAACTATTAGTATTTTATGATACTAACTAGGATGGAGATGTGGTGGATATAAAATCCACAAGTGGTGGAGCATTATTCATTGGAAAGAAATGTGTGGGATGGTTGAGTAAGAAAAATGTAAGGAATTCTCTCAGTACTGCTAAATTTGAGTATATATCCTCTAAAAATGCCTACATTGAACTACTTTGGATGAAGCAAAAACTGACTAATATTAGTGATGAGGTGAAACAACCAATGGTGATTCTCTATGATGATAAGAGTGCAATTGATCTTATGAAGAATCCTGTTCAACATTCTCATATGAAACACATTGAAATCAGATATCACTTCATCAATGAAAAGCTGGAATAAGGAAAGATTAAAATGGTTCATTTTGGAACTGATGATCGAGTGGCTGACATATTGACCAAACCATTATTAGCACATGTGTTTGAGAAAAATCAGTTGAACCTCAGTGTTCAACCACCTCCTAGTACATGAGGAGGTTTTGGTTGTTCTTCTATCCCCAGTTATATTAATTGTTTTAATCTATTTTGGAATACGGTGTAGGTTTATGGGGGAGATATGATCTAGTGGGAGTATGTTTTGAGCTCTAACATGTTTAAATACTAGTCTTTGGGTTTATTTACAATGGGGGAGAATGTATAAATTCAATAGTATAGAGAATGGAGAATGTGGTAAGGAGGATAATGACATGTTTTTATGGAGAATGGAAAAAGTAGGATAATGAAATGTTTTTCTAGTTATAAAATAAATTCAATGAGTTACAATGGGGGAGAATTAGAATGGAGAAAACAATTCGGTGTTATGAGAAACAACCAAAGATTACTTGGAAATCTTTAAATCATTCTAAGAAATTAGAATACTATTCATGATTACCCTATTATTTTATATAATAAGCATTTCTTACATAGATTTAGAGTGTTGTTGGATGAGTTGTTTCTTGCGTATCGGGTTTTGATTGTTGTAGTTGATTCATTGATTTTATCTACAGATTTACAACAAACCCAAACAGGGAGATTGTTGGAGCCAAGGGTTTTCTTTACTGGAAATGGAGTGTGGTTTGTGTTTTTTGTGAATCCAAATTGGGTTGATCAAGGGGTTTTCAAGACAAGGAATCTATAGTACATTCCAAATCAAGTGTTTAAGGTGGTGCAGTTTCCTAGTATTTTCCAAATTTTTGGGCCTCAAAATTAGGAGTTTTATTTTGGAAAAGGAATATTTTCTGTGTAAGAGTGGATAGTACACAGACCATGAAGCACGGTTCACAGATTTCAAAGGAGTTATGAGAGAATGGTTTGTAGAAGGAAAATGGGACGTGGGCCACATAGAGGGAATGGTTTTCAAAGTGAAGGAGGTTCACGAGAAGGCCTGTGGTTTGAAGAAGGCAAACGGTTCATGTGATGGCGTGTCATTCATGAATATGAGATAGTGATTTTGGTGGTTTTGAAGGAAAATGTGGTACATGGACCAAGTAGGGCATAATGGTTTATGGGAGTATGGTACGTAGTGAAGATTTGGTAAATCTCGATTTATGGGATTATGCGGATCTATTTTACTATATAAGAGTCACTAATCCCTTCATTAGGGTGTGACATTGAGATTAGAAATCTGGGAGGAATTTGGTGAAGTGTAGAAGTTGTTTGCAGTTAGAAAACCCCACAAAGGAGAAGAGTTTCGTGAGGAGGATTCCATGAAAGGAGAAGTGGTCCATAGAGACAGTCCACGAAAGGGGTTTTTTGGGGCACTGAAGCCCCTAAAGGACAATAGTTTGTAGAAGATGGTTCACAGAAGACTGTTAGGGGAAGAGTATTTGGTTAGCAGAGAAGAAGTGGTATGCAGAAGTGGTATATGAAGGAGGTTTATAGAGGCAATATGTAGAGGTGGTATACAGAGAAACATAGTTTGCGAAGGAAGTACTCGCAATATACGGTGCAGTGCAGTACATGGAGGAATAAGGCCATTTTGTGGAGGACAAGTTCGTGAATGAACAATACATGGAAATGTAGATTACATCCATTGGGGAAAATTAGACTTCAATAGAGAATATATCTATAGCTGAGGATGCTTGATTTAATTCCAACCCATTGAAGCGATCTTCAAGTTAATGAACTGAGTTAGACTTCTCTCAAAGTAGTGAGCTAGGGGGAGTCGATAGAAGTGATCTAAGGCATGCAATATTCTATCCCTAAAACTGTGTAACAGTACACCTAACAAAAAGTGACTATTCTAAACTTTTTTAATCCATAACTAGTGAAGATTAGTGGACTTTGGTATGACCGATAACCTGTCGATTTATGCTCTTTGGACTAGCCGTTAGTGGCGAACCAAGTAAAATTGTTGTGTGGTCCTTCTGCGTATGAATGTTTATATTACTGCACAATACTAATAGACATATTTAACAAGTTCCTACCAATGTGGGAATAAGATATATCACTTTAAAATAAAAATTTGACACTCTATTTCACCCTCCCCTATTAGAGTGTTCTGGGGTCCTTTAGTTAACCAATAAAAATCATGATATCAATCATAAAAAAAACACAACAGAAACCAGCATCACTTTTCCCAGACCTTGTATATTGATCTTAAACAAGTTCAATTATATTTATTAATATTAATTCAACTATCTTCACAAGGGATACATTTGTACACCCACCCCACATGATGCACAAATAATAGGTATGAAGTAAAACCTACTTGGAAGAAGGGACGATCAGCACCTCCTGGTTGCACCAAAACTGGGGGGGTGCATGTAGTAAGAAAAACACTAGGGAAACATGAACCAAAAGGTACATCTTGACTGCATTAATCCCACAAGAAGAAGAACTTAGGGCATCCCATGCCAAGAGAAAGCAAGAAGGAAGAACAAGGGGGAAAGGTATCTCAGCCTTCAGAAATATCTAAATAGAGTAATAGTTTAGATACATTTTGATTTTTAATTAAAGTAAGATCTATTCATGATAACACATTTTGACCAACTAAAATCCACCGAAACCATAGGAAAATAAATATATGATTTATGGGCTTTGAAATGGTCTTAAATCCTTTTGAAAAAGGCCTTAAAATCATTTTATGTCAAAAAGGACGTCAAAAGGGAAAAACTGGGAGAATCTAGAAACACTATTCATGAGGCACGGTTAGGTGAGGCACTAATCGATGAGGCACCACTCACAAGCCACCATTATATGAGGCAATACTGGACGAGCGACCACTAGATGAAACACCTGCCACCGTTAGTGAGTCACTATGAGGTGAGACACCATTGGAAAATCGACCAACAATGAGCCACCACCAATGAGCGAACACCAGCGAGTGACCTCCAGTGAGTCACCACCAATAAGCCACTATCATCAAGAAAGCACCAGGGTGAGCTACCGGTAGGGTGATCCACTGTTGGAAAACTTGGAAAACTTGGAATTTTTCAAAGTGTTTAAATGAGTAACCTTAGCCTCCCAAAACACCACAAACACCAGATTCTCACAAATTAATGAACCAGAGAGGTCTAATCCATTACAAAAAACTACAAGTTGAGGCTCAAAGAGGTGTGAAAAAGTGTGAATAATGGACCAAAAAATAGTAACTTCCCCAAATGATATATTGAAAGACAATTAATTTTTTTCCATGATAAATACTCAAATTCATATTAATTTTTTATGAATAATTTTTATGGGAAAAAGTCAAATATAAAAACAATTAAAATGAAATAAAATTTTAAAATCATTTGAAAGATCCATTTTCACACAAAATTTGATATGGGAGGGGGTTTTTTAAACCTGTAATTTCTCGAGTATTTGAGTAAATTTAGAAATTCCAAGGGAATTTGAACTTTAAAATTGGTGGATGATTCAAAATTTAATTTGGGATTAGAAATATAATTTTGAGATTTAGAGAATACTAATGTGTTGTTTTTAGATAGGTTTTGAGGCTTGATTAGTGTCTTGGGGTTTAGTTTAATTTTAGGAGCATTGGGCTTCGAAAACCAATCTCTAGGAGACAGAAAATTGGGGCACATGATTGGCACACATTTAGTGCTAACCATGAGGCCAAGACCATGAAAACCATTTTCATTAGAGAATGGATAAATCAAACTGTTCAAGGGAGGCACATGGTTATGCGACTTAGTGTAGAGAGGTGGAGAGACCCACATGGTTGGGAAAATAGTATGTCTAACCGTGCACTATAACCATGAGAGGTGGGTGTCTTTTGGGATAGAGGAACCATATGGTTGGAACATGGTTAGCCAAACCATGCAGCTCATTTAATGGGATGAAATTACTATTTTACCATTTATACCTTTAAGCTTTCAAGCCTATTTTTATTTCCCTATTTCATAAAACACCTAAAGCCGTAGAGATTCCCTCCTCCCTCTTTTAGGTTACTTTGAAACTCATTTTTCATGCTTTGATTCAAAAATAATTCATTTCGTTTAATATATAATGGTAAGGCTACTAGTCTTATTGTTTATTTTTCTATTTAGAAAGATATTTCCACTTGAGATTATATGCCCTATTTCCTGAGCATTTTACAGATTCTCAGTTTTATCCCATTTCAGCTCGAATCAGAGGCCAATCTTGGATGAGTGATCATCTAAGGGAATAAGGTATGTGGTTCATAAATTTATCCTAATTTATACATTTTTATGGGATTCATAGTAAATAGGAATGAGTAGGGTGTTCTGGGTGAGACCTTTTATTTAACTACTTTATTTTATATTATTAATGGAAGATGATGATGGGAATTTACATGTATGTTTAAATGAGTTGAGATGGGTATGGAATGGAATGTATGAAACAAGTTTTTGAGTTGTCTTGATAGGTTGTTCCGGTTGTTTAAATTAATTTGAATTGTGCCTATGGCTATGTGTGTTCCATGGGAACGTGTTGGGCTTGGCCCGTGAGACTTGGGGTGATGTTGATCACTATAATTGAGGTGATACGATTTGTTAGGTTGAGGTAGATAGTGATGAACCATGTAATGGTTGGGTTATGAGGTTTTCATGTGGTGAAGAAGGTTCACCGAAGTTGTGTATTAGGTTGTTTGGTGAATTTCTTCTCAGTGTGGTTGGCCAAAGCCATCGTTAGGGTCACATGCACACAGGATCATGACCTAGTGAGGTGGTTTTGAACACTCGATGTGGGTGGAGGACTCAATAGACATAGAGGAATAAGATATAGAGATGACAATCCATTATGTAGTATGTAATCACCATAGAAAGAAATTATTAACGACATGTGAGACTATCAGGTGGGGTTTGAGGATTACCATGATATTGAGGCCGATGGGCTAGGACTATAGAAAGATGGATATCACCGTTCCTTGGGAATTCAGGCTGTTGAGACAAAGGTGATATATTTAATATAAGTATAAGGGACTTATTATACACTTATGGACATGATAATGGGATATCAGGTTCACTTGAAATGTGTTTTATATAGAAATGTTTTGCACACAGTTCCATGTGGAATGGAAATTGTTGGGGAAATAAAATATTTTCTGATGTGATAGACAGTGGATACAACACTCCACTCTGATGCTAGGCGAAGAAGGTAAATGCTACCTTATAGATTTTTAGCACAATAAAAGTGGGTTATGTGATGTGTGACTAGTTTCTATTTATTTATATTTTTCATACACTGATATAAATATGGATGTAAAATAGGCACACGTTGGTGGTGGCCTACTGAGTTCATACTCACACCTTGCATGGGCCCCTTGGGACATGTGAAAGCTTTATAGATTTTAGATCAGGTAAGGGATCAGACTCGTGGGATGGACCTTAGTGAGTAGGGATGTGCCATGAGTTCATGGGATGAATGACAGATGGACTAGGAGGTTCTTTTGCACCGAGATTGAGGTTTTTTGGGCATTTTCATATGTACTTATATGATCAGCCATGGGTTATCTTGTATGTCTATTTTTTATGACTATCATGACATGTAGATATTATCTGATATGTTTATATGGTTTAATTTTGGCTTTTTATTGCTTCTGTTTCTCATATTCTTCTATTGAGTTTGGTCATTTGTTTCCACAATGATGTTGTTATGTTGACTATTATTATTATTATTATTATCACTAGATGGTATAATTTCCCCAAAATCAACAAATAGAATATCACTTCTAGTCGGTATCCTTTTGTATATGGGAAGGAACTCCTAATCCCCAGTGCCCCTCCATACCAGAGTATCAGTTAAGTGTCTCTTGATTTAGGGTGTACAAGTGGTATTAGAGAATGCCTTTTGTAAAGTTATTTGGGTACAGTAGACAGAGGGGAGGATATTTTTGGGACTTGGTAAATAAATCATACCTGGGTGCCTACATCCCCTGCATGGGGGATAAAGTGAGTTTCTAGGGGTGGGAAATTAAGGTTCTTGTTTTTCAATTTTACCATTGAATAATTTCTATCTCGAGTGGTGCACTTGGATGTGATATTGTTGGTTTATGAGGTTTATGTCCCTTGGTATGGTATTGCAGGGGAAGAGAATTCATGCATTATAATAGGCACATAAAATATGTATGTGATTTTTATTATTTATTAGAACTTGGAATATGGGAAAAAGGAGTTGAACTATTTAAAGTGTAAAAAATATGCTAAACAGTGTTTTCCTGAATAGTCACTTGGTGGCATTCTACTCAGCCGGCCCAGGTATATGGTTCCTTATAATATTGATATGTGATCCTATGTGTATATAGTGTATGTGTATCCTAACTTTTATATGTTTAGAAAGAATAAAGGAAAGGGGTGATCCATTTAAAATGTCAACAACATGCTAAACAATGTTTTTCTGAATAACCTCTTTATGGAATTATACTCATCCATCCTAGATAGATGGTTTTTTGGTGTTCTTGGTATGTGATTCCTGAATTTGATATGGGTAATAAAGGTTCCATGAAGATTTATTATATCTGATATGGTTTTATTAGGGAAGTGTATGGGTGGTGATATGTTCTATCTATTATAACTTTCCCAATTTGTGATATATGGGCTATTATTGTCGGTACTAATCATGGTTTTGTGTATTTATCATGATGCAAACTAGATGGGTTCTGATATAGAATCAGGTGGGAGGAGATTTGGTGCCTCTAAAGCATGCATGGGATGAGTCCCTTGAGGTCCGGGATGAGCATGAGCCATAGGTAGAGGCTACGAGGTAGGCATGTCAACAGTAGTAGGTAACAGAGTTTGGGACATGGCTAGATGAGCAACTTAGGGAAAACTTGGAACGAGTCATTCAGAGTATTGAATAGGGAGATTAGGGAGTCAATCTATCCATGGATTATCTGAAGTGGGAGTACCATTCATAGAACTTACTTTGTTTTAGGGTGAGGGTGGACTGCAGGCTGTAGATTATTGGATCAAATCTGTGCAGATGATTTTTGATTAGATCGAGACACTCCCATGGCAGTGGGTGAATATGAATACATATATTCTTAGAGGATTAGAGAAGAATTGGTGGGATTCAAAAGTACATATTGGTAGTCATGGAAGACTATAATGGAAAGACTTCTAGACTAGGTTCTTTGAGAACTTCTTCTCAAAGAATTTGAGGGTAGATCGAGCTCGCAAATTTATGAAATTACTGCAGGGGGACACATCAACCATGGATAAAACTGGGAAATTCATAGACCTATCCCACTTTACACCCACTAGAGTTGGGAATGAAATATATATGGTGAGATGATTTGAGTATGACTTATGACATGCCATCATAGTATAGGTAAATATCTTCAGGTTAACCCCATTCTCAGTGGTAGTGAATATGGTCTTGATATCTAAGGGGAAATTGAAGAACATGACCTATTAGAGATGGGTAATAGTGTTAGGTGATCTAGGTTTTGGTACTTCAGGTAGATAGAATCATGTCCATGAGGAGTTTCATTAGGCTTTTTTGGTCAGAGATTCAAGTAGACCAATAAGGAGTGGTTCGTCAATAGTGTTCTTATAGTGTGGGAAGCCATGTCATGTTTTGAATCAGTGTGAGTGGCCTCCAAAGTAGTTCCAGGAATTATAATCGATGGAAAATATATATAGATTCTGTTAGAATATGTCTCAAATAACAGGGTGTTAGGGACTGGGTCAGACTCAATGGTCTGAGGTAGGAACAAGAGCGGTACTAGGAGCAAATAGTTGGGGTACTACTTCTTATGAAGGTTGTGGCAGGGATAGAGATACCCAATAGTGGGGGAAGTGGCCAATAGTGGGAAAAAAATCCAAAGGGAATATAGGCATTAGGAAGTCAGACTTTAGGACAAGGTCATGTAGTTGATCTGGAAGGTTCAGAATAGGCTAGGGAGACAATGATTGTTAGAAGTGCACCATAATTATGACCATATTATTTTTGTTTTTGGGATAACTGATATTGGTGAACAAGTTGCATGTGATGGTTGAATTAACTAAGTGCCAGTTAATATGTGGAAATTGGTTATGGTTCATAAATTTTATAAGATGAGTTGGAATCGAAAATATTTTTTGGAAATTATGTATATAATGTGGGATCTTTTGAGAATCAGGTGTGATATGGGAACTCTTGATCATCAATTATAATGGAGGACTTTATGTGCATCATGTGTGACATGGGTATGATATGAGCATCTTATGAGATGCATGAATGATGGTATGTGATGTTGGGATGTGTTCATTCAAGGGTGGTCGGTGTGGGACCACCAAAATATTTGAATTTGGTTTGGGAAGTAACTGGGTGGGTAATTCGTTAGGTGGGGAGTTCCACAAGAGGAATTATAAAAGAGTGAATAACTAAGGTAGTCTGAGGTAATTTTTTTAGATAGGTATGTTCAGTATCATCTCAGAGTGTGACTACATAGCTCAGGGATGAGTTATCATAGGGTGGGGAGATTATAACATCTGAGGATTTTGAGTGGGATGATAAATTCCAAGGGAATTTGAACTTTTAAATTGGTGGATGGGACATATTTAAAATTGGGATTTAGAATATAATTCCATGAGTTAGATAATACTAATGCGTTGTTTTTTAGATGGGGTTTGAGGACTGGTAAGTGTCTCAGGGTTTAATTTAATTTCCATCGTGTCGAGATTCGAAAACCAAAATTTGGGAGACATAGAATTGGGCACACGGTTGGTGGAAAATTAGTGCTAACCATGTGACCCATTTTTACTAGAGCATGGTTAGATCAAACTATACGAGGGATTCACATGGCTATATAACTTGGTGGAGAGGGGTGGAGATACCCACACTGTTAGGCACACTGTTTTTCTAACCATGCACTATAATGGTGAAAGGTGGGTGTCTCTTAGGATAGAGGCACCACACGATTGACACAAAGTTAGTAAAACCATGAAGATAATTTTATGGGATGAAATTACCATTTATTTTTCTCCCTTTAAGATTTAAAGCCTATTTTTTTTCCTTATTTCGCACAACACCTCAAGACATGGAGCTCTCCTCCTCTCTCTTATAGGTTTCTTTGAAACTCCTTCATCCAGGCTCTGATTCAAGCTCTATTTATTGTGTTTTCTATCTAGTAGTAAGACTAATAGTCCTCTTGCTTATTTTATTAATTTATTTTTCCATTTGGAATCCTATTTTCATCTAACCTCATATTCCCTATTTATAGGTCATTTGTATGATTCTTAGTTTTCTCCCATTTCAGCTCGAATCAGAGGCTGGTCTTGGATGAGTGATCATCCATGACCATAAGGTAGGTGGTTTCTATATTTATCCTAATTTATACATGTGTTATGGGATTCATAGTAAATATGCATGAGTGGGGTGGCCTAGGTGAGATATTTTATTTAACTAATTTATTCTCTATTATTAATGGAAGATGTTAATGGGAATTTAAATGTATGTTTAAATGTATTGAGTTGGGTAAGTAATGGCATCTATGAAACTAGTTTCCAAGTTAGCTTGGAAGGTTGTGCTAGTTGTTTAAATTAATTGAATTGTGCCTATGGATATGTGAGTTCCATGGGTGTTGGGTCTTACCCATAAGACTTGGGGTGATTTTGATCCTCAAAATTGAGGTGAAATGGTTTTTCAGGTTGGTACAGATGGAAATGACCCATGATGTGGTTAGCCAATGTGGTTTACATATGATGATAGAGGTTAGCAGAAGGTGTGGCTAGGTTGGTTGGTGAATCTACACTCACCGTTGTTGGCCAAAATAACTTTTGGGGTCATGTGAACGTAGGATCAGGACCCAATGAGGTTGTTTTAACCACTCAATGTGGGTAGAGGCTTCCATATACATAGAGACATAGGAGATGGTGATGACCATGAGTTAAAGAGGAGGTTATCACCATATAAAGCAACCATTGATGGTGTGTGAGACCATAATATGGGGGATGAGTCTCACTATGATGTTGAGGATGATGGGTTAAGACTATGGAAGGATTAATATCACCATGCCTTGGGACATCAAGCTTCTAATCCAATAGTGATTTATTTAAGGAAAGTCAAATGGACTAGTGATACGCTTATGGATGTTCCAATGGGATGTCAGGTTCACTTGTAATGTTGTTTATATAGAAATGGTTAGCACACAGTGCTATGTGTGGAATGGAAATGGGTATGGAACCAAGGGATTTTCTGATATAATAGAAATTGGATCCATCATTCCACCCCAGTGATGGATGAAGCATGTAAATGATCCCTTGTGGAAGTGGATCACAAGTAAAGTGGGTTATGTTATGTGTGAGTAGTTTCTCTTTATTTACATTTTTCATAAATTGATATAAATATGGATGTAATATAGGAAAACGTTGGTGACAGCCTGATGAGTTCAAAATCACACCCAACATAGGCCCATAAAGATGCATGTATACTTTATGTATTTGAGACCAAGTAATGAATTAGACTTTTGGGATGCACCTTAGTGAGTAGGGATTCACTATGAGTTCATAGGATTGATGGAAGATGGACCAAGGGGTTCTTTTGCACTAAGATGAAGGTTTTAGTGACTTTAGTGATTAAAATGGGGATATATACCCATTTCGTATCTAGAGAAGGGGTATGTGGATGATCCTATCCTCAACTTTCTACCAGTGGATACTGATAGTACTCAGGTGTGGGGGAAGTGAATTAGGTTTGTCCTCTATTCATCCCTAGGAATTTTCTACAAACATCTCCAAGTGTTCCCAGGCGATGCTTCTAGAAGGATTGATAAGTGTGAATCAATGTGTGTGATTTCTCATAGTTTTCCACTAGATTAGACCAGTGTACTTATTTTAATACCTCCAAATGAGGTTTTAAGTGTTCTTGATTGATGTGGTCAAGTATTATGCCTTCTCAAAGTTTTCTACCATATTTGAAAAGGGAGATTCCTTGGATACTTCTTAAGGAGGCTGCTAGAAGGCTTGGTTAGTAAGGGTAGGTGTTTGTTCTTTCTTTCTATGTGCCACTAGATTTGAACAGAAGGCATCTTGGGGTGATTTTGGATGAGTCTGATAGCCAGTTGAATTAGTGCATGTGAGTGTATATTACCTCTTGCAGTTTTCCACCAAATTTGATTGGTGGGATTCTACGTAGGGGACATAGGTGTGGCCCTACTTCCTGTTGTTCTATTTATTCCCTCAGAGGTCCGTCTTGCACACCTTTGTCTAGATGACCTGGGACGGACTATCGAGGATGGAACCCTCATCATGTTGGGGGTTCACTGCCGCATGACGTTGGAAGTGATGACTTCTTATAGGAGACCTTTGGAAGGATCCCTATGTCTTCTAGATGAGTGTAATGTGTTGTATTTTTCCATGTATTTTTTTAAAATTATATGGATTATTTTTGAGACTTGGAAGTGAGACAACATGCAATTATTAGGCCCTATGTTCCCATAACAAATGTTTGAAAAATATTAAAATATTTAATAGAACTCATGGGTAGTTTTCATGAAAAAGTGTAATAACACCTAAACAGTTTCCCAAATAAAATAACTTAGGGCATTTTTGGATTCAGAATAGAAGCTTTACGCTAGGTACAACCTAAAATTGGTTGATGTGGGTTGATTGTGGAAAGTAATCTCGGACATTTTAAAAGAATAAAATAAATTATGAAAAATTTATTTTATTTTATTCATTGATGCAACAATGCAACAATAGGTTTATCTTTAATAAACCATTTATCAGAAATCTAGGGTTAATATCATAACCCTAGAATCTTCCAGAGGCCCTAGGGAGAGAGATCTGGATAATTCTCTCGATCAGGTGGTGATGAAACTTCGAATCGGTGATTGAAAAACACAGATCTTGATGGATCACACCAACAACGATGACACAATGATCACTCTTCACCCAAAATCGATCTAAAATCCAGGTAGGATGTTTATTTTTTTGTATTCTTTCCCATTCTTAATTTCTGCGATGATCACAAATCAATCGATGAATAGATTGGTTTGTGGATCGATCTCCCTATGAGATGGGATTTATTTTGAAGGGTTTATTTGGGAGAATTTAAATTGAATCTCTTCGTTGTTTATCTAAAGGAAATTAATTGAGATCGACATGAACATCGATTGAGGTTCATTCCTCTCATTTTGGGGGTTCTTTTCTCCCCCGATTCACCATTCTCCATGCGTTCTTCATGCGTTCTTTGTTCTCCCTTGCGCTTTAAAACCCTTTGGGAATAATCGATCTTTTCACCTTTGATTCTTAGTGCAATGATCCCAAACAGTAGATCTAGGATTAAAACAATGCTAAGGAGGTGAGACAGTGATGGCAGTGGCACGATTTGGCTGAGATGGTGGTTCAATGCAGCAGCATGCGACGTCTATGGTGGTGGCTTCAGCTAGTCTAGGCGGGCGAGGTGATGTAGGTCCAGGTGGAGGTGCAAGTCCAGGTGGCCGATGTAGGTGGACCACGGCGGGCAATTGTGTGGGACTGTGATAGTATATACAGGGAGCCAACAGGGCCAACATAGGTGGATATGGAAGTGAGTGGATAATTCTAGGCCAGGTGGTCCGAGTTAGGCTGATAGGTTGAGTTAGGTTAGCGGGCCGGGTCCGGTTAGGTTGGTGGGTTGGGCTGGACCCAGGTTAGACCTAGGTCAGATCTGGGGAAACCGGGGTGGAACTGGTGATGGTCAAACGCAACGGTCAACTATGAGCTATGGAAACTCGAGCTGCCATAGGTATAGAGACCGTGTGTCTCAACAATGATTGTCAACTATGGTGGTCGACCGTAGCAGTCAGTTGGTGCGATAGGTGGACTGACGCGGTGGTCGGTCTATAGGCACAGTGAGCTCTACAATTTTTAAATGGTCATATCACCTAAATAGAGCTTCCAATCGATGATACGTGTATGTATTTGAGACCCTAATGTTGAGACGGCCATTTTGAGACCAATTGTGGGTTTTTAGTTTTGAATAGTATAGGTTGTGTGCATTCCCTTTGTCCTTTCCTTGAGGGTACACTGTGAAATTACATCCACATCACTGGATTGTAATACCCTCTAGAGGTTGAGTCTCAGATAGAGTTGTGGTGTCCCTCTATAAGACTATAGTATGATCATCAATCATCCCTAGTATAGTTTGTAGAATCGGCGTGACCTCCTTGAGTTGGGCATTGATCCTAAAGCTAGTGGGCTGCATGAGTAGGGTTTGTGGAATTATTTGCATATGATCCCCTACATGGAGGGTTAATCTAGATTATGTTCGTGGTTTCCCCTAGTGGTTTTGTACATGACCCCCTCTCTATGTATCACAATATTCCTTGACCAATACATTATCTTTGGGCGGGACCCAAATAAGCTCGACCTCTTTGTTGAGTGCCTCCAATGATATAATGGCTCGAGGAGTGAGTTCTCCCGAAATGAGTGTTTCTTCGAGCAGAATTCTATAGCTGGTAGTTGGTGATGACCACCTGATGGTGTGGTATCTCTTCTAAGTGTATCTGGGTTTTTGTGCTGCTTGTATCTGTGATACATTGTTACATATTGTATTGAGCTGACTATACTTGGTGCTTCATGTATAGTGTTTTGGGGGTTTCCTACTGAGTATTGTTATACTCACCCCCACATCTGATTTTCCCACATGTGTCATGTCTTGTGCATATGGAAGACATTTTGAAGGTTTTCTTGGAGGATTGGGAGTGGGTGGAGCAAAGTTGGAGCTTGGAAAACTGAGGTTTTTATCAAGAGCGTACCTTTGAATTAGTCCTCACCCTTGGAGAAGGTTGAAATTCTATAGTTTCAGTTAGACTTGTGTTATAGGATCTTATGGTGGACTAGTATTTTTCCCGATTTACTTTTCCTTTACTTCCTATTGTACTCTCACTATTGAAAATATGGCCTTTAAAAGCACTAGAAAAGTCCATTTACAGTGCTAAAAAAGCACTGTTAATCTCAGTGAAGATAAAGGGGTGTCCCTTTTATCATCACTAAAAAAAGATGATAAATACCCCTTTTATCAGAGCTAAAAAAAGCACTAATAAAAGTTAAAAAACATTAAAAAAATAAAAAATATTTCTACAATTCAGGGAGGGGCTTCAACATCACTTGAATCCCCCTTCAACAACACCCCACCCCAGCCCGCATACCCCATCCGCCCCCAACCCGCAAACCCGAACAGCCACCCTAACCCATCCTTTAATAGTGCTTAGCCCCATTTCCACCTACTCACATGCCCTGCCTCCTCCTTTATTTGAACCCAAAAACTATTGCTTGCACGCCTAAACCTTTACCACTCCACCATATTGCTTTTCTCTCCATTTAATAATATATCTATTTATATATATATAGTTATATTTACTCATATATTAATATATATTTATATTAACACATATATATTTATATTAATATATATATATATATATTTATATTAATATATATATATCCATATATTAATATATAGTTATATTTATATATTAATATATTTACTCTTATATTAATATATATTTATAAGATCAGCTTTAAATACATTTATAAAATATACTTTTTTGTGTGTGTTTATAAATAAATAAATACATATATACAACACACACAAACACACACACACACATATTATATGTGTATCTGTAAGTATAATTATACATATTTATATATATTTACAAATTTTTTTATATTAATACATATATACATATGTTTATAATATATAGATAATATATATCAATTTTTCAATATAGGCACACACAAATATATATATATATATATACACACGCACACACACACACGTACACATTATATAGGTATATAAATATTCATATATTTGTATTTTAAATAAAATGGATATTAGTTTTTTATTTAGATAAGGCTTATATATTGAGAAATATATTTTATAAGTAAATATGTTTAATTATTTATTTATAAAATTAAATTTTTATGTGTGAATATATAAAAAATATGTATATATCGTTATATATTTGATTATAAATAATAGTAAATTATGAAAAGTGATAAAATTTCAAAACCATAATATGAATATCAATGTAATCCCTTGAAATAAATTCATTCCCCACTGAAAAAGGGCAAAATACCCCTTTAAACGAGGCTAAAATTCCATCAAATGTTAAAACATTTGGGTATCCAGACTAAACTCAGTTTTGGAAGTATTCTAGGCCTTTTTTGGCCTCTAAAAATGTGAAAAAATGTTTTCTTGTGTCGCTAGTGCGTAGAGATCATCTCAAGCTTCGATTTGATATGTTGTAGTGCTCAATCAGACACCTGGATCAAAAGTTATGGTCGTTTGAAGTTTGAATTACGTTTTCAACTTATTTTAGATCTTTTATGTATTTTTTGATTTTTTGTATCTTCAAATTGTTATTAAATGATTATTAGTCGATGATAATTAAAAAATTATTAATTAATAATGTTTTAAGATATTTTATAAGTTATTTTCATTACATATCTTATATATTAAGTGAAAATGTTTATTTATACTCATCTAAAACATATTTAAAAAATATATATTATATTCATATCAATATAAATATAATTATATAATTATATATCAATATATTATTTTTTATGATGTATAATTTTTTCGAAATATACACTTTATCAGTGATAGGAAAAAAAAACCTGATAAAGGCACCCCCTTTATCAGTGTTTTTAGCACTATTAAAGGGTGGAACTGCAAAAACCCAGTTTTGTGGTAGTGTCTGGTTGTTGGATTTTAGCTGTATTCATGCATTCTATCAGTTATTTTACATTTTAGCATTCCGTGGCTTGGTGATGTGTGCATGTATACATGTACTTTAGGATAATTCCTCTAATTTATTTGAAATGCCTACTCGATGCTAGTCACCATCCCCTAACCTATAGGAGGAGGGATTGGGGTAGTCATGACATTGGACCATCTAGGATGGGTCATAACAGAGTGGTATCAAAGGTGGTCAGTTCTACCTTAGGAATGTGAGTCTGTGAGATTGGTTTGGGGAAACAATTTTAAGTGTTTCAAGTTCGGATTTTAGGCTAGGGAATCCAGTGTTGGTGCAGTAGTTGATGTATCCAAACACCAAGAATCTAATAACCTTCTTTTTGACTCGGTACATAAGAACACTAGTTACAAGGAAAAGTAATGGTATATGCATCATATAGAAATGGTTGTGTTTTCCATGCCATTCTTGTGTCAGCTCCCCATATATACTCTATTGATCGTAGTATATCTTATTTTATTTCAAGATTCGTCCACATAGACAACCATCTTGGATCTCACCACGTGATTATAAGGATTATCTACCTAATTATGAAGAATTGGTACATGGGCCTATACTAAAGATAACACCTCCAGGTGGTTTACCAGCTATACCACAACCCGTAGAGCAGCAACTACTACTAGAACTACCAACTAAGGATTCAAACAGGATGATTACATTGAATGAGTTTCAGATGCAGTGACCTCCTAGGTTTCAAGGTGATATATACCCATAAATGGCTGATGATTGGATAGAGGTAGTCACCCATGTGTTTTTCCTTATGAGGACGCCTACCGATCTGATGACATTCCTTACCATGAGTCTTCTTCAGGGATCTATGGAACAATAGTGGAGCTTAGAAACTCAGTCTCATGATGAGACACCTCTCTCCTGGACAGACTTCAAGTGTCGCTTTATAGAAGATTTCTATCTGGCCATGTTGCGATCGGTACGCATACAGGAGCTCCTGTATCTATAGTAGGGAAGTATGACCGTGGCAAAGTATTCATCAAAGTTTACTAATATTTCATGATACTCCTTGGATATGGTATATGATCATTTTTTAAGTCTTGTATCTTCAAGCAGGGATTTTTACAGGACATTAGAGAATCATTGGTATCCCATATCATTTCTACCTATGCTAGGGTACTTGAGAGAGCCCTATTTGTGGAAAGTTTTCTAGAAGAGTAGATACTAGTAATGGGATATAGTAGTGGGAACTCGGTAGCTAAGACCTCAGCATAAGGTATTCAACATCAGTTATAAGGATCCATGTAGTTTTGGAACTTTAGGAGGCGATCCCAGGATTCAGGGTTAGCGGTGTAGGGCTATCAGGACGACTCTAATTAGCCAAGTGACATGCGATGTTTCTAATGCGACGGTCGGGGACATCTGGCATGAGATTTCCTGACCCATCGTATAGATGACCAGGAGATGATAGTGGGATGGGATATAAATAGATAGAGATAGAATCAGGGTGGTTTGTAGGGCAGTGGACATGGCAGAGGTTCCGACAGGGCAGTGGGAGGTGGTTGGAGGTTTGACCTATTAGCACCACCACCCCCAGGCGGTCCATGCTAGGCTCAGGGATCTGGTGGGAAGAGACGAGACCAACTACAGGCTATGGAGGCCTATGAACCTAAGGATCTAGGGATGATATGAAGTATGATAATGTATTTTCCACCTTAGCTATAGTTTTAGTAGACATAGTTTCCAATCATTATTTTCTTTCCACAAATATTTTTCGGGACTTCGAGATTCCGGTTGAACCATTAACTTAAACCTTACACTTAGATATTCCTACTAAAGGAGAATCAATGATCACACACTGGTTCCAAAAATGTGACTTAACTCTTGGAGGAAATATTTTTGGTTGGGATTTATTGGTAGTGGCATCAAGGCCTTACAGCGTCATTCTTGGTATGGACTGGTTATCTACAGTTCATGCTGAAATTGATTGTTTTAGGTGAAAAGTGTGGTGTTCCCAAAATGATGGAACCAAGTTTTTATTTATTGGAGAAAAAAAATCTATGAAGTGCATGAAAGCCTCATTCAAAGGAGGGTGTAGCCGATTACTCATCAGTTGGCTAGCCTGACTCTCAATGCAGTGGATTTTATGAGTCCCAGTTTCCTACAGTGGTGGTGGAGTATGAGGACATCTTTCATGAAGATGTTCCAGGTTTACCTCCCCTCAGGGAGAAAGAATTCTGCATTGATCTACTCCATGATATGGAATTGATATCTACACCTACATATCAGATGTATCCCACAGAGCTTCATGAGTTGAGGGTACATTTGGAGGACTTGTAGAGGAAGGGATTCGTGAGACCAAATGTTTCACCATGGACAACCTTATTTTTGTTTACCAAGAAGGCATAAGGGATCTTGAGGCTATGTGTGGACTTTTGGTGCTTAAACCAAGTGATCGTGAAGAATAAGTATTCACTACCGAGGATCGATGAACTCTTTTATCAGTTGAAAGGGTTGTGATAATTCTCAAAGATTGACATCAAATCAAACTATCACCAGCTGCGAGTGTGTGATGAGGATATACCAAATACAACCTTCAAATGTTGTTATAGTCACTATGAGTACTAGGTGATTCTGTTTGGCATGATGAACTCCACAACAATGTTCATGGGACTCATGAGCAAGATCTTTCAGCCTTAATTAGACCACTTCATGGTGGTCTTCATCAATGAAATTTTAGTGTATTCAAAGTCTGAGAATGAGCACACAAAACACTTAAGGATAGTCCTAGTCACACTCTGAGATCACCATATTTATGGAAAGCTCTCAAAGTGATAGTTTATGATTTAGGCAGTTCATTTTATGGGACACTTAATCTTAGAGGTTGGAGTTGTAGTGGATCCAGTGAAGGTTGAAGTAGTTCTTGCTTGGGAGCCACCTAGGAGTATTAATGAGGTACGAAGTTTCCTTGGATAGGTAGGGGACTATTGAAGGTTTTTACCAGAATTCTCCAAAGTGGAATCACCCTTTAAATATTTGACATGAAAGGGGTAGTTTTTGTGTGGAAGGAAAGGTGCCATCAGTTATTTCAAGAGCTAAGGTAGAGGTTGATGAGCGCTCCCATATTGAGGTTACCAGAGTAAGCCATCAAGTACATGGTGTTATATGATGCATTAGGGACCCGACTTGGTTGTGTCTTAATGAAAATGAAAGTGGTGATTACCTATGGTTCATTCCAGTTGAAACCACATGAGCAAAACTACACGACCCATGATCTTGAGTTAGCAGTGGTTGTCTTCGGTTTGAAGATATGGCGACACTATCTGTTGGGAGAGTAGTTTATAATCTACTCTGATCATAAGAGTCTCAAGTATATATTCTCTTAGAAATATCTTAACTTGAGATATATGTGATGGATATAGTTCCTCTAGGGATATGAATTTGGGATTGTTTATACTCATAGTAAGGAGAACAAGGTGGCATATGCTCTCAATAGAAGATCTAGTTCACAGTTGCTGAACAAGTCATTAGAGTAGTTGGACTCATTGCAGATATCCTTTATGGATGGAGATGGAGAAACTTACCTCCAGTTGATGTTTTTCACCCTTCCACTCTTACAGCGAGTCAGGGAGGAACAACTTGGGGATACCAACTATGAGACCCTACGTGCTCATATGTCCACAGGGCATGCTTTTGATAGATATTCAAAAGGTTGTGAGCACATCATTATCTTCAAAGGATGAAAGATGGTACCAGTGATGTTGCGGGAGGAGGTTTTGAAGGAGTTTCATAGACCCTCTTTGGAATTACATCCATGTGTATTGAATATGTACCAGTACCTCTGACACCAGTTTTTGTGGCTAGGGATGAAGAAAGTTTTTGTATAGTTCATCTCTCGATACCTTGTCAGCATGTTAAGGCTGAGCACCAAGTTCTATCAGGTTTAGATCAACCTATTGAGGTGATAGAGTGGAAGTAGGATAGGATATAGATAGACCTAATGATGGTTTTAACACATACATCTAGGGGACACAATGCAATATGGGTGATCATTGAGTGACTCACCAAGTAGGCCCACTTCCCAGCTATCCGAGAGTAGAGTTCAGTAGATTGCTTCATACGTATCTACATTTAGAAAATAGTTCAACTCCATGGAGTTCCACCAATGATTGTTTTTGATAGTGAATCTATATTTACATTCCAGTTGTGGAAGGGATTACATGAGGTGTTTGGGACCCAATTACGCTTGATCACAACATTTCAACCACAAAAAAGACTAGACTGAGTAGAACATTTAAGTCGTGGAGGCCATGTTGTGGACTTACATGTTAGACTTTGTCCATAGTTGAGAGGATCACCTAACACTCATGGAGTTTTCATAAAATAATATCTACCATTCCACCATTGGTAAAACACCATTTGAGGCTCTGTACAGGTGACCCTATAGGTCATCACTTTACTAGAATGATCTAGGATAGTTAGAAATCATGGTCCTAGAGAAAGTGTAATCTATAATAGAGAAGGTTCAGATCATCTAGGAGTGAATGAAGACTATGCAGATCCATCAATAATCTTATGGTGATAGGTGGCAGAGGCCTCTGGATTTTGAGGAAGGAGACCATATGTTCCTTCAGGTTTCACCTCAATGGGGATTACAAATATTTTTCTAGGGCGACAAGCTATATCCAGGGCTAATCAACCCTTTCTAGGTACTATGTAGAGTTGTAATGGTGGTGTACCACTTGGATCTACCTCTATAGTTAGATTAGGTACACACCGTCTTCCATGTGTCACAGTTGAGGAGGTACGTTCATGATCCATCACACATCATTGACTGGGGTGATCTGGACATCGAGGATGAAGAAAATTTTGTTGAGTACCCAATGGAGATTGAGGATCAGTAGAAGAGGATACTTTGTGGGTGATCAATTACTTTAATGTGCATTTGATAGAAACACCAGAATCTACTAGAGATCACATGGGATTGGGAGGCTTAGATTCATGCTCAATACCCCCATCTATTTGAGTAGCCCTTGTTTTGTCTTTTCAGGGACATAAATCCCCAAGGTGGGGAGAATGTAACATCCTGTATTTTTAAATGTATTATTTTTAGATATTATATGGATTATTTTTGAGATCAAGTGCTAAGAAGGCGTGCTATTCTGAGGCCCAATGTTCCCAGAACAAATGATTGAAACATATTAAAATATTTAATAGCATGTGTGCATGGTTTTACTAAAAAATTAGAATAAATCTTAAAAGGTTTCTCAGATAAAAATTTTTAGGGAACCACTGAATTCAGAATAGTAGATTTACCCTAGGTGTAACCTAACAATGGTTGGTGCAGGTTGATTGAGGAAAGTCGTCTCAAGCATTTTAAAAGAATAAAATAAATTAAGAAAAATTTATTTTATTTTATTCATTGTTGCAGTGACATGTTTATCTTTAATAAACCATTTTACATAAATCTAGGGTTAATATCCTAACCATAGAACCCCCTTGAGGCCCTAGAGAGAGAGATCTGTTGAATTCTCTCAAGTAGGCAACGACAGAACTTTGAACCGACGATTGAATAACACTGATATTGATGGATCTCACCAACGATGATGAAGTAACAATCATTATTTTCCAATTATTGATAAAAAAATTACGTTTGATGTTTTTATGTGGATTCATTCCTATTCTTAATTCTTATGATGATTGCAAATTAATCGACGAATGGATTGGTTTGTGGATCGATCACCTTGCTGGATGGGATTTATTCTGTGAGGTTTATTTGGGATAATTTAAATTGAATATCTTCATTGTTTATCTAATAAAAATAAATTAATATCAACATGAACATCGTTTGAGGTTCATTCCTCTCATTTTATTTTGGTGTTTTTCTCCCCCGATTCACCACACTTCATGCATTCTTCATTCTCCCCTGCAAATTGAAACCATTTAGGAACAATCGATCATTGAAACTTTGATTCTTGGAACAATGATCTAAAACCATAGTTATGGGATCATCACAACATAATGGAGGTGTGATGATGATGGAGGTAGTGAAATTTGGTTAGGACGGTGGCCCGATGCGATAGTAGGCGACGACTTTGATCGATCTGGGTGAGTGGGATGGTATAGGTCTAGGTGGTCGGCAGAGGAGGACCATGGTGGGTGACCGTGTGGGACCATGATGGAAGACATGGGGAGCTGGTGGGGTAGGCAGAGGTGGATGCGATGGCAGTGCCACGTGAGGTGTGACGGCGAGCAGAGCGGGCCGGGCCATCAGGTCAGGCCAGGTGGGCTGGTACCCAAGTAAGATCTAGGGAAATTGGAATGGCGCTAGTTATGGTCAACTGTAGTGGTCAATCGTAGCGGTCAGTCTTTGAGATAGGTGGATCGTTCGTAATGGTTGCTCCGCAGGCATAGTGACCTCTCCATTCTTCAAATGGTCATAACTCCTAAAAGGAGCATCCAATTGAGGATCTGTTTGCAATGTTTAGACCCTAACATTGAGATGGTAGTTTTTTAGAGCAATTGTGGGATTTTAGTTTCTAACAATATAGGTTGAGTGCATTCCATTATTCCTTTACTCAAGTGTGCAATGAAAAATTAATTCCACATCATCTAATTTTAATCCCCTCTAGAGGACGATTCTCAGATAGAGTTATGGTGTCCCTATGCAAGAATGGAGTGAGATCCTCTATCATCCCTAGTAGGGTTTATGGAGTCAGTGTGACTTCCTTGAGAAGATTTTTGATCCTCTATCTAGCAGGAAACATCAGTAGGGTTTTTATAATCATTGGCATATGATCCCATATATGGAGGGTTGATCCAGATTGGGTTCTTGGTGTCCCCTAGAGATTTTGGGTGTGAACCCTCTCTGTTTATGATAGTCTTATTTAACCAATGAATTCTCTTTGGGTGGGATCCAAATGAGACAGAACTCTTTGTCAAGTGTCTCTGATGATATCATGGCTTAAGGAGTGAGTTCTCCCAGAATGAGCATTACTTCGAGAAAAATCCAATGGTTAATAGTTGGTTATGACTTCTTGATGGTGTGGTATATCTCCTAAGTATATATGGGTTTTTACAGCTTGTATATGTGATACATTACTACATCATGTATTGAGCTGACTATACTTGGTGCTTTGTGTTTAGTGTTTTCAGGGTGTCCTAGAGAGTATTTTTATACTCACACCTGCACATGCTTTTCCCACACGTGTCATGTCTTATACAGACGGTGACCATTTTTATGGTGTCCTATGAGGATCAAGAGTGGGTGGAGTATACTAGGAGCTTGTAAGACCGAGTTGTTTACCAAGATCATACCTTTGACTTAGTCCTCACCCTTGGAGTAGGTTAGACTTCTATAGTTTCAGTTAGACTTGTGTTACAGATTCTTGTGGTGGGATTGTATTTGGCCCTATTTACTTTTCCTTCATTTCCTATTGTACTCTGGTTGTGGGATCTTAGTTGTATGCATGCATTATATTAGTTTTTTTTTAAAATTTCAGCATTGTGTATCTTGTATATGTGTGCATGTGTACAGGTACTTTAGGCTAATGCCTCCCATTTATGGGAAATGCCTACTCGGTGATAGTCACCAACCCCTGGACTATTGGAGGTGGTCTTGGGGTAGTCATGACACGGGACCCTATGGGATGGGTTGTAACAATGAGTCTATCCATGGCCTCTTGATCCGCCTTTCTAAGATAATAGATGGACTATTTGTTGTGTTTGAGGGAAAAACTCATGAAACAGTTGAAGGCAACGATAGGTTCTGCCTACTTATGGACCACTGATCGTCACTAATCAGATGATCAGTGGGGATTTACAAGATGGAGGGCATGTCAGATAGCCTCCAAGGTTGGGATTGTATAGTTCTGGTGATACTCCCAAACTAGTGTAGTCGATACCTAGCATTGAAGACGTTGGGTTGGTGATGATATCCTTTTCTTGGAAGAAGATCCAACTTGAATAGTAGCCATAGAATATGTTTATGGAAGCTAGAGGGACACCATTGGATTGAAATAAGTTCTAAGAGAGAACCTAAATATAGATGAAAAACAAAAACAAGAAAACCCTATCAAAGGAGCATCTCATTTAAATGATCATATGTATGATTTATTATCTTCTTTGGCCCTATTTCACTATGAGAGTGAAAGGGTTCTGATAGATAGGTGACACTATCATCTTGTTCAAGGATTCACATTGGGTACACCATTTTTTTTGTCTCTGAATACATCACGTAGGGCTAATATGGAATTTAGTAGTGTTTGTGGAACAACCTTTTTGTCAAACACAGATCCACATTCCTTTGGGGGACATTCCAATGGGTTTTATTCACAAAATCAGAAACACCCAATAGTTCTATATCCATGAGGGACCTACTTTCCAAAGGCATTCACTCATTGAGGATTTTTGAAAAATATACTTAATAACTCAAATTGGTTGAGAGGATTGGAATTTAGGATTATAACAACCTATTGGGTGTAATTGTTTCCTACTTTGGGAATCTCTTATAGATTTAAGATATGTTCGTAAATCCTTCATTAATTCCCAATTATGACATGGATCACCCTTGAATTAAAAATAAATTATTGTCATGTTTGGAATTTAGAATCATCTATTTGTATCCAAGTTTCTTCATCAATGGAGATATATATATGTATCCAAGGTTCTCCATAAATGGTATCCTATAATGTACTAATTAGTGATTCTTTTTTCATTATTATGATGATACTGGTTTTTATCCTCACAGTGGGGAGCTCTAAAGTGTATCGTCATCTAGGGAGACGAGAGTTGTTTTGATGTTGGTATCAGAACCATGAGTGTTCTTCCTACACATCCTTGTGAAAGGAATCATAACCCACATAATCAGTACCGCATAACGGGGGAAATCATACCTTTTAAGTTCATATGATGAGGACTTGACCATAAAATTTAACATCATGTGGAAAGGACATCTAGGTGGAAGGTTCCAAGTCAAAGTTCGGTGTGAGACTTATGCTGAAGCAGCCTTAGGAACCTGGAAGGGATATAGGATCCCAGGTTGATTGAGAACCTACTGGGAATGTGGACCTAGATAGAATGGGGTTGATTTGGGGTGTTGGGTTTGGGCCTCAGGGAAGCTTTCTATGTATCCCATTTGGAAGGGAATCAAGGATCATATAGTTTGGTTTTGAGGACCTTTGTCTATAGAGTCCCTCAGGTATGTCTCATATGGGATTATTACTCTCTGAGAGGATTATTTTGGGGCTTATTCCTGGAAAGGTTTCCCTGGTGATTAAGGAATTTTGGTTGGGGCTTATTCCTAAGGAGGATGCCCATGTGTTTTTGGTTGGGGCTTATTTTTTAAGAGAATACCTAGATGGTGATTTTAAAGTGACATGGTTGGGGATTATAACAAGTAGGAGGTTCATGATTAGTTGGGACTTATTCATGAATAAGATTCTCAAAGGTTGGATTTTAGGGATTATTCCTAAGTATTATTCCCTAGGTTATGGTTGGAGATTACACTTAGAATGAGGCCCAAAGGTTGGAGATCGTACGGATTCCATGATCAAAACTAACCTATAAGACTACACAAGTCATGATTGGTGTGATAAATGAGAAGAAGTGGGGGATCTGAATAAACCACACAATATGATTTTTCCACTGGTGGATGTGATTAAAACTCAAAGGGAGAGTAAAAGAGATCAGGCTCTGGTGCCCTTTCCCCCCATCTTTGTACCCTGGGACCAAAGTGATAGAGATATGGCTTTGAGATACCCTCCCCTCTTATTTTGGTATCCCTGATATTCACATATGGCGATCTATCTAGATATGACCCATGGGTATGTAAAAGGATGATGGAATGAAGTAGAAGAGGTACTACAAGAAATTATAGTGTATTAATCCAGTAGGGATCCCCTAAAATTAGTTTTGGGGGGATGATCTCATTCCCTTTCGAAGGAAAAAGAAAGTGTGATTCTCACCCTCACCATTTGGAACCAGTGTCTCTGGGTATTAGAGATGACTTGGGAAGGACATGGTCCTAACCCTAGTACCCGATACTGGGAGTTCCCTAACACCGAACCTGGTGCCATAGTCATCATTATTGAATAATGCATACCCAGATGCACCCTGAGGACCTAACCCATGAGGTGAGACAAGTGAGAGACACCTATGACCGAAGGAATGTATACCCAAATTGTGATACACCTTGGGGTGTATCTATCCATAGTTTTGTAAGTTCAGAGGCTTTGGTGGTGGTTTTAATCTGGCCCCTCTCAGATAAGGTATCCAAAGGAAGAGGATCCCTACCATTGGTGTCTTGGAAGAGGGATCAAAGGGTGTCTCGCACATGTCATATCTTAGAGAGTGAAGTTTCTTCGTAGAGGGATTGGGAGGAACTGGAGGTGATTTACACAGGGGGATATAGGCCTTCACTAGCTAGGTATGACTTGGGAAATGGACCACCTAGGAAACAACACTTGAGAGATGATTTATCCTTGGCAAAAAGGTCTCTTCAGGTGTCCTTGGATGAGGCTCGCACAGTTCCCTGGTTAGGGAAGGGGCCTTGCATAGGTTGTTTTTCACTAGGGGAAAAGAGGTCCTCCTATAGGTGTCTTATGTTTCAAACCTTGAAGAGACTTTGATCTCACTTACTACCCTTAATTCTCTCTTATATCAGGTTTTGGAGAGCTGATTGAGGGGTTCTAGAGGACCTAGGAGAAGGGGTTGTGTGATTAGAGCTTCAAGGATTCTTCCAATTTTATATTTATGAAAATGAAGAGCCTTGGGGTCCTATTTATAGGAAAATAGGGAACCTTGGTCGAAGGAGGTTTTCCATATAGGTCCATGGCACAACTACCGGACATGGGTACCCTATACATGGGTGTAAAAAAATTCTAGTCAGTACAGGTTCATAGCGTAAGTGATTTGTCTAGGTACAACATGTAGTAGTGGTTGTGCCTTCTGGGTTGCACAAGTAGGGCCTATGCTAGACTCTTGGTGTACAAGGTTGGTGCTCGTAGGACTACTTGGGATAACTCTCCACTCCATACCACGAGGGCTGCACCCCTACACCCCTAATTTGGATCAATACCGAGCTACAGTCCCAACCCTTTGGACTAGTCCCTTCACTACCATTACTGACCCCATGAAAAATGGAGAGTCGCACCATGAACATTTCAGGCCGTGTTGAGGACATTTTGGGTCTTGATTCATGGAAATCCAATCTTCTCCTTCCGGCATAAAGAAATATTTCTACTAAAACTCAATATTTGGTATCTAAATAAGGATCACATCCTAAATTCTATGCAAAGTACATGGAACACATATCACAGTTTGAACAAAATCCCCTTTAGAATTTGATTCAACCAGAACAAAAATTTTCTGGTTCTAAGGTAATAGTAGGGAACTTTGATGCTCTCCAAAATCATTTGGGTGGTTTTAGTGCTACCTCAAGTATGAGAGGATGCTCTAATTTTTCCTAATCCATGGGACCTAGAGATCATAGTTTTACTATTATTAGTGTCATATGTACAACCCTATAAACTTTGTTTCTTTTGTGTCATGACCCTGACCTTTGCATACATCAAATACAAGGAAGACTTAGTAGTCATGAATTGGGTTTTGATTAGACTTTCCTTTTTGTGTTTTCAGCCTAATAAGTTTTGTGCATATTTCTTTTCATTGCTATATTTTTTACTAAACCACATGGAGTGTAGCTCTAGAAAGCTGAGACTCGACTTTTTTCAAGAGTTCCCTTTGCGGGTTTTCAATCTAGAAATTACTATTTTTCATTTTTTGGGTAGTTTAAAGTCAAGAAAGTTGGACTAATGAGGCTAGTGTTTTAGTTTGAACAACTTTGACCATTAGTTTTTAAATGTTGACCCAAACAAGTATTTTTTCTAAGAATGTTCTAACATTCTTTAGATACCTGATTGGGAATTTTGAGCTATGATTTTGTGGTTCCCAAATCTAAAACATGATATTCAGGAATAGAGGAGGTCTGAACTAAGGATGAAGTTACCAATGGTTGAAAAAACCATCTTATGGGTGAATTTATGCAAAGACAATAAGGGAGTGTTACTATATAGTCAAATAGTTCTATCCTTTAGTTGAAAGGCCCTAAAATTTTTGGGCAACTTATGACAAGACAACTAGGGTGTGTTACAACATAGTCATGAAAAGTAGTTCTCAGAAATTCTAACATTATATTTCTGATGAATGAATGATGTTTTTGAATATTTGGATTTTTCAAGACAAAAAAGGGTTGTTTTTCCAAGGGAATATGTCTGAAAATGAAGAGATAACATGTATTATCATTTTCCATGAATGAGAAATTGATCGTGCATGAATTTGGATTGTGTGAAGAAGGGTACATTTTTTTAGATGAATGATTTTTAGAGAAGGGGAAGGCCCCTTTATGATAAGGATTGTTTCATTGTGTAGTTTAATATTGTGCGATTAGAGAATTCACCATGCAGGTTAATGTCTTACGGTAAGGACATTGATGTCTAGTTTAATATCTTGTGACTAGGACATTATGATATGTAGTTTAATATCATACAATAATGAAATTAGGAGGATATAATTTAAGGACTTTAGCTTTGATTGAAAGGTTAATGATTCTCCCATCATTGGTAATCTATTTGGGAATATAAATTCATATTCAGGTATGAGGAGTGGAATTTTGTAACTTTTAATATGAAGATCTACGGATCCAAAGAGTGATATGGAGGAAGGGATTCTGGTGATTGAGGAGGTCTCTAATAAGGAAGAAGCTACCACTGACTAGAAAACCTGTTTTGTGGGATACTTTATGCAAAGACAACTGTGGCATTTTACTGCATAGTCAGACAATGGAATCATCTAGATGATAGGCCCATTTTGTGGGAGACTTATTCAAATCCAATTGGGTTATGTTATATCATAGTTAGGCAAAGGAGTTATCAGGAATTCTGACATGATATTCCTAATTTCTGAAATAAATTTACGGAGATTCAAATTTCCCTAGACATAGAATATATTTTTTATAGAAGGAAAGTACCTCTATAAGGAGGGAGAATTTCAAGTCAAAATTACCTAAGAATTTGTGGAATTGGTTTCCTTTACAGTTCTTACCCAGGCATAAGAAATGTGGTGCTTGTAGATTTAGGTCTTATGACTAGGACCATGGTATTATGGAAATAATAGGTGATATGTGTCCTATCAGACCATGGTTGTTCCGAAATACTTCAGAAATGAGGGAGGAAATTGTAGACCATGGTCTTATGGGTTCTCATATTAGGAGAAAGGGTATGATAAAACTATATGAGGGATGAACACATACTAATTATAATTGCGGGTTCCAACATAATTTCATCAAAGATTATGAGGATCGAAGAGGCTTCTCATGAGGGTGAAGTTACAGCTGGTTGAAAAATCCGTTTTGTGGGATAATTTATGAAAATAAAATTGGGTGTGTTATTTCATAGTCAAAAGGTGACATCCTTTGGCA
This sequence comes from Viscum album, assembly GCA_963277665.1. Lineage (NCBI taxonomy): Eukaryota > Viridiplantae > Streptophyta > Magnoliopsida > Santalales > Viscaceae > Viscum > Viscum album. The sequence continues at coordinate 233,588 of OY728148.1, read as the reverse complement.
GAAAAACCCATTTTGGGTGAATTTATGCAAATAAAATTGGGGCATGTTACAACATAGTTAGGAAAATGAGTCCTTAGATATCAGAAATTCTATCCTCAGAAGCTAGAGAAAGATTATGAAGATATGAAAGTGTCCAATATTAGGAGTATGACGTATGGAAGGGAGACATATGAGAAAAAAGTAATCATTTGGATCCATATTGTCCATTAAGTGTAGAGTCCCTTTCATATATCTAAATCATATGTAGAAGGGGGACATCTTTGTTTCCTTGGTGGACCCCCTAATGAGGGGACCCAAATTAAAATATCCTGTATAGATGTACGTAGAAGAGGGGGAATTTTTCTTTACCCTATGGCTGTGAGTAGGACATGAGGACAAAGTGTCACTATATATTTCACTAGAATGAGAATAAATCTACACATAGTTCTTGAGGTGCCATGCAGTTTAAAGTCATGCTGCCAGGACATCAACAATGCAGTTTAACATCATATCATCAGGACATCAGCCATGTAGTTTAACATCATGTGGTAATGAAGAAGGTTAATCATTGTGAAAAAAATGAATATTGTGGATGTTCTAGGGTATAGTACCTGAGAATCACTATGTAACTTATAAAAGAAAGAATTAATCCAAACATAGTTCTAAAAAGGATTCCCTATACTGATTGAATTCATTTGAGGAGAAAGAAGGTTTTTTTGAAATATGGGATCATGCATGGGTTGAGACACCATATTGAATCCTATTTTGTAGTTCTTAATTGTACATAAGAGAGTGGGGTAATTTACTGTATTATATTGTGAATGAGTCCAAGATTGAAGATTCAGACGTCACTACGTATCTCGTTGGAATGAGAATCACGCCACACATAGTTCTTGATAAAATTTTGCAGTTTGTTGTCATATGACATGGAGTATGTTTGATAGGGTCTTGTTTAAGGTCTCTATCTATCCATTAACTATTTCATGATAGTAGGATGAATGGTTCTATTTTATGTTGTACACCTGATATAGAATTTCCACCTCAACAAAACAGAAATTGGTGTTATTTTCCAACAGTATTGTACAAGGGACACCAAATCTGGTAACAATATTTTCTTTCACAAATCTAAAAATTATTTTGGTTCCAAATTCATTTAGGGGTATTTTCTTATCCAATTTGGAAAGGAAATCTTTAGTAGTTAAGATGTATTTGAACTACTTAGCCATAGATGGAGGGTATGGTCCCACAACATCCATTCCCTATATGGTAAATTTCTAAGATTATTTTTCTATATGTAAAACCTCCAGGGGTTGATGGATGGAGTTGGAATGTACTTGGTAGGAATGAAATTTATTAGTGAACTTAGTGAACTCCTACGTCATTGATGGAAAATAGTGCCCAAGCCTTCTAATTTGATGGGAAAGCTTGATCCATGACTTGTGGGAACTGTAAGATCCTGTGTGAACCATGTTCATAAAAGCATCAGTCACTTATCCATCAATAAATCTGAGTAGGACTCCATTAAAGCCTCATTTATAGAGTAATTTATGATGATTTGGGCCATTATAATTAGTGAAGTTGGTTGATTGCCATCATATTTTCTCTTTCCTAGCTCTATCCACTGGGATTACTCTATCTTGAAGGTAATACATGATTGTAATCATCCACCCAGTGGTAGAACCATATAGATTGGGGATAAGACTGAATTCATCAATCTCTTTTGTTTTGACTTGAACAAAAGGTTAGACCATTTGGTGATGGGAAATGTTGATGACCATTTCATCCTAGTTTGGATCTTCCAATGCTATAGTAGAATTCACCAATGTATCTTCCTGGGCATTCTATGTTCATGAGACGTGAGTCAATGTTGGATCTGAGGGGAATTCCACCATTAACCCTCAGACACATTCAATCATGAGTATTAGATCTTATTTTGTACAACCTTATAATAATAGGAAATATTTAGGAAATACTACTTTTTCTAGAGAGATAAGGATGATGCCTAACCCAACTTTATTGATATTAGGGTATTTCATTATCCTCCTTATTGGGATTCTAGATGCACCATCAAAATACATATCCCACATTTTGGGGCCTCCATGAATGGACAATATATTATCATCTAGAAATTAATTATTAAATGAAATTGTATCTACAAATGGGTGTTTGAAAAGTAAATATGCCAAGGCTTGGGCTTTCACTTATTTTTGAGGTATGAATTTTATATCAAACTACTGTAGGATAACCAATCACCATGCCAAAAATCCTATCATCATAGGATAATTGAGGATATATTTGAGCATTTTATTATGAGAGAACAATTAGAACTTAGGGTGCTGTAGGTAGTTCCTTAGTTTTTGAACCTTGAATATTAATTCCAGATAACTCTTCTTGATATCTGAATAATGAGTCTCAGTATCGAGCATGATTTTACTGAGATAATAAATGCTGTTATCATTCTCAAAATCATTCTATTTCATAATTAAGGCACCCAATGATCGCTCCAGGTCCATCACATATAGAATAAGTGGCTTCACCTCAAAATATGGAATTAATACTAGTGGTCTCAATATGTATTTCTTGAGGTTTTCAAATGCTTCATAACCTTCATTGGTCCATTGGTATGTGACCCTCTTATTCATAAGTTTGGTGAAGGGAAGACACTCTCCTACAAGGTTGGATATGAAAAACTGAATGTAGGAAAAGTTTCCTTGAAGTCCTTTCAACTCTTTCAGGTTTCAAGGAGGTGAAATTCTAAGTATAACTTATTTTCTCAGGGTCAAATTCAATGCCATGATGGTGTAAAATGATGTTCAGAAGCTTTCCTGAGGTTACCCTGAAATCACATTTTAATGGGTTCAACTTTAGGATATATTGTCATAGCTTGTTGAGAATGGTATTTAGGTTATCCAGGTAGTTATATAATTTTCATAACTTAACCATTAGATCATCAATATTGCATTAAAAAAACTTTCCCAATAAGGGTTTGAAGATGCAGTGCATGACACCTTGGTAGGTGGCACTAATGTTATTCAAGCCAAAGGGCATTACCAAATAGAAAAATACTCCTCAAGGGCCTTGAAGCAAGTGTTTTATTCATGTTTTGGGGATATCTAATTTTTTTTGTTCCCTAAATATCCATCTATGAAGGATAGAGTTTTATAACTATCCATCACTTTAATTAGGAGTTCTATGATTGGAACTTGGAAGTCATCTTTCGGATAGTTCCAGTTGATATCTTTGAAGTTGGCGAAAAATCTAAATTTACAATTTTTATTATTCACTGGTATGATATTGACTATCCATTTTGGATATTGAACTTCTCAAATAAAGTCTAATTTGATGATTTTTTCCTCTTTAGCCTCAATTTTGGAGGTGTGAGTTGGGTGAGTCCGTATGACTGCATGTTTGTATCCCTGATGATCTTATGGTAAGCCCAAGTGATGGGTGACCACCTAGAGATTAAGTCCTGGAATATCCATGTGATTTCAAGTAAAACATACTAACATTGCTTTAGGATTGAAGTATATATCACCTATTATTCAGAAGTCATGGTCACACTAATCAAAGTGGGCCGCAGATCTTCATTCATACCCAAATTCATTTCTATGAGTTTATCAATAGTGGTAGAGACACATTCCTAAAATTTTGTATGGGAATACCTAAGGTCTTCCTCCACTTCCTCTTCCTCATGATTTAACTTTTCCACCACTTCCTGGGAGGTAGGCGATGAAGTAAGTTTCTCGGAGTCAGGGGAGGAGTTGACATTTGGATATTCAGAAGATAAAGCAACTACTTTCGACTTGATTGATTGCATAGGGAATTTTTAGAGATCTAAAGGAGAGATGACAGACTAAGAATGAGTATCTTAATTTTCTCCCATTGACATGAGAAATTATTCCATCCCAACTGATGATATGGGGATTTATTAAAGATCAGATAATAGAATGAAGAAATTTTCATCCGAGCTTTCATTACTAATCGTATATTTGAAAACTTATCCAACACTTATGGGATCATTTTCCATGATTGACATTACAAAATTCACTGGATTTGTGCTTAATTTTGGAACCACATCTTCAATTTGGTTGATGGGAAACACATACTTTGCACTAAGATGGTTCAAAGGGTTAGCCAGAATCATTTCTAGACCATTCAAGGAAATAATATGAGTGAAATCATCAGTCATGGACCATTTCCCTTCCCTCTAGTTGAATCTTGTATCAATTTACTGTGATTTATAGGATTTAAATGGATATTTTTCACTATGAAATGTCCTAATTTGATCATTGGTACAATATTTGAGGCATTGGTGGTATGGCGAGAGGATAGCTACATGTTGATGTATCTAAGTCCTTACCAGTATAATGTTGAAGGTCATATCCTTCCTAACAACCATGAATTCTAATTTAGACAGTAGATCCTCGAATTGAGTCTTGAGTTTTATTTCACCAAGATGATTTTGATCATTCTTGTCATAACCCTAGAACATTAAAGTAGGGGGGACAAGTGAGATTTGTTGAAACCTAGTCGAAAAAGTGTTTATATTGGAATGAGGATGAATCCTATTCCATTCTCAATTAAGGTTAATCGGATGTCAATATCATTTATCCTAGTGAATATATACAAGGGTCTGACGTGTCCCTATATGATGACATCCTCATCCTGGTCAGTGAAAGAGATGAGATTATGGAATTTGGCATGATCATTCTCTACATGATATACTTTTGTAGCAGAAGCCTCAAATTCAAATTCTTGAGGGCTTGACAAGGCATCTATGAGTGATTACCTAAGGTCTTTTGATAGACTCAAAGAAACAAGGATTGAAAACTTGGCCCAAATTAGGGATAATTACTTAAAAAATTCATAATTTTGGTCCAAAGGTCTATTCATCCTATCATGGGGATTCTATTTTATAGGTACATTAGGAGATGAAGTACTTCATATGGATATATCAACACTTGTAATAGGAGTTTATGGTGCTTTTACTCTTGGTGGACTAGGTCAATTAGGTCTGCCTACATGATGAGGTTGATTAGGTGATGACTTATCCTTTAGTTGATCTTATAGGATGACCATTTCAGGGAATACCCTTTCACATGTGGGGGAAATTCCTTTTTCCTGATGAGATTTCTAGAGAGATCTCCCATGATTTTTAGCTGTGTAGATGGTTTGATCTGGGATGTAGTTTGGGTAGTGAATCCTAGCATGACTGCATCTTCCCCTATATCCTCAAATCTGATGGATTCTTCACCCAGTTCCCCAATTGAATATATACATTAGGGTTCATAATCAAAATCATAACTTGATAATGGATCCATTACTTGAATAACATTAATAGAACTTAATATCAACTCCTCATATAATGGAGATTCCATCTAGCGGGTTAACCCTTGTTGTACCGTTTGGTGGGGCGATGCCTGTGCTTCTGGGACTGTAGGCATGAAATATGCTAAATTTAAATATGAATTTTTCCTTTTAATAGGCTCATATTCTAGTGTTTTATTTTTTGTCTTCTAACCATGTTGCTTTTTGGGAGACGATACTTTAGAGGATTGTGACACCAAAGAGGATGGTTGTGTTATAGTGGAAGTGGTTGAGGGAATAGTTGGATGTTTCAACAATTTTTTGAGGATATCATGAGTCTAGTTTATCATTTTTCTAACCATTCAGCAACCAAACTTTTATTTACCCTTACTTTTAACTTCCTTACATTCACTCCCATCCTCTATATCGGTGGAAAAAACATGCTACTTGAGCTGGTCGTCTCCCCAGGTTCACCTTCCTAGAGTCCACCATATTTTATAGGATGTATTTGAAAACAAAATGCTCTTGGATACTGTTCCCAAATAGTTTATGTAATGTGAAGTAGTTTGTGATATCTTCATCACCATGTTTTTTGGTCTTCTTAGACTTTTTTTTATCTTGATCAAGTTTTTCTCCAATGCCAAGATGAAGTATCTAGAGACTTGGTCACTTAAAAAAGAACAGACCTTGTTCATAATCTCCTCAAACTATTTTCGCCTCTACTCCCTATGATTATCCTAAAGATTCCAGAATTTTTTTCAATTATCATGAGGAATAACCACATGATATAGTGTGGTATTTGGAATGAGAGTGGGTACATGGGCCTACTTAAGTGTAATGATGGTAGCCTCTTCTTTCCCCATTCTCATTCCTTGAGTTGATGTAATCAATCGGGACCTAACTTTGGTCTGTTTGAGGGAGTCTTACACTCTTTTAGACATCCTGACAAGGTCTTGAAACCCACTTATATATTTCATATGGATAAGTGGAACGAAAAACTCATCTTTAAGATTCGTTATTTAGATAGTAAACATGTCTTCTTGAGGGAGTGATAGGTTTAAGGAGTATGTCAATCCTTTACACCAGTTAATGAAATATGATACCATTTAATTATACCTATTCTTGTAGTTTGAGAGGTAGAGGACTGTTATTTTCTACAATGTTGAGCTGAACCGGAACATAAACTTATGAGGGTGGTCTTCTCACCCTGAAATTGACCGAGTCGACAAGCTAGTATACCATACAAAGGTTGGTCCTTATAGTGATTGTACGAAGCACCTAAGTTTTACTACCTCCTTTTATTTATGGGTCCCCATAAAGGGATATCAATGAGAGAAAAAATGCATAAAATTCTACTCTAATTCTCCCAAACTATTAAAAATTAGAAATGTAGTATTACCAAAGTTTGGTTGGGGAATAGTCAGATCTACCCATTTGGGGTAAGGCTTCTTTTCAGTTCTATCGGTACACACTATTCCTCCATGGATTCTAATCAATTTTTTAAAGACTCAATAATGTTCATGATATTTTGATGAGTTTTTTTATAAGTTGGAGCTTGAACAGGTGCAGCTGTCGATAATGCCATCTATGGTGGCACTACTGGTATATACTATGGGTAACCTATAAGTGTAGGCCTATAAGGATGTATAAGGCCCTATTCTGGTTGTAAAACACTCAATGGAGGTAATTTATGATCTTCTACTATGGTATCCATGTATATTGGTGGTTGGTATCCAACATTAAGAAAATTTTATGTATTTTATTCATTTTTATAGAAAACCCTCTTTGTTGAGGTGTGCCAACTCGAAGTGCGAGTTGAGGATCTACTTGTAGAACATATCAAGTAGGTAGGTTGACTTGGAGTAATTATGAATTGAGTATTCTCAATTATTTCATATCTTTATCTTATTGAGAAAACATTTCCTTAAGAATAAGGGATCCAACCCCTTCAGTAGGTGGGTGGGGCACAATATTACCTTTACCCTTTTCCTTATTGGATGCTCAATGAGGAGGTAATGCTGGGTTGTTTGAGGGAATGACCAAGTTTAGGGTAAGCCTCTAGTTTCGAGTAGGAACACCTCCTTAAATCATTTTAGTGTGTATAATATTTTGAATCAAAATTTCCTCCTCCATCTCCTCCACTGAATTGGCTTTGTGTCTTGTAGGGTCTGTAAGGGCGGAGTTGATGAAATTCACTGATGCATAGTATATTACAGGCACTTTATCAGTGTCTTTGTGAGACTAAATTTTCTTACACCCTCAATGAAGACTTGTATTATCCTTTTTTAATTCTTTGGGATCCATTTGATGGATAGTAATCTGATGGGAATATCTATATAGTTAGGCCATGCACGTTCCTAATGAAGATATCTGATCACAAGATGCGACTAACTTAGAGGATCTACTCAACATCATTTCCCCTAATCAGGAGAAGAATGATATCCACTGAGGAGGGTTTTGTTGAGGTGAAAAATCCCCCATAACTAAGGGTTGGGGCTATTCCCATTCCACTTTCATAACTCTTCGGGCCTGGTTTGCTGACCTCAAATGTTGTGTTAAAAAATCACCCAGCCCTATGGGCTGGGGTTGCTTCTAAACTACTGTGGATAATACTATCGCAGATTCCCTTACAATTTTATAGAGTTTTTGTCAAACAAGGGCTGGGTGAATCATTTTCTATGCACCTGAATCACCTTATTTTGAAGATTGTTGTGTTATTTCCAACATTTTTTCTATCAGACAACTGAATTTCCCTAAGAAGAAGGATTGCTTGATATTTTCAGATACTTAATGAAAAATTCTCTCAATATCCTGCTCTCTTCTAGCCCTACATTGATTATATTCATCCAAGGTCTATTTTTTGATCACATATTTAGTTGTAAATAGATTTAGTTTGTTGAAGGCAGCCTAAAACTATGACATTTCATGATACCACTGTTAGCAGGCCTTACTAGTTGAGAGTGCAGTAAAATGTAATAATTATTGTTCACACCATACTTTTATATGAACACCAGATGGGGTATCTACAACTAGTTGTCACAATATTTTTAATGCTTTAAGGTATACACGCTTAAGGGATCCTTGCTGCTTCCCCAATTTTGGATGTCATGTAACCAGGATAGCCACCAAGTTAATTTTGAATTACATCCCTTCTATTACCTTGGCGTTTCTTTGATACTCATCATAGGGTTATAATTTTTCTCTCAAGTGATGAAGAGTTTTCCATATATTTAAGAGGATGTCATGCACAAAATCTTCTAACAACACTTCTAGAATGCTGTATTGAGGGATGGATTGAGGCAAGAGCATGACTAGTATATCATCTTTATCTAGTTGTTTTCTCATGTTTAGAATTTTATATCAATCTTTTTTCCAAAGGATCCTCAACCTGGTCTGACCAAAGTGGATGTTTTCATGCTTCTTTATAATAAAAAACATGATTGATAGGGACTTTCTTTGTTATATTGGAAGGCAGGTGATCCAAAGGGGGTTTGGAGAATGATAATCACCTTGTGCTATCTTTCGTAATAGAAAGAATTTAACTTTTCAATGACAAGGTATAAGACATGACTGACCTTGTTTTCTCAACTTCCTCATGGTAGGAGGGATTTATCATTATTAAATCACTAAGGGGAAGGACCTTTTGATTAAATGAAACACTTTTATGGAGAGAACTTTCACATCAAATTCCATCATGGGGAGGACTACCATGGTGGGTTATAGAAAGGGGAATACCCCCCTCTCCTTAATCTTTTAGCCACATGGAGGGCTTCCATGAATCTTATCAGGAGATGGGATATGAAGATCTATCATATTATAGACATGAAGTAAGATTTCATGGTGAATCATATGAGGAGGAACTTTGGAATTACTGCTACTACTCTCATAATTTGGTAATGGGAGAGTAGGATCTTGATCTAGCATAGATAAACATATGATGTATTCAAGAACTTCAGTATTAAGTTGAGTGGGATCACATATCATCTTTTTATTCTATAGGTGTCTCTAATAAGGTTTATTTTTGGATTTCTTCTTATGAGAGACTCATTCCACTTGTTGGGGGAAGCAGTTTTCATGGGTGGGGATTTGTTCCCATCTTGGAGTGCACATTGGGATAAGACAACTACCTCTGATTGGAATGAGTGTATGATCCTGATCCAGTTGTCCATACATTGTAGGGGATTTTTCCTCACAAACCTTATAGACTAGATAAGCGGTATGTGTCTAATCTAAGGTGATGTGTTGGTGATCCACCCCATTTGTGGGGATGGAGCTGTGTGTTCATCCCTTTGATACTATTGTTGTCACTACTATGATGTCCTGGAAGGTCTATAGGATGTGGGAAAGAATTTATATCTTTCCTATTATTATTTTCAATATATTATTACTAACCTCAATGATTGGAATGTGGATATATGCCCATTATGTATCTGGAGTACTGGTATGCACCTGCTCCTATCCTCTATTTCCTTTTAGTGGATACTGACAATACTCAGGTGTGGGGGTAGAGAATTGGGTATGTCCCCTATTCATTATTGGGACTTTCAGACTGACTTCTCTAGGTAATGATAGATTAGTTAGATGGAAGGCTTGATAAGTAAGAGTAGGTATGTGCTCCTGCTCATGGTTTTTCACTGTATTCGACTAGAGAACTTCTTTAGATACTACCATATGAGGTTTCTAGTATGGGAAGGTATTTGTGCCTGCTCATAGATTTATGATGTATTTGAACTGTGGGCTTACTTGGATACTGCCTAACGAAGCTGTTGTAAGGCTTAGTTAGAATAGGTAGGTGTTTTTTTCCTTCTCACTCTGTACCACTAGATTTGAATAGGGGGATTTTTGAGGTGATTCCAAATGAGTCTTCTGTGTAGACAAATTAGTGCAGGTGAGTGTACATTACTTCTAATATTTTTCCACAAAATTTGATTGGTGGTCTTATCTGAAGGGGATAGAGGTGTGGCCTTGCTTCTTGTTGGATGATTGCTTCCCTTGGTGGGTCATCTTGCATGCTTGAGTATGGATGACTAGGGACGAACTATTGAGGATGGCACCCAAACCATGTTAAGGGTTCACTAACATGTAGTGTTGTCAAGATGACTGCTAGAAATCTTTCTTTGGAAGAAACCATTTTTATTTTGGAGGATTCCATATGTGGCCTCTTGATACACCTCCATAAGATAAGGGAGGGACTCATTATTGAGTTCTGGGGACAAACTCCCTAAATGGTTGAAGACAGAAATAGGTGGTGCCTTTTTATGGACCACTGACCATTACTGATCGGACGATCAGTGGGGCTTTATGATTTGGAGGGCCTGTCAGGCAACCTCCAATGTTGGTATTGTACCATTATGAAGTTACTCTTTAACTAGTGAATTCGAGACCTAGATTTGAAGATGATGGATTGGAGACAACATCCTTTACTTTGATGGAGACCTATAATGAAAAGTATCCAAGGAATATGATTGAAGAAGCTTGAAGGATGCCATTTGATTGAAGGGAGTTCTAAGAGAAAGTTCCTAAATATAGATGAAAAACACAAACAAGAAAACACCATCAAAGTAGAATCTCGTTTAAATGAAAAAATTTATGACTGCTTGTCTTGTTTGAACCTCTTTAATTGTGAGAGAAAAATGAGCTTGAAAGGTAGGTGACACTGTCATCTTGGTTAAGGATTCACGTCAGGTTCACTATTCTTATTCCATCCCCAAATGTGTCACATGGGGATGAGATGGCTTTGTGTGGTTTTAGTAGAACAACCTTTACATCAAACATAGATCCATGTTACTTTTGGTTAGATTTAAATGGGTTTTATTCATGGAACTGGAAACAACCAATGGTTCTATATCTATGAGGGACTTACTTTCCAAAGGAAGGAACTTGTTGAGGAGTTTGGAAAATGATACGTAAGAACTCACATTGGTTGAGAAGATGGTAGGTTGGTCTCATCTCACCCTTTTGGTGGGAATTGTTACCTAATTTAGGGATCTCTTATATATTTAAGACATGTTCATGAATCCTTAATTAATTTAAAAGTATGATGTGGGTCACCCTTGAATTAATAATCAATTATTGGTATGTATGGAATTTAGAATCATCTGTATGTATTCAAGGTTCTTTATCAATGGAGATATTTGTATGTATCTAAGGTTCTCCATTAATGGTATCCTCTTATGTACTGATTAGATATTCTTAGGTCGGTATTATGACAATGCTGGTTTTCATCCATATAGTGGGGTACTCTTGAGTGTATCATCATCCAGGGAGACAAGAGTTGTTTTGATGTTAGGATTGGACCCATGAATGGGATTGATATATATCCTTGTGAAAGGAATTAGAACCCACATAGTTTGGTTCCACTTAATGGGGAATATAATACCTTTTAAAGTCATGTTATAAGGACATGACCATATAGTTTAACATCACGTTGAAAGGACGTCTATGCAAAATGTGCCTAGTCAAAGTTTGGTGTAAGACTTCTGCTAAAGTATCCTTAGTAACCTGTAAGGGATATGAGATCCCAAATTGTATGAGACCATACTCGGAATGTTTCCTAGATATAATAGGTTTGATTTGGTGTGTTGGATTTGGACCTCATGGAATCTTCTTACGTATCCCATTTGGATGGGAATCAAAACCCACATAGTTCAGTTATGAGGACCCACACCTATAGAGGCTCTCAGGTTTGTCTTGTAGGGGAGTATGGCCCTTTGATTGGATTAAATTGGGGTTTATTATTGAAAAGTATTCCTTGGTGATTAATGAATTTTGGTTGGGTATTATTTCTAATGAGGATTCCCATGTTTGATTTGGTTGGGGATTATTCTTGAAGAGGAGGCCCAAATGTTTAATTTATGACGACATGGTTGGGACTTATACCCAGTAGGAGGCCCATGATTGGTTGGAGATTATTCTTTAAGAGGATTCCAAAATGTTTGAATTTAGGGATTATTCCTAAGTAGGATTCCCTAGGTTATGGTTGGGGCATACACTTAGAATGAGGCCCAATAGTTGGGGATCGTACGGATTCTGTAATCATCACTAACCACTAAGCCCACATGAGTCATGCTCGGTGTGAGAAACATGAAGAAGAGGTAGATATAGAGAAACCACACAATCGGCTCTGTATACTAATGGATTAGATCAAAACCCAAAGGGACAGGGAAAGAGAGCATACTCTAGTTCCCATTCCCTCCCGGTGTTTTACCCTGGGCCCAAAGGGAGAGAGAGAGGGATTTGAGATACTTGTACCCTCTTGTTTTGGTATCTAGGATAGTCACGCCTAGTGATATGTCTAAACATGACCCATGGGTATAGAAAAATAGGAAGGAATAAATTAGGAGAGGTATTTCAAGAAAGGCTAGGGGATTACTTCTAGAGGGATGCCATAAAATTGATTCTAGGGGGAGGATATAATTCCATGTCAAAGGTAAAAGCAAGCATGATCCTCACTCTCTCCTCTAAGAACTGGAGGCTATGGGTCTTAGATATGACTAGGGAAGGAAATGATCCTAAAAATAGTACCCAAGAGTGGGAGTTCACTGACACCACCCCCAGTATTTGGGTCCTCATGACCAAATGAATTCATACTCACATGCACCCCGAGGACCCTACCCGTTTTGTTGGATAAGCATGGGACACCTCCGACTGAAGGAATACATACCCAAATGGTATACACACTGGTGTGTTGCTTTCATGGTTTTTTAATTCAGGAGGATTTAGTGGAAGTTTCAATTTGGTTCCTCAGAGACAAGGGATCCAATGTAACAGGAGCCCTACCATTGGTGGTTTGGAAGGGGGCTCAAGGGGGGGGGGGGGGCTAGCACAAGTCTTGGCTTAGAGAGAAAAGGTGCTTGACACAAGGCCTGGGGGGTATTAGAGGAGCTTCGTACAAGGGGTATAGGCCTGTAATATCTAGATATTACATGATAAATGGACCACCTAGGAAACAAAACTTAGGAGTGGATTTACCCTAGGCACCATGATTCTCCTCAGGTGTCCCTAGATAAGGCCTTCATAGGTCTCTGGTTAGGGAAGGGGCCTCGCGTAAGTGGTTTTACACTAGGGGATAAGGGTTAATACTACAGGAATCTTGTGTTTCATACCCTGATGGGACTTTTATCTCACTTATTCTCTTTAATTATCTCTTATCTTTGGTTTTGGAGAGATACCTAAGGGGTTTTGGGGAACATAGGCGAAGGGGCTACGTGATTAGAGCTTCATGGCTTCTTATGATTTTCTAGTTATAAAAATGGAGAGCCCTAGGGTCCTATTTATAGGAAAATAGGGAACCCTATTCAAAGGAGTTTTTTAATGTAGGTCCATGGTGTAGGTATCCCGTATAGGGGAGGAAAAAACTTATGGTCCACGCAGGTCCAAAGCACAGGTGATTTGCACAGGTACCATATGTAGGGGTGGCTGTGCCTTCTAGGTTTCGCGGGCAGGGCCTATGGAAACCTCTTGGTGTGTAGGGTTGGTTCACCCAGGACCACATGGGAGAACCCACTACTCTATATCATGGGGGATGCACCCCCAAACCCCTACTCATGATCAATGTTGGGATATAGTCTTGGCCCTTCGGGCCGGTCCCTTAACTACCGTCACTGACCCCCATGAAAAATGGAGAGTCGCATCATAAACTTTTTGGGCCATTTAGAGGTAATTTTGGGTCATGAAACACGGGAATCCAATATACTCATTCTAATATAAATATTTATTTCAACTAAAACTCTAAATTTGGTTTCTAAGCGAGTTTCACATAATGAATTCTGTGGAAAAGTGCATGAAACACATTTCACAGTGTCAACAAAGACTCATAAAATCCATCAAAGTAAAGTGTTATTGGCACTAAATTTCAGGGCTTACCTAATCAAAGACTATGATATATACCTTGTATTATGATAATCAGGTGATTCACATTATATTAAAATAGGAAACCATGGTATACTACAACTTATGATAGGCATCTATATAAGGATGACTAGCACCTATATAAGGGGCACTACCACCCATGATAGATTACCTATATATAGACTACTGGAAGTCATGCAAGATACCTGCATAAGATAGAGTTTGTCATTATATTTGACCCTACCATGACTTATGATTCTGTGTTATATATGAATCATCTTGCAATTTTAATACTTACATAAGGAAAACATGCACTTATATAATATTTCAATGATGGTTTCTAAATATGAATCATAATTGATCTATGTAGGGTTTAATAGGATGGACTATGATTGATAAGTCCTCTATCAATCTTAATTTACAATTGAAGCCTATAATGAATTATTTTTCAAACTTTAGTTAAATATATTATAATTTATAAATTGTTTAAGAAGGATAAGAGTTAGATATTATAAATAGGAGATTTTGATTCATAAATAAAATATGAAATTATCATATTTATATTTCAAGTCTGTAAAATAAATAAATGTTTATTTATTTGTTTATTCCTTTTAAATATTCATATGTGAAATTTTTTTACTTAATTTTAATATTATATATGGTTTAATTTAGTATTTAAGTTAATACTTAAAGATTAGTAAACATGCATAGAGGAATAAAACATGAGACACTAAAGATTTCATGGGATGTAACAATTATGGATCTAATATGTATATAATTAATATTAAATTGGTGAAACTTATATGGAATGTATTATAGTTTTTTATATAAAGTGTTTATATTTAATTTACAAGTGTCATTTATAAAGTGTTTATAAATTAAAAAGTAAGTCCAAATATGAAAGAGTATATTTAAAATTATGAATTATTTTTAATTTTTAATTTGACTTGTTCAAATTAAAGTCCTTATTTGAGGAAATTATTTAAACCACATTGAAAATATTTTTAATGATTGATTTTATGAAATATTAAAAAATAATTACTATGTGATATTTTAATTATGTAAATATTAAACATAATATAACTTTAAATATAAAATGGTTATATTGCATGTAATATAATATATTTCATGTAAAATGGTTATATTTAATGTAGAGTCCATATAAATGAATAATATGAAGGAGTTAATATTGAGAATAAATTTAAATATTTTATATTTATTTAATTATGGATTATCTATAAGTTTAAATAAAATTATAAAGTATTTATAAATAGATTTATTTATGAATTGTTCATAAATAATGTATCTCATGTTTAAATATTTGAATTTTCATTTATTTTGTTTATTATCTTGTTTATTATTCATAGATTTAATGTCTTTATATTAGGAATATATGTGTATGATTTAGTTTAATTAGTTAAAATTCTTTTATAGATTATTATACATACATATAAGGAGTAACATACTAGGTATGATAATGGATTTAGTTTTATTCTACCTTGAATTTGGCTTGTATTGAGTTATGATATTTAATTAAGTATTTAATTATGATTTATGCATACTAGGTGTTATAATTATGATATAATTGAAGTCTCACTTGAGTAACGTATCCCTAGGTAGAGGTACTTTGGATTGGACTGCACACTGGCCTAGAGGCTTATGCCTTTTCTATAAAAGTGAGGCATGACTATTTGTGGCTCTAGGATTACTCATGTGGGACCATTAATATCATATAATTCTAAGCCCTTTAATGATTTTTTTTTTCATATGATTCATTTATATATGTATGAATATAGTTGGATTTTAATCTGGGATAGTAAAATATTCTAAGAGTTATGTTAAGAGTTATACATCAATATGATTTGAATATATTTATTTGGTGGATTTTCAAGAACTCATCATCCAACTAGGTTGGAATATACCAAAGTTATCTTATGTAAGTATTTCAAGTAATGAAGTGACCCTAATATATATGTTTCACATTATTGTTATATTATTTATGATATATTAGTTGAGAAATCCTATGAGTTAGAATTCCCAAGGAAGAGAACTGAGTTTATCCATATGATAGATTAGGGAAAGAGTTGTCTGCTAAACTATCCAAGATCCACATATGATATGATTAAGATGATGCCTTACCAAAATAACTAAGTGGGGGAAAGGAACACCCAAACATGCTCATTTCATAGTGAAATATAGATCTTGTATCACTAATAGATATGATGAGTTTAAAAGGGGTTATAATTTTAGTGGGAGTACATTTAATAAAAGTCCTTATTAAATATTAGTAAAACATGATACTCATTTGGTAAAAGTTTTTTTGTAGATAAATATAATAATCATCATCAAACTTAACTTTTAGATTAATCCTTTAAAAGGGTAATCTCAATGTAAGTAACTCAAAGACTGGTAACTTAAGAATAATTCTTAAGTAATAAAAATTCTATGAGTTAGATAAAATGTTTAAGTTATTAAACAGGTGAATCTATATGATTATAAGAAGCATAAAATGATTAAATTAAGGTTTAAAAGGCTTTGGTTGCAAGATAACCATAGTAATTTTAGTAACTTCTCATATACTCAATATTATTGAGTATGAAAATGACCTAGTGAGTCTAAAGGCATCCACTAAGGCTTATTCTAGTTACAAAATTCATTCAGTTTTAAATGATTTAACAATGTAAAAGTGTTCAAGAAAATATTACTCTGTATTCTCAAAGAGCTGAGGAAATATGGAATAGTATATATGATTCTGGTGTTGTATCAATAGTAAAAGTGGGTAAAAGTTCAAACCTAAATAATAAAATTTAGTTGGAAACTTTAAAAATGTTTCTTCTATTAGGAGGTAAAGGTCATTTAAACCTAGAGTTATTAAGAAGGTAGACTAATATTTCCATATGATGGGATTTTTTTTGTGATACTTGAAGGGGTTTTAGAAACCCTTTGGAATATCTATGTTAGGTATCTTGGTTATATAAATTAATTATTTGGTTTTGAAGGGTATGTGATACCAACTGTACACTTTATAAATATTATAAATATATAGGAGTTCAAAAATAAATTCAGAATTAATTGAGATTGTAGTTTTTATTCAGGTAAAGAAGAAAATGGTTTCTAAATCATGGAATAAAATACAAAGTAATATATCAAGATCAAATGGATATATATAAAAGATGTGTATCTTTATATCATTTCTCTTATATGAAAAGATATATTATTTTATAAAAAAGAGTTGTCCTGAACAATATGATATTTTACATATGGTTTATGATTCATTGGATTCTATTACATAACTGAGAATAATATAAGTATAAAGTGATTTATCTTGGATAAATGAGTTTATATAGTTATTTATTAAAATATGAGGAATTAAGATTCTAACACCATCAATGGAGTATTTTAAAAAATAATATTCTTTTCAAGAAAAATTATCTATACACATATAATACCATATATGATATGGATAAAATAGTTCATTAAATATTACCACTAAAATAAAATAAGAGTTATTTACTAAAAACAAAAGAGATTGTGTATCTTAAAACACTATTCTAAAGTTGATATAGTGTCTAAGAGGATAGTGGGAGTATGTTTGGACTTAGTTAAGTTCAAAGTTAACAAATAAATTATTATTCCAGATAAAATACAAAGTGAATGTCACTTTGTATCCTAAAAGGTTAAACATATTTTGTTATAATATTAATTTAAAGAGTTACATTAGTTAGAAAAATATTTGATGGAAAAGTATGATGGAAAGGGTTCTAAAAATCATTATGATGAACATATAAATAGTTCTAAGTGAAAAAATTATTAACAACATAAAATTTAATGTCGTAGAGTTAAGGAGTTTGAATATGTTTAAGAAGTTAAATATTAGAAATATGATCTTTAAATATCACTTTTATTCAAACTATCTTGCTTCATAGATGTTACTTATAAAAGATTTTAATGTGAGGGTTTTATCAGATGGTCACATAGATATGTGATAAGAATTATGTAGATATTTAATGATTTTAAAAACCCATTGAAAGTAAAACAAACATAAAGATAATTTGGTAGTACATTATATATGATATTTCATATAGGGTATCATGTATGATTTTGTTAAGTATTATTAAATGAGTTTAAAAATATAAAATGTATCATATTATACAAAATGAATTATTCTTTTTATTACTTTTTTATGCTGCCTATATATTTCATTTAAAGTGAAGTGATAATTATTCCCTCAAAGTATAGCTTTGGGGTTTTTCAATTGATGATCATCATAAAGTATTATAGGTTGGTATGATATATTAAGATTAGTGCGAGTAGATACTTATATGTGATAAAAAGTGTTGTATATGATATATAAAGAATAGAATCATGTGATAATAACTTGAAATTTATTATCTAGACTAACCCACCAAAGTATATCACATGGAATTTCATACAATCATTGATATAATTATAAGTCTATTATTATTATGAATCCCCATTACCTAAGGATGGTGAGATACCTACTATGAGAAACTTAATACTTTGATACCTTTATTATATAATTATTGGGGATTAACTAATCAAGGGGTGATTGATTATATTTCTAATTTTTTCATTGGTTAGAGATCAAACAAGATGGGATTTTCCACTTATATGATGATAAAATAAATCTAAGGCCTTGAAATAATTATACTAAGAAAATTAATATCCATGATTAGTTGTGTGAAATTTGATGTGATCAACTACTTGGATAAATGACATGTGATGTTCAAACTATTATATCCACTTAAAAGTATCATGATTCTATGAGTTTTACTGTAAGGAGTTGGCCTTAAGCATCACATAATCTAGTGTCTTTATACTATAATTTATTTTATTTCATTCCCAAAGATATTTTAGGTTCATATTTTTGGATAATTAGGTCATAAATATTATATAAAAAAACCATATTTTAAAAATTGAACACTTCTGATCAATATCTATTTTTACAAAAATATAGAACATTTAAAATAAAACATGATTTTTTTCTTGAAAAATCTTTACAAATTTAAACTTGATTTATTCCTTTCCCTTACCCACCCTTAAACCTAGTGATTTTTTTTAAAATATGGGATAAACACAAAAATCTCAGTAAGAGACACAAAATAAAGAAATATTTAGTCCATTAGAAAACATAAAAACCAAAAAAATACTTACGTTTATAACATTAATCTTTAAACTTATGAAATAAACCACTTCCACATGAAAAATAAACACTTTTTTCTCAAAATAAACTTTTAAAACCCATATAAATCATATATAAAACATTTAGAAAACTTGGGACAACATTTTCATATCACTCATACAAGTAGGATAACCTTCATGATTATACATAGAAAACCCATCCTCGATATACATAAAATAACTATCATGGTTACAATTGGAATAACCATCATAGTATATTCCCATAATCTCTTAGGAGAAACATAATTGGTTAACTTTGTCCCTTCACCCAATGCATTAGAGATCTATAATGGGTTCCCTCACCACTTTTTTATAATTGAACCCCTCATCCTGATAAAAAATTCCCAATAACAATAACATAGTATATAAAATCTTGCATCATAAAATGTTATTTTAACCTATAAAAAACATTTTTCGATATTGATATATACATTCCATTTTAAAACCCCATTTTTAAAAATAAACAAAACATAAGGAATGATGTTTTTTGAAGAAAATATGACAGACTGTAAAGGAATCCAAAAATAAAATAATGGTTACTTTGGTGGAAAAGTTCATTGTTGCAATATACATTAAAATAGAACATTTTTTTTATCTTTTGTAAAAAGTATCAAAACATTCCATAAAAAATCCCATTTTAAAACATTTGAAATAAAGGTAAGAGAGAAATAAAATTTCCTTTATAATTATTTTATTTATATATAAATACATCCATAAAATAATTTTGAAAATATGGACATTGAGGAAAAAGGTAGTTTTAAGGGAAACCTTAAAAGATGATTTTTAAAATAAAGTCTCTTACCTTGAGTCCGAATCGTCACATAAGTTATTTATCTTCCTGAATAATAAAATTAGGTTAATTATTTACTTTTTTTTCAAGTTTATTATTTATTTTATTTTAACTCTTAACTTTATATATTTATTTACTTAATCAATTAAATTTAAATTTTACATTTTGAAAATATTTAGTTCATAAGTCAAAAATGACTTCAGTAGAGGTGGTAGTTCACACACATGCACGAACGATGTTATCATTTTTTAGTGAATGGAAATATAAGAAGGTAAAAGATATATTATATTTTAATAGTGATAAATATTTGAAGAATATCATAAATAAACATTAATACAATAATTATAAATATTCTTGAGAGATGGTTATAGAAAACAGATTACATCAGTTCGCAAGATGGTAGTCCATTGTACACACGAATTATGGGTTCCTATCCCATTTGATGGATATTGGAGATGGATATCGGTTATAAAATTAAAATAATAATATATAAGTATATGGAGGATATTGGAATTACTATTTTATCATGGTGGAAGAATAATTTAAGGAGTGGAATAAGAAATAAAATAAAACAAGAGGTTAAAAACTATACCACTTCTTTGGAAAATCTCTTTTGTTTATCACCTTAAGACCTATATGATTGGTATTATTAGAAAAATAATGACTCTAGAATGTTGGGAGGGATGTTTGTAATGGATTTGGGTATATAATGGAAAAAATGGGGTTTTTAGTGTGAAGTAGAGAGAATAATATATGTCCTTTTATAAGGGAAGTGTGGGAAACTCTTGGAATTTCTCTAAATATTAAATTAATATAAATTGATTTTCAATTAAAAATGGATCCAAACCAATTTATTTAGAATATAAGATGAGTATGGGTCTAAATAATCTCATAAAATAAAAATTATACATGTTTTGACAATGTTTTTACCCTTATATTTTGGTTTTAACCTCTCATTAACCCCTTTTACACTTACCATGACAACAATGCATTTTACACATTGAGGTTCAAGATAGTCACTATAAATGGATAAAAAGTTAATAAATAGAAAATGGTTGATATTTTAAACCACACACTAATAAATTTTATTAATATAATATTTTAAATATTTTTATACCATTTAATAAAATATTATTTATTATAAAATATAAATAATGTCAATTTGTATAACTTTTCATTACTTTGACTTTAATAAAATCACGAAAACAAGTAAAATTCAATTTTTTTAATACATCCCTATAATTTCATGTTAATCCATAAAATTTATCTATCACACTAATTATCTAAAATTTTAATACTTTTATTATTTTTTAAATCATTTATTATATTTTTTTATTAACTGAATAATTACTACGTCAGTATTGTGTAAGCATTTGAGGTAATTATTTATTCAATAAAAATTAAAAATAAATTATCACGATGAATATAAATAATTTATATTTAGAATTAATATTTATAACCAAAAAAACCATTTGGTTATCCCCATTTTAAATATATTAATGTTATTAAAAACCCGAGTGTGACATTTTTGACTTTTCTTTACATATAATATTATAAGGGTCATAATCACACCCAAACGAAACATAAAGCTCATATAACTAAATATTGGAAAATTAATGATAAAATGGACTCATTAAATAAAATTTAGGCAAGTTTTGGGGTTATTTTATAGTCTTTGTCATTTTATTTTTAACCCTTAATTACCAGATTTACCCTTAATCGATGTTACACAAATTAGTAAGATTACTATTCATTTAGACTAAAAATAAAATGAAAATATTTTCCAGATTTAGACCTTATAATTAAAAATACAGAATCCATTTTTTTAAATTCAAAGCATAAAAATTTTGGAATTTAATTTTAAAATAAAAACAGAAAAACGTGATGGAAAACAATTTTTTTTTCTGAAAAATGGCCTTTCAAAATATAAAATGTTTTTATACTAAATTCAAGTATAAAATCCATTTAAAAAACCATAATTGGATTATTTTAAATCATAAGGGACTAATTAAATTTTAAAACTAATCCAAAATAGAAATTTAATTTTTAAATACTTAAAAAATAAAATATAATTTTTAATAAAAATCACTTAAATTGACTATTCATTAAAAAATCAATAATTTTAGAAAATTATCAAAAAATCACCCTAAGATAATTTTGAAATGATAAAATCAAAAATTAAAATTTTATTTTTCAAATAAATATTCAAAAAATTCCAAAAATTAAATATTATATTTACTCATAAAAAGAAATAAAACCAATTTTTGAAGAAAAAATATTTTTGAAGAATAAAATGACTTTACTAAAAATTTGAGTCTTTATTTACAGATAATTAATTAATACATTAGCAATGAGTATTAAAATTTTATATTTCATAATGTGGTTAATACTATTCATTCTCTCCAATTTAACAACTAAGTTATAATGGTCATATTTAAATAATAATAATTCATTGTTCTCTTAAGATTTATGTCACATATCTTGTACGTTATCAAATTTAGTATTTACTTTTAAAATATTAGGATATTACATTATTCCAAATTTAAGAAATTTTATCCTCAAAATTGGAACTTAAGTTTTGTAACGATGGTTTGAATTTTCAAAATACATCTTTGAGAAACCACATCATAAAAAGTTCAATAAAAATTCATCTTGAAAATAGAGAAAGGAAAATTCAAAGCTAATATAGAATAAAACACAGTAGATTTACACATAGGATAAAATTATTGGTATGTGAAAACATGGTTATAGAATAAAAAACTAACTCTGAAGGATTGATAGAGAGTGATGAAGAACATGGTCAAGAGAGGGTTAACGATAAAAAAACTGTAAATTTGTGATGGGTTAAAAGACCATTGATTTATCAGTTAGAAAAGTAAATGGATAATTTTTTTATTTCAAAATAATTTTCCTAAATTTGGTGAATTCATTTACTAACTATAATAGGAACATAAGTAAATATTCTTACTTTTCAAGAATAATTTCATCTTTTACTCAATTTCCACCACAAAATCATTTTTCACTCCAAACGACGAGCATTCAAGATGAATTTTCATACCTAAAGTTGTAGAATCAACTTATAAGGATAAAATAATCTATAAAATTTTAAAAATATACTCATACTATATTTATACATTAACCAAAATCAAACTGGTCAGGACAATGTAAGATAATTCCCTAAAATGAATAAACCATCACTACTAGAAATTCAAGCTATAGCCATAATCTATAACTATGGATATAGGTCTAGAAACCATGGTTATAGGTAATAGTCACAGTTTGGTGAACCGTAGATCCTATTGGTGTGGTAATAGGTTCATGACTATACCCACAATTTGGAACCGTGGCTATCTAACTATAGCCATGGTTTCCACCATGGAATTAGACCTTTTTCCATAGTTTCCACCATGGTAGTAGACCTATATCCATGGTTTCCAACCATGGATATAGATTCTTCCACGTTTACCTATAGCCATGTTTTTGCCACAATTTACAACCAAAACTATAGGTCTACTTCCACAATTTACAACCATGGATATATCCTCCCGTTTCAAGAAACAAAATACCTAGTCTATTACCACTATTTACAAACGTGGCTACATCTTCTGGATTCTAGGAAAAAAATAATACCTCTTCCTCCTACTAAAACCCATTTATGATAATAAATAGATCTTTTTATCTAGAACGAATAAACTAAATGTCATCATACATTCATTATTAGACTCACCAAAACTACGGACCCCCCATAAAATCTCACCTCTAATTTAAAACATTGAATTTACACTGAACATAGGCTAATAAATACCATAAATCAATTCTTATTGACCCTTAATGGAGCCTTCCTGGAAGCCATAAGCTTCACACTAGCCCTCTTCATCATTTCCTTCTTGGCTACGATGACTTTCTTCACCATCGTCGCCTTCTTTGCTAGCGTAATCTTTGTTGAAGTCTTCATAACCTTTGTTGGCTTGGCCTCTAGCTTTGTAGTGCTGATCTTATGCTTCACCGCTCTAGGATTTGGCTTCATTGTAGTGGTTATAGGCTTTGGCTTCTCTAACACCTTCTTTGGATTCACCTTTGGGTTCACAGCTACTCGTGCCGACTTCGACTTCGCCACATTCTTGGGCTTGGAAACCATTTTCACCACGGTCTTTGGGTTGTGCTTCACCACTGTTTTCTTTGCTCCAGCCTTCAGTATGGAAACTGCAGATTTATTTACCTTGGGTGATTTAGGATTGTAAGCCTTTGGAAATGGTTTTAAGGAGGCTTTTATCTTCACAATAGACTTCCGAAGCATGTGTTCAAGCCTCTAAATTTCATTCTTCATTTAGTCTGTGACTTTATCTAGGCTGTTCTTTTTTAGACATTAGACAAATCTTTCCATATCTAATAGTAGAGCCCTCCAACTTCACTAATTCCTCTTCCATATGACAGAACATTATCCTCTTATAATCCTTGGCCAAAAAATAATAAAAACATTCTATAAAGTTAAAAATATGGCATGAAAATAAGCAATGAGAAACATGTATGAAATATAAAATGTTTCTATTAAGTAGAACAATATCATAGACATACTAATTAATGGGGTGGTAACAACCATCTAGGTGATTATAGTAATTAATTACATCACCCCTAATAATTTATAGATGAAAAAATTCAATACATTATTAATTTGTTATAATTAATTAATGTTTCAAATAGATTAAATTATATATAATAACTATGGATTTTCTTAAAGGATCATGGATAAATAATGAATAAATTGAAAAAAATAAATGAATCTCAATCAAGACCTATGTCACTTACATGTTCATACTTCCAAAAGGTTGAGGTATTCAAATAAATACCCCTTCTATATTAGTGGTGCCTTCCTAGAAACTCAAACAAGCTTGGTGACACGAGATTCCATCATAAAGGGGATTTCATGCCTTGTAATGGGTTACATATGAATTCTTAAATATCCTACATCATGTATACTCTTAATCTCATCTATCTCAATAGATCTAAGTGAGAAATTGTATCATTCTCCTAACCAGATACCATTTTTAAATAACCATTATTTGAATAACATAAACGATACTTGGATTAGGCCACCACATGACCCGATGAACACTTCTTGATCCCCATGGTCTTTCGCAATGGCCACAGGTCTAGGAGTATGGTTGGGGAGTGATTTACCTACTAGGTTTAATCGAATAAAAATAAAAAACACTAAATTAATAAAATAAAAGTCATAAATTAGAAAATAATGTCTGCGGTAAAATTTTATTTTCTAAAATAGGTTTATGACATAAATAGATAATTTCCAAACATGATATTTTGTCTCTAATTCCAACATAAGGAGGAACACAACTCATACCCACAATGACAATGTACAATAAGAATTAATCATCTGAATATTTATTAGTACCTATAGGAACCTACAAGTCAGACCACAGAACTACATATCCACCAGAGTACACCTGAAGAGTTTGATCACATAATATTTATTAGAAAAGAACCATGTTTTTAACATATATGAAATACATGAAAAATATATATTAGTACATATTAGAACCTAAAAGTCAGACCACTAAACTATATATCCACCAGAGAACACCTGTAGAGTTCAATCATATAATGATCATTAGGAAAACACCATGTTTATAACATATATGATATAAATTCCAAATATCTATTGGTACCTATAAGCACCTACATGTCAGACCACATAACTACATATACACCTTCTGCCGCACTCCCCTCCCACACCCACCCCTAGCTAGCCCCTTCACCCCTACAACAACCCACCCCCATAGCCCACCCCTAAAACACTACAGCCTCCTGAAGCCCACCCACCCCTTGTAGAAGCCTCCCGTAGCAGCCACCCCCCACACCCATCAGCCCCCACTGTAGCAAAAACCCACCCCAGTTTCATCCCACCCCAATTATAGCGGCATCCCCCACCCCCTCTGCATCCCCCCCAAAGTAGCACCCCCCAACCCTACACTGCACCCCCTGAAGCATCCCCCAAACCCCCATCTAGCCCCCCTACAGTAGCCCCAATACACCCCACCCCACACCCTAAATCCCCCCACTACAACATCCCCCACCCCCACTATAGTAGAAGACCCACCCTAATATAGCAGCCCCCACCCCTATAACCCACACCCACTGCAGTAGAAACCCCCATCCAGCCTCTCCAACCCTGCACTGCACCCCCATGCAACATGCCCCAACCCCCCATCCAACACCCCCCTCAACTGCAATAACCCCCACCCCCACTACAGCCCACCCCACCCCAACCCTACAATACACACCACCCCCCATCCAGCTCCCCCATGCATTATCCCCCACCCCACCCCCACTCCATCACCCCCAACCCTGCACTGCACCCCCCATCCTAGAACCTACAGCCTTACCACTCCCCCACTACAACACCCCCTGCAACCCACCCCCACTGTAGAAATAACCCCCTAACCCCCCATCCACCCCACCCCCCTACAACCCACACCCACTACAACAGTACCCCCAACCCTGCACTGAACCCCCTACAACCCATCCCCACCCCTCATGCATCCCCCCCACACCCTGCAACCCCCCACTATAGCAGCCCCCACCCCCTACATCCCACCCCCACTACAACAACAACCCCCTCCCCCCACTGCCGCAGAAACCACCCCCACTGCTGCAGCATCACCACACATCCATCCCCCCAACCGTGGACTACACCCCATGTAGTAGCCCCCAACCCCCATCCAGAACCCCCCAAACTGCTGCGTCCCCCATATAGCCCACCCCACCCCCAATGTAACCCCCCAATCCTGCACTGCACCCCATCCAGCCCCCCTGTAGCCCCCCCTACAGCAGCCCCCAACCCCCCATCCAAAACCACCAACTGCAAAAGCCCCCACCCCCACCCCCACTGTAGCCACCCCAAAATCTTGCAATACACCCCCATCCATCCCCCCCATAGCCCAACCCCACCCCCTACAGTAGTCCCCCACCCCCTACCATTACATCAGCACCCAACCCCCCAAACTACACCAGCCCCCACCCCCTACACCCCAACCCACCCCCACCACAACCCCCAACCCTGCACTGCTCCCCTATCCATCCCCCAACCCCCGGAATTCCACCCCACCCCCTATAGAAGCCCCACCCCCACCACTATAGCATCCCCCAACCCCACTACATCCCCAACCCTTTACTGCCCCTTGCAGCAACCAACACCACCCTACACTATAGCCCCCACCCCCAACCCTATATTATAGACCCCCAGAGAATCCCACCACCACCCTATACTACCCCTACAACATCCCACCAACACTGCCCCCCACTGCAGCCCCCCAACCCTGCATTGCACACCCCATCCAACCCCCAACCCCTATCATACCACCCCCACCCCCTGAAGCACCCCCAGTACAACAGCTCCCCACTGCAGCCCCCCCAACCCTTCACTTCCCAAACACACCCCTTGTAGAAACCCACCACCACCCTGCACTACATCCCCCCTAGAGCATCCCACCACCACCCTACAATGCTTCCCTATAGCACCCCCTTGAAGTATCCCACCACCACCCTGCTGTACACCCCCCAACAACATCCCTATGACATTGAAACTTATATGACTGACATCCCCCCCTGTAGCAGCCCACCACCACCCTACACTACAGCCCCCCACCACCTTGCACAAACACTATGACATTGACACTTATAAGACTGGCACAGATGATGTAGACATTGATGAAATTTTCAACACTAATGATGATTTCATTACCTAAAAAAATAGAATTTATTAAATTGTCCAAAAAAACATTAATTTCATTACTGACACAATCGATATAGATATTGATGATATCAATGTTATAGATTACATAAAAAATATATAACACATAAGAAATTTATGATGACACTAATTATGATGATACTGAAGATGCCTTCATTGATGATAATGATCACCATATCAATACTTAAACTAGAAACTAGAATGAAATTTACACTAATGACATGGAAAAAACAAAAAATATTGACACCCTTAATGAATCGAATGATGTCAATCAAATCAACAAAAACTAGTGACATTAACATTGATGATAATGATGATACTAGCACTAATGATGATGATGGGACTAACATAGATAAAAATAACACCAAATATAGTGATTTTTTTGAGAAACATAATGTTATTAATAAAACTAATGACACTAACATTGAAAAAACCAACTATAACTATGAAACTGATAATATGGATGACACTAGGGATGATGATGTCGAAAATAGTGATGAAATTGACATCACTAACACTGTTGATAAAGATGATACTAATTAAATTGAAATATTATTCACCCATGACACCAATGATAATGAAAAAAATTAAATTGATAACACTACATTATACAACATTGATGAAACATATGTGATTGGAAATGATGACACTAAAAATGAAAGAACTGACTATATAGACACTGGAAACATTGATGATAATAATAATACTTATGGAACTGATGAGACTAACATAGAAAATGATGAAGAAACATATGAATTTAATAACTAAAACATTATAAAAACTAACAAAAATAAAGATACTAACATTGATGAGACTGGTGATACTAATGAAGGTAACACATACAATATTGAAGACTTAGCCAATACCAGAACTATTATCACCAATGGAACAAAAACAATGAAGTCATAGAATCCACTAACATCGATGAAACTATAGACACTAATACTATTGAAATTGAATGTAATTATGCTCTCAAAATTGAATACATTGAATCCATAGATATTGATGTCAAATTTTTGGCAATGATGGAATTGATGACATAGACACTGAAGACACCAATGTTAGTGAAATTGATGTTATTGAAGTCATTTTAAAAAATATCAACACTGAATATACTATTGGAATTCTTCAAATCTTTAATGATAAATAAATAAATAAATATAATATATGAAATCCAACATTAATGTGAATGAAAAAATTTCACAAATATAATAGAGTTAATGTACCATAACAATACAGTGGAAACAAATCACCTCACCAGACAAAAGTTACCATGATCTACTCAAAACTATAGAATAAAGTCAAGCTCAAACTCAAGAAGACTATGCAACTCTCTACTTCTATGAACCACAATACCCACAACTATAACATAAACCTTTAAACCTAACATAAATGTGTTCCCTCACCTCTTCCCACGATATTAAATATATCACCACAATAGATCATTGAAAATGTATCGTTGAGATAGGATTAAATATCATGATTACACATCCTCTCTGTATACGAGATTCTAGAACTGAATAATAAATACTAATAAATGATTTCAAAATATATTATTTTTATCATCTCCATAATAGATCTCATTAAGTTTATTTATGAAGTCAACCACCAACAAATGCGAAATAGATTCCTTCTCAAATAAATTAGAATAAATCCTACCAAGTAAATACATATATAAAACCATGATATATCCACCACCCTTCTAAAGAAACCTTATGACTCAATCACACTACAAAAAAGTATCATACATGAGGTGGTTTCTTCACCGATTTATAGGACACTTCCATATCCTCTATCTATTAACCACCCTCATAACTCTATACTACATAAGGAAATTTAAATTTTCCGAACCATTGAAACTTTTAAAACACCTTTTCCCAAGATTTACATTTCATCTTCTTAGGTAAAATATGAAAATGGTGGTTTAAAAAAATTTCATCAAATTAATATCAAAAGTAATATAGTTTAATATAAAGATCATAAATCACATTATAGGAACAGAGAAAGTAAGAATATAACATAGAGAAACACCACCACTTCAATGATATAGAATTATTATTTAACACCAACCCATTCTCACAACTCTTTCCTATACTTCAATAACACAACATCACTCTCACATCACCGATCAAAAAACCAACTTCCACAATGAAGCTTTACACATAGTTTCTAGTTCTCCCAATCAAACATACTGATTATATAAAATCATATAGTAAATTTACCTATGTAAGAAAAATATAGAAATTCATTTGAAACAATAACAATTAATATTTTATTAATGTTATAGTAGTATTACAAATTTTTTATAATAAATTTATTTATTTAATAATATCTAATTCCCAAAATACATTAAAAGAAAAAAAATAACAAACCTAAGTAAATATAAAAAAATTCAATGTCAACAACACATACATATCATGGAAACATATTACTAGAAAATAAAATGAATAGATAAAAAAATTACTAGAAAATCAAATGAATACATAAAAACACAAAGGAAATAACTACCAACTAGCATATATTTATTTAATATATATTCTCATCAATTATCACTTTCATAATTTCATGTGGTACCATCTTTAATGACACAATTGTTTTAAATTTAATCTCTTATATAGTACTCTCAAAATATCCTGTTTCTCCATAACATTCTTTCTAACATTGTTCAAACTTGATTATTAAAACAATAGCATACTATTTTAATGTTTTCATATATCAATATCAGATAATTAAAAATTTAAATTTCCAGAATAAATTAATATTTAATTTTTTTACAAACCCCATTTAAATTGAATCAAAACATATATTTTATATAAACTTATAACTCAATAAAAATTATTAAAAAATCATTCCAATATATAAAAAAATCAATGCAAAAACCACCAAATTCAACATAATTCTTAATATTTTATTCCCATTT
The DNA here is from genome assembly GCA_963277665.1 of Viscum album. Lineage (NCBI taxonomy): Eukaryota > Viridiplantae > Streptophyta > Magnoliopsida > Santalales > Viscaceae > Viscum > Viscum album. The sequence continues at coordinate 202,772 of OY728148.1, read as the reverse complement.
ATTATTACATGAAATATTTAATGAGGTACTTTCTTGATTAACATAACTCAAATTTCTTTATATCTATTATATAATACTCCTAAAAATAGATCATGTCACTCATAACCACTAACTAACAATATTTAAACATTCATATCAGAATATGAATATGATGTTATTCACTTAATTTTTTTTTATGATTAATATAATTAAACCACAATATCTTAATAACTATCATTATCAAAAAAACTGAAATATAAAATATATATCAAATTGAAATCATTTAGAAAAAGTGTTGAAATAACCTAAGAATATCATTCAAATATAGAAAATCAAAAATTTCAGGGGGAAAATGGCATTAAAAAATAAGGTTTAACATGTATTGTATCTTAGCATGCCTTCATAATAAATTACTAATAAATCCCCATGAATCTTGAAATATTAAGAATGATTTCTATAATATATAATTTATATATACTAAATCATTACATGAAACATATATCATCAATAAACACTATGTATAAAATGTTATATATAATCATGTAATTTCAACAGGTTATATGGGATAAATATCACTTAATAAAAATTATCAGCTGGAACTTTGTATAATAATATTACATCATATCATGAAATAGATCTAATACTTACTGAACTTCAAAAATTTGTCTTTCGGGACAACAACTAGCAAAATGAAATTGAAAATCTTAAAACATTGTTTCAAACAAAATACCTTTTCATTTTTTTAATATCATTTATTATACCAACATATAATTCATCATTAAGATAACACATAATCACATAACATAATTACTATATTATATATATATTAAGGATTTATTTAGAATAATTTATAATCAACTTATGAATTATGGATTCATAATGATGTACAAGACATTCTAACAGGTTTAAAATAATAAATTGATATTTCAACATGTTATTTATCCAATGAAAATTATCAATTTTTATTATGTGTTAGTGATTATATTAAAAATAATTATATGGAATAGGATGAAATGAAAAATAAAAATTATATTTTTGATTTCATAAGGAAACACAGTTTGGAATAAAACAATTACATAATAAATTTTCCAATATTTTTCGAGTTAACACAATATTTTTTTTCAACATAAGAAAAGAACAAAAACAATAAAAAAATAATTTTAATAATACTTAAACAAAAAATTATTTAGAAATATCATTGTAATTCTAAACTGAGACACTGTAACAATTAATGAAATTGTATGTGTTCCAAACTATTTAATTTAACCTACAATCATTACACTTTCAAATAAAATTGTTTAGTTGGAAATACATGTCCTTAAATCAGATTCTAAGGACCATCTATATCTTTTTTAGTCTCCTTAGACAATAACTACCATCCAAGGTATAATCAAATAAAAACATAATATTATCAATGAAGAGAATCTCAATATGATGCAGTTTGTGTGAGAAAAATGTAAACATAGATATACCATATCAACAAAAATATAAGATGAGTAACATGAAATTAATTACAGTATAGGGATTCTAGTTGATCTTACGGGATCCGAATCATGGTAGAAACCTTGTCGGTATTGGAGATTTTTATGGAACCCTCCCATACCCAAGAGCTAAACCTTTATGGAGGGGTAGCGTGAGAGGCACACTAGATGAGGTAGTGGGGAAACTGCCTAAGAGAAATGTCGGTGGTGAGGTGAGGTGTTCACATTTGGTGGAGAGGAGAGCTCATAGTGTTTTTGGATGGTAGTGGGATGTGGGGTCGCGAGGGAAGTGTCAGGGGAAGAGGGTCAGGGTGAGTAGTACTCACAAGGGGAAACATCCAGTGAAGAGGGTTGGGGATAGTAGCACTCACGAGGGAATAGGGTCATGTAGTGGAGAGGGTATAATGGAAGGGGTTCACTGAGGAGGAAGACTTAATCAACCCTATTTCCACGGACCATACTAAACAGTGGCATCAAATACACATATATCCATCATTTTAATTAATCAGTGGCTATAAATTAATCTATATCCACGAAACTATAAAACTATGGCTATAGGTATGTGACTATAGATTATTTTTATAGTATTGATTCATATGAATAAAACTTCTTTAATTTCAAAAATTTAATAGTAATACCAAAAGTTCAACTTGAATAATTCAATAAATAACTATCCTTAAAATTCCTCAAAATATTACAGACTAATATTGAAAATAAAAATTCAGAAGAATTTGATCACATAGTCTTAGAAGATAAATTTATTGTTTATCTTTAAATAGCATCAATAACTCTTAATGTATCATTCCAAAATATATATTCCATAATCATATAATATTCAGTATATACCAATAATTTTCATAAAAAAACTTAATCATCATAAAACCACATTAAAATAATATATGATTCTTAAATTAAATTCAACCTTTATTCCTCAAATAAAATCATATAATATTTTGTTTACTTTAATCATATAAGTATCCCAAAAATAGTTATTTTTTTCTAAAATAAAATCAATCACATAATCAACAAATCACTTTTCAATATCATGGTTATCTATACAAAAACACATTTATTCTAAAAAATGTAATTAACTTTTATTCATTAGATCATTCAAATAAAGAAAAAAATGTCATAATAGCTAGGACATCACATGGACCAGTGGTAGGCAATGTACCCTTATCACCCTTCAGTCTTGGGTTCAAACCTCGTGGCCTTGAGAGATGTGATAGGTTGTCACCCGACCCATGGGTTTTCCTTTTTCTAAAACTATATTAATAAAATACTTATAATTTTCCCATAAATATATAAATATCCTAAAAAATAACCTTAATACATTCAACATTAAAGAAATGTTTTAACCTCAAAGGAACTTTTAATTTACTTCCCAAAAATGTAATAACCCATAATTATGTCAAAATAAAAGATTATATAAACCCACAAGGTTATCCATACCTTTAAAATTTTGTAAAAAAAATTAAAATAGAATCATTCCTCAAATAATATTTTTACATGATAAACTTATGGGTCACATATACCCCAAACATCCATAAAAACTCAAAAAAAGTCCCCCAAATTACCCCCATCATCAAAAGAGTATTAATTATTCTAAAATTATTATCATCCTTAAATCTACCATAACTCTTGAATCCATCACTTTTAGAAATATTAATCATCCTTCATTATTCATAGTCCATTAACCATGATTTTCAATATTTTTCTTTAATACTTATTTCCTACAAACAAAAATATGAATCATGTCATAAGATTCAACAATGTAAAAAAATAATCCAAGAAATAATCCTTACCTTTCATATGTCATTTTCCATTTCCTCATCTTAAACTGTAATGGAATTAGGTATTGATAAAAAGAAATCTGTATGGTCTTTATTATCCCATTTTTAAGCCTTCCCCCTAGGATATCAATTTGAATAATTACCATTCTCCCCACGTTTAAAACATTAAATTGATAACTCATGAATAACTTATTTCCCATTTATAGATTTAAATTAATGATTCCTTTTTCCTTGATTGATAATTTATTTATATCTTCCTTTAAAACATATAAAACATCTTCCCATTATATTTAGACATTTTCCTATGTGATTTTTTTCACATTTTTGACACATAGGTTGTTGAATATATTTACCATTATGATCATTATCACCTAAAATTCCATAGGGTTTAATTTATTTAATATTTTTTTAATTAGGAAACTCATCAAGGTTCAAGTTGTTGATTATTACTCCTTATAGATGGTTAAAAATAACCAAAATAGTTCTTACTACCACTCTCATTCTATTCAGTTTACCATTTATATAAACATTGAATTTTCCTTCACATCCATTGTTACTTTGGTTTCTGATGGATCCATCCATTTACTAAAACCAAAAAGGTTAGTGTGAGCATATTATTAAAATCATGATATACCATCATATGAGGAGTATAAACACAAATATATCCTTATTAATGTTTCTAAAAATATTTTTATTTATCCAAAATTACTACTATCATCCCTAAAAAACTAAGCATTGTTGTTATAAAGGGATATTAAATTTTTATACAATAACATACTATCCTATAAAGTTATCTAAACCTAGATATGATACCAAATGAAAGTACTTGACCATAAAAATCACACAATCCATTGTATTTAAACTATAATTCACTTTCTTTCCCTCCCAAACATCTCTTAGGTTTATAGTTTTAGAGAATTAGGTCATAAAACTCACATAACAAAACCATATGTTACAAAGTGGAAACTTTTGATCAATATCCATTTTTATCAAAGTATAAAACCTTTAAAATAAAACATGTTTCTTTCATAACAAATCTTCACGACTTTAAACTTTACTTCTTTCTTTCCCTTACCCATCCTTTAACCCTATGAAATGAAATTTAAAATGCGTAATTATTATAAAAGTCTCAATAAGGGAAATAAGAGAAATAAATCTATTAGTATTATGAAATACATGAAAACCCATAAAACAATTACAACTATCACATTAATCTTTGAACTTATGAAAAAAATTATTTCTACATAAAGAAACAAAATTTATTCTCAAAGGAATGTTTTAAAACCCATTGTAAATATAGATAAAAAATGTAGGAAACTTATGGAATCATATTCATACAACTCTTAAAAATGGGATAACCTTCACGGTTACTCATATAATAAAGATCACAAATACACATAAAATAACTATAACATTTATAATTGGAATAACCATCATAGTATATTCCCATAACCTCTTAGGGAAAACTTAATCAGTTAACTCTATACATTTACCCAATTAATTAAAGAGCTATAATGGGTCATCCAACTTTGTTTTATAACAGAACCACCCATACTATTAAAAAATTCCTAATAACCATAATAGATTACCTAAAATCTTGAATCATAAAATTTTATTTTCACCCATAAGAAAACATTTTTTGATATTGATATATCTATTCCATTTTAAAACCTTTTTTTTTAAAAATAACTATAAAATAGGTGAATAGAGTTTTTATTTGAAGAAAATATGGAATATTATAAAGTAATCCAAAAATAAAATAATGGTTATGGTGGTGGAAAATGTCATTTTCACCATATACGTTAAAATAGATCATTTTTTTAAATTTTGTGAAGAAAGTCAAAAAATTTCGTAAAAATATTCCTTTTTAAAAAATTTGAAATAAAGTCAAAATAAACATGAAATTTAATTTATAATTATTATATTTCCATATAAATACATCTGTAAAATAATTTTAAAAATATGGACATGGAAGAAAATTATAATTTTAATGGAAACTTTAAAATATGATTTTTTTAAAAAAGTCCCTTACCTTGTACCCGACTCGTCACGGACATTATTTATCTTAATGAATATTAAAATTCGGTTAATTATTTAGTTTCTTAATAATTTTTTTCAATTTTATTATTCCTTTTATTTTATCTCTTACCTTTCTTTATTTATTTACTTAATCAATTAAATTCACATCAGATGTTTTGATGATATTATGTTCATAAGTCCAAAATAAAATTGGAGGGTTGACTATGGTCAAAGAGGTCATTATTAAATCATATACAGAATAATAATCATGAAATAATTATAAATTTTATACATCAATTATTCTTTTAAAATCATTCATGAAATATGGTTATGAAAAATTAACTATGTTACAATAATGGAGACGGTAGGCCGTACTTACACATGAGTAACATTTAATTTTTTTCAATGATCATTATTGAAAGAAGGTAAGTATTATTTTATATTTTTATAATTATAATAATATCATAAATATAATATTACCACTTTATATATACTTATATATATCATCCATGTGAAGTGATGATGAAAAATGAATCACATTGGTTAGTGGAGGTGGTAGTCAATGCATACTCATGAATGACATTATCATTTTTCAGTAAATGGAAAGTTAAGAAGATAAATGATATATTATATTTTAATAATGACAAATATTTCATTAATATAATATAAAAAAATTAATTCCATCATTATAAACATTATTGAGAGATGGTTATGGAAAATAAATTATATTGGTTCATGAGGTGGCAGTCCGACTTACACCAGAATGATGTATTCCGTTATCATTTGATGGATGTTGGAGATTAACATTGGTTTTTATATTAAAATAACAAGATATTAAAATATGGAAAATATTGGTGTTATTGTTTCATCATGGTTGAGTCATATTTTAAGGAGGGGGAATAAGAAACAAAACTAAAACATAGTGTTAAAAACTATACCTTTTGTTTAGAAAATACCCTTTTTTAAACACTTTAAGACCTATATGATTGGTATTATGAAAAAATTAAGGAATATATAATTGGAGGAGGGATGTTGTGAAGGGATTTGGGTATATATTGGGTGAATAAAATGGTTTTTCATAGTGAATTATAGAGATTAAGGGATGTTCTTTTATAAGAGATGGGTGGCTCACTCTTGGAATTTCTCAAAATATTAAATTAATATAATTTAATTTTCAATTGAAAATGGCTTAAAAAATAATTTATTTCAAATTTTGGATGATTATTGGTCTAAATAAGCTTAAAACATTAAAATTAGATAAGTTTTTTCTATGTTTTTATCCTTATCTTTTGGTTTTAACCCCTCGTTAACCCTTTTCACACTTATTATGACAACATGGTTTTTTATACTTTGAGGGTCAAGATAGTTGCTATAAATAAAAAATGGCTCATAAATAGATCATAGTTGATATTATGAACCATATAATAATCACTTGGATGAATATAATTTTTTAATGTATTTTATATAATTTAATTAAATATTATTTATTATAAAATATCAATAATGACAATTTGTAGAACTATTCATTACTTTGAAATTAATGATATCATGAAAACAAGTAAAATATAAACCAATTATTTTAATACAGAACTATAATGTCATGTTATTCTATAAATTTCTTTTATCACATTAATTATCTCAAATTATAATAATTTCAATATTTTTAATATCCTTTATTTAGTTTTTCCATTAATTGAATTAAAACTACATCAACGTTGTGTAAGCATTTAGGGTAATCATATATTAAATAAAAATTAAAAAAAAATTACCATGATGAATATAAATCATTTATATTTCAAATTGATATTTATAACTAAACACATCCTTTGGTTATCCCCTTGTTAAAATATTATAGTTATTAAAAACAAGAGAGTGACATTTTTGACTTTTCACTACGTAAAACATTATAAGGGTCATAATCATACCCAAATTGAAAAAAGGTAATGAAATAAAATATTAGATTAGTATGGATGAAATATAATCATCTAATAAAATTTAGGCATATTTTGTGGTTATTTTATTGTCTTTATCATTTTATTTTTATCCCTTAATTATCCAATTTACCCTTAACCAAGGTAACAAAAATTACTATGATTACTATAAATTTTGACTAAAAAAAATGAAAGTCTTTACCAAATTTAGAATTTTTTTTATAAATATGTAATACATTTTTAAAAATTCAAAACACTCAAGATTTATAATTAAATTTAAAATCAAATTGACAAAACATGACAAAAAATGGTTTTTTAGAAAACAGAAATGTTAATATATAAAAGGTTTTTATACTAGATTGATGTATAAAATACCATTAAAACCCATAATTATATTATTTTAAATAATAAAAAACTAATTTAATTTTAAAAATAATCCAAAATTGAATTTTATTTTTTAAATACTTAAAAAGAAAATACAATTTTTAATAAAAGTATTTTTACGATTAAGAAAAAAATAAATATTTTTAGAAAATTCTCAAAAATTCATCCCAAGATATTTTTGATATTATGAACTTAAAATTGAAATTAATTTTTTCAAATAATTTTCTAGAATTCTCAGAAAATAGTTATAACATTCACTCATAAAAAGTAAGAAAACCCATTTTTGAAGAAAACTTATTTTTGAAGAATAAAATAACTTTACTAAAAATAGAGTACTTATTTAAAAATAAATAATTAATAAATTATCAATGAGTATGGACATTATATATTTCAATATAATTTTAATACTATCAATTCCCACCAATTTAATGACTAGGTTATAATGGTCACTTTTATATACTAATACATTTCTAAAAAATGGACCTTTACCAATGGTTTTGAACCATTGGTATAGGCTATAAAACCATTAGTATAGCCTATACCAATTATTATCCAAACATTTGGGAGTATAGACATGGGTATAGACCTATACCAATAGTTTTCTATAAAATATTGGTATTGTCCATCCTTTCATACAATATACCATTGGTTCAATGAAACCGTTGGTATAGGTATTCTGGGCATGAAAATATACCAATAGTTTCATTAAACCATTGGTATTGGTCTATAAAATCAGTTTAGAAAAAATTGGGTATAGAATTCACTTACCTTGGAATCCAGTAGCTCCCACCTTTTCCTAAACACCTGTACCAAAAAACACCAAAACACCTATACCCAAACCACTGCCAGTGAATATAAAAAGATTAAGAAACTAATTAATGCATTCAACCATTGACAACACAGATTTAAAACACCACATATATGCATTCACATCTAATCATAAAACCTAATGTGTCATAAAAATCAGTAAAAAATGTAAAGGATCAATCTCTCTCTCATCAAAACCAATATTTTCACCATCTTAATCATCCTCACCATCATCCTCACCATCACCATTTCCATTTCCAAAAATTTCAACATGACAACCACCACTAGGTCCATCACTGCCATCGCCCAATATATCATACAAAAAACACATCATTGACAAGTTTTTATCACAAACCAAAATGGTATTTAGTGGAAGTGGTGGACAAAAGGCTTCCATAACTTTCATAAATTCCTCATTATCCTTTTAACTCCATTCATGCTCTTGCATGGATATTTTTTTGGCCTGTCTACCTTTATAGAAATCTCTATTGCCTATGGATGATTTGTTTCTAAATTTTTTATAACCAAACTAGAAATTGAATTGGGACAATATATATTTGGTAAAATACTCTACCCTTGTCAAAAATATACTCTCCCATGGTGCTAATCTCCTAATACTTGGTGCAAATGATTGTTTGGCCCAATGTTGTCAACTTTATGCACATCAAGGGCCTCCAAATCAAAATTTTCAAAATATAAATGAACTATTTAGTTAAAAAATAGATATTAAAATTATAAATAAATAAAGTAAAACTTTCAATTTACTATTGTGTCTGTTCATTTACTATGCTTCCGTCTTTCTTCGTTCTACTAGAGAAAAATACTTTTTTTCAAGGCACATATTGTTCAATGTTGAATACCACCTTATTTAATGATATTGAATATAGAAAACCATTATTCAGTAAAACTATATTTTTTTAACAGAATCAAGTCATTTTAACTAATATTTAATTGACAATTAATAACACAAACCAATTGAATTAAATTTCATATAAATTTATTATATTATTCCCAATTGTGAAAAACTATAATTAATAAAATTGAAATAAAGGGGTAGTAGAGAGAAGAATATATACTCTTAATAAATTCTTTATAAAAGGGGTAGATTATTAAATGAAATATATTTACAAGAAGAACATTTCATTTTATTTACAAAGGATAACTGAGTATAATTCACTACAAATCCATACAATGCTTTTAATAAATCAGTTTTAAAAGGGTGAATTTTAATTATAGTAGTATTATAAACAAAATGAAACAGGGGAGAATATTTTAACAAGAAATTTATGTGTTGTATTTGATGACACAATAGTTATATTTATTAGCGAGGACATGTACAATGATATTAAAATACACAGTGAATTATTAGGTAAGAGGATGGTTACCAAACACATGGAATGCACATTTAGATTATTCAAGATGTATAAAAAATGAGTAATTTGAGTTTTTATTGATGTTTGTAGGTTTTAGAAGAATAAATATTAGTTTAATTCAATATTTTGATTATTTGTATGTTCATAAGTTTATTATGACAATATAAGTGAATTTTTTTCATGAAGTTATATGTTTTAGAAGTTTTCTTAGAAGAGGAGGTAATATTTTTATAGAATAAATTAAAATTAAAATAAGTTGTTGAATGTACATTCAATTGAGTGATATAGTATTATTTAGATTATATTTTTACCACTCAATAGTATAGGTGGGTAAGGTTTTATAGAAAATAAACATCCTCCTATTATGCGGTGTGTATTTTTTAGGAAGTATAATATCAAGACATTGATTATGGGTTAGGGAAGATGTCAACCAGAAGTTTTATTATTATTTAGGGGAGATGAATTCAAAGGGATGTGATTTGTAATTTATTATGGTGGTATTATAACCAAGAGATTCATTATGTATAGTGTGAGAATGTGATTGATAGATTGATTATAGTATGGGGAAATCGTAACTGAGAGATTCATTCTTGTTTTGATAATATTACATTTGATGGATTTTTTTTTGTTTATAATAGATTCAAACCATGTTATTTTTCCATATTAATGGATTTAGTGAATAAATTTTGAAGTGAATGTTGTTCATGAAGTTTTATGTTTTATAAGTTTTCTAAGAAGAGGAGATAATGTTTTTTAGGAAGTAAATTGAATGTCCATAAGTTGTTAAATAATAGGAAGTCTGTCTTGATGTGTATTTTTGGAAGTGGATGTGAAATTTGTACGATCCAAAATATAATATGTTTTTTGAATGACGTTTCTAAGGATATTATAAAGAAAATAATGAATATTTTACGACAAAATAAATTTCAAAATAATAAAACATGGATATATTCCCAATAAAATAGCTGAAGATTTTTTAAAGATATTTGGAAGAAGACTAGTGTGCTACCAGGTGTGAGACTAGGTGTTAACTTATAGGTGTGTGCTTATAGGTGTGCTACCAAGTGTGTGCTACTTGGTAGTGGGCTGGTGGGCGTGGTTGGGGCTGCCATGTGCTGTTAGGAGTGGGCAGTCTGTATAAGTGATGTTTGTGTGAATTGATGTTTGTGTTATCTTCTATTTTGATAAATTATAATCACAATAGGTGGAGTTTTAATCCAAAAACTAATAAAAAATTAGATATCTTTATATAAAAGTTGGAGGGTGACATACTCTGAAGTTTTTATAACCAAAGTTAAAGAATTTTATGGTGAATTGAGTAAAGTATTAGTACTCTTTAAGTATTAGTAAATTCCCCTAAAGTTTTCCACAAACATCACCTCAGGGGGGGGAGGTATTTTGAGAAGATCATCCCACATCAAAACCTTTATTAGTTTCTAATAGTGCAATCACATATTATTATGAAACTTCCATTGAATAATACCTTTAGGAAGGAAATTCACTTGAATTAGTTTTTGGGCTATTTACTAAGGAAGATAGTACTGAATTTGTAGAATTGAAACAAATTTTCATGGGAGAAAATAAAGTGGATGGATCCACTAAAATTTAGAATTCAGGGTATGATACTAATAAAGAAGATATTTTTAGTTAATTTCTAGTGTATAAATAATTCAAAAAAGTGGAAAATAGGCTATAAATATGTGGAATTATTTTGGGTTTAGCGGTGTGAAAGAAGATTTAGTATTTTGGATAAGTTTTTAGGTTTATGGTGTAGTTAGGGAATCATATTAGGGGACTAGTTTTATAGGATTTAGTGTTTAGGATTAGGTTTAGATTTAGTTAAAGATTTAATGGGTAGTTTATTATATTTAAGTGAGGGATTTATGTGTCTATGGGATTAGGTTTATAGTGCATGTTTATATTTACATTTGGGGGTCGAGTTTATTTTTATTTAGATTTAGGTTAGGGGTAATTTGGGGGGGGGATGGTTTTAGTTATATGTTAAGGTATTGTTTTTGGGTATTTGGTTGATATTTGGAACCTAATTTGACTCTATTGGGTAGTTTTTTTCACTCATCATTTTTTATTTTCAGATTTTCACTAACAAGTGTAGTGTGAGAAAATTAATATTTCAAAGAATAAAAATGAATAATGAGAAAATAAATATTTTAGGTAAATATGGATAAAAATGAAATTCTATAATTTTTTAAGAGTAGGAGGGGGAAATAGAGAAAATATTGGGATACTGTAATTGAAATAAGAGTGGTGTAACTTTAAAAACTACCCATGTGAGGATTGAAAAACCACATATCCATTGAAACACATTCTCTAAAGTGAGGCTTGAGGGTAAACCTCAATAAGTAGACACATTTCATAGATCTGTTGAACATCATTATTCAAAATTAGGATTGACACGATACATCACCCGTACCTATGGCCTCATTAAGAAGTCATTGGATTTAATTGAAGTAACTCTCTTTGGAACATAGTGGAAGATGATCATTATCTTAAATGATCTGTATGTGAGTATGATTAAGTTTTATTGATTCATTTAATCTACCTATATCCACTCTAATGTCATAAAGTACCCTTGATTATCATATATTGGATAGGCAATCTCCTATATTATACCCATTCTTTCACACACATCCTCTATTATTACATTTCAATAACCCTATGCACTTTTAGGGGAATGTGTCTATAAATTCCACATTTTAATTAGATAAAGGTCAAATTTTCCATTCATAATTATCTAATAAATTTCATTTATTTAAATAAATATGTTATGTAGAATGGGTATCCAAAACCCCTAAAGTAGTTTAAGAGAACCTGACTTCTATAACATAAATATCTAAAGTGAGTGACACACATTTTCTTTTCTTTTCCATACTAATTATGAATTTTAGTGCACGAGAAGAATGTTTGTAATTTAAAATCTAATTATAATTGGTCCTTATATTACCTTGTGTATTGGCCATAATTAAATTTCTACTTGAACATAGCCATTTTATATATTTTTTCAATAGACATAAAAAAATTAAGAAAGTCATGAAAGATAATATCAATATTGTGTATATTATAATTACTAATAAACTTGTAAATAATTAAGTATGTGAATATTTATATATGTTTTAGCACTCATATGAAACTTAAAATAGGGATTTGTAAACTCTATACCTTTTATATTTATCTAAATCTTGATAGATATAATTTAGTTATTAGATCATATGGAATACTTCCATGTATTTATACTAATTCTCAATCTCTAAATTCATTTTATCTAATATAAGGCATAAAACAACTAAACCATATGAATATTGTATATTTTGGGAATAATATTATCTAGAAAATATACCTTTCTTATATTTTAATGATAATCCTAAAATTATGTACCAACTAAGTTAATTTTTTTCCTTTCCTATTGATAGTGGTACAAGATTTTGTTATGAATTTACAATTTTCTATAGTAAAATCATACCAAGTTTATTTTTATCTTGATATAAAATATTTTATATTTTATTTTATTGAGTATTTTAACCAAATTTCCCCATGCTATTTTTGGGGTACCATGGTCCATGATTTCTAGTACTTTGAATCAAATTTAGATTTTATCTCAAGAAATATATTTAGGTGGACTACATTTTTCAATTACATTATATGAAAATCATGTATTATTCATCATAAAAAACACTTTTTAAAATTCATATTTTTAATCATCAACCCATACCTCTAGGAAATAATTTTATTGGTTTCGTTTAGTTGTGTTAGTGCCTAGTAAATCTCAGTTGGTTATAAAAAGTACTTGACACATGTCATAATCTGACACTGTAGAACACCCCAAAGTGTGCATATACTTTATAAAATACTTTTTTTGTTCATCCTGAAAACAAAAATTCAACTCAATTAATGAGAATTAAAATTTAAATACAAATAATTAAAGTTTAAGAATACCTTAAACTCATTACTCTTCCCATATAAGACCATTTCTTTTTATTATGTTGTTGTAAAATCATTTAATATTGATAGGAACTCTAACTAAAAGTTTAATTTACAATTCCAACCCACATATAACTCATTCTTATATTACCCCCACAATCCCCCAAGTTCCATATACCTTGAGAACTTAGCAGCTTGACTGTCGGTGAATTTAAACCTACATGTTGATGAATATGTTAATTAATATAAATAAAATAATAATATAGATATAAATTTAATTAATGTTCTTACCTATATATCCTCCCATTAATTCTCATTGATTTGATTACCAATGTGCCTCTATGTGATTAGTTTCACTAGAATTATATCACTATACTTGGATAAATTTTCCATGAAACTTCTGCATTGTTTGAAATTTTTTCCTATCATTTGATTATATTCATTGTAATCCACCATTATTTGTGTTAAAAAATTACAATATTCACAAAAACTGGTGTTCCCACATTTCCTATTATAATATCCCACATAATAAGATAAAAGAAAAAAGTAGAATTAATTCATATCACAACTAAAAAATTGACGTGATATATTTTGACAAAATTATAAAAAAACCTAATCTAGGATGATCATTAGGATATTATGGATCCATGTGTTATTATAGATCAGTATCCTTTAAAGGATGTTTCTATTTTAATTCATGCACTAGATCAGCTACATGAAGTGGAATGGAAGTTGAAGGAGTACAATCATTCGATCTTGTATAGATAAGATTAGGAAACAGAGGCACTGTAAAAATGGTAAGATAATTATAGAAAGGTTGGGGAAGCATCATAGGATTTGAAAATGGTATATGATAAGTAGATCCTAAATAAGATAACGACTGAGATATAGGTGGGAACATCCCTAGAGGATAAAGTAGAGGAGAAAAAAGTGTGGTATATAGGATATCTGCTGGCGGGTCTTGGTATGAATAGGTATGACTGGTACTCTATCTAGCTCTAGTAGCACCCCAAAATTATTATCCATGTTACTAAACCCTATTAGTAGGATGAGGAGAGGTAAACTTTGGTTTAGATGAATTCCCCACAAAATTAATTTGATAAATAATAATAACATGACATTAAATGTAATGAAGAAGAAAAATATTACAATTATTATAACCACTAAGGGAACTAGAGGAGGAAGACCTAGCTCACACAGTCATCAATCATTATCAAATATTCTCCTCCTTCTAATTTACTCAGTATCTTTCATAGTATGCATAATAATTAAATTTACATTTAAAAAAATAGTTTTTAAATATTTTAAAAACAACTTAGAAGTCAAACAAGACATAAAAAAATTGCCCATATTTGGGTGGAAAGAAAAAATGTATCATTTTTCTCCTTCTGTAAGCTTAGATAATATCCAATGATCATAAAAAAACTCAAACAACAACTTTAAACTACCAACATTAAAGTAAATTGGGTCTACATACACATAAAGTTTTCATATATTGTGAAAAAGATAACTTCTTCTATGATTATACTAAATTATCCATTCTTAACCATTATAATATAATCTATTCTATGCTAGTTTTTAATAAAAATATTAGATTAATATATTAGTTTTAAATGAAAAATAAAAGCATCGATGAATGAACTTTTCTACATCCCTTCGAATACATGTAAGTTATCCACTTTTAAAACCTATATTCCAATATATTTCCTGATATTTATGAAATATAGACATATAAAGGAATTAAATTTAATTTATAAGAAGGTAAATGCTCTTTTAAAGAAAATATTAATGAGTATTAAGGAATATGAAGAGACAGGGTTGAAATTTTTATTTATATAGAAATAAATTTGGGATAAATGAATACAATAATTTCAAATAAATCATCACCTTATATCCAATAAACATTATTATAGAAAATAAAAATACCTTTTAAATTCCATTGAATATTCATAAAAATTGAATATAAAATATAGAGGATTTGATAATCAATAATACCATTATGATGAACATAATTAACCAAAAATAGTAACGAATAATCAAATTTTGTGAGAATAATTAGAGGAATTAAGGAAGTATTAAGATAATATATCATAATAAATCTTCATAATAAGGATCATGGGTATATACCAAAATATATAAGGTTAGTAAACATTAAATTTATTTTATAGCTTGATATCCTTGTGCTATATTTCTAGGGGTGAACCATGTCCACATAGTTTGTTTTTTATGGGAGTTCCATATCATTAGGGTGTATTTTCAAGGGATCACCATTTCTATATGGTTCAATTTTTATGGGAGAACCACATCCCCAAATTATTTACTCCATGAGAGTTAAAACTCCTCATAAAACTCTACATAATAATTTAAATCATATCAACCCAATTTCATATGGGTGATGAACCAAGTTTCTATCCTAAGTTCCCAGTAATGTATCCAAGTTCTCTCCCATAAATTATTCAATATAATCACAAGACACATAATAAACCCATAATACATTAAAAAAATAAAACATTTACTACAATAATTAATTATATAATCAGTTAACATATATTACAAAAAAATTATGTTGGATTTTTGTAAAATTAGTGAATAACTAAATTAATAAAACACACACATATATCTACTATAATCATAGTTATTATGAAATACTATAATAAATAATCTAAATGAACCATTTTTCAAAATATTTGGAAGAATCACGACCTAACATGATCTTGGTTAGGTTTTGATACATAGATAAAAATGAGAAAAATGATCCGTAGAAGAGATAAATGATTCAAAACTCACTAATATGATTTTATAGAAGAACAAAATCAAAAAATCCCTAAACGTAGAGAGATCACTAGAGAAAAAGAGATAGGAGGAGGTCACTCAGGTGAGAGGATATTAGGGATCATCGGTGGGGAGGGTAGGAGGGGAGGCCATGCGTTCAATGTGAAGAGGCTATACCAATGTTTTTTGAAAAACCATTAGTATAGGTTGGGTTATACCAACAATTTGTAAAAACTATTGGTATAGGCTTATATATACCAATGGATTTTACAAACCATTGATATTGACTGCTGGGAGAGAATCTATAATAATGGTTCTAGTAAACCGTTGGTATAGAGGCATGAGGATAACCTCATTTTCTAGTAGTGACAACTTTTTGTTTATTTAAGCTTGGTGCTACATATCTTGTATGCTATCAAACATAGTATTTATTTTTAAAATCTAGAAATATTACATGGACTATACTATATTGACATGTTTAATATCAATTTCTCCCTCGATGTCATAGAAAAATGGATTATATAAGTATACATATGGTGTATATGTTAAATCTTATGGTGGACATGCTTTTATGGAGATATGAGTATGTTTGATCCAGATCACTATTGTGGAAATTGGTTGCATTTGTTGTTAAAGATAAAGTTAATGATGCAAGTTCAAATTAATAATTGGTATTCCGTGAATAAGTGAGTATACACTCTTGCAATAGGATTTGTTTACATGAGGAATAAATTAAAAAGAAGAAGACCACACATCCTTGGAATAGTTGGTCTGAAAGATTACTTGGAACCTACATAAAGTTAGGGAACCCATATAGGGAGTATAAAGTTTGTTTCCTACTAAAATTAGTGTTATACAATCCTGGATGAAGGTTAAATTGAACATAGTTTCTTTTATGTGGAATAAATAGAAAATTAGAAGACCATATGCACTTCGAATAACTGGTTGGATAGATTCCTTGGAACCCACCGAAAGTTGGAGAATCCATACAAGGACAATAAAGTTTGTTTGATACTAAAATTAGTGATTATAAACTCCTAGATAAATTTTAAAGTCAATATAGATATCCTATGATTGATTGAAAATGGGTTTTCTCTGAGCTGGTAGATGAATTTGAAGAAATAATATACAATGAGTGTTTAATATGTTATAGTACATCATTTTTTTAAGGAACTTGGAATTATTTTAACAATTAAAACAATAATTTTAAGAAGTTACAATATGATTTGAAGAAATTTGAGAAGCCCTAGAATAAGACAAATTTTAATTGAAATTATCTACTGAAATATTTATTTTAGTGTTTATGAAAAAATGGCCAAGTCTTGAGAAAAAGGCATTGCCTACTCTTATCAAAAGACTTTTCTATTGAATATAATCCTTTAGGTTAAAAGTATAAGTTTTTGATGTGAGAATAATACTTTGAGTCCCATTATATAACTCTAATAATCATAAAGCTTTATCATATGACTTTATTTCCCATCATAAGGATTTGAATCCTAATTAAAAATCAATAAAGTCAAGAGTATAAGGATTTTATATTTGAACATAATTACTCTATCACCAAGTATAAGACTCTGAAAAGTAATATTTTTCAACTAAAAAACTTTGAATAACACAGTGTAAGACTTCAACACTTAATTTTTTTGAAGTCATAATGGATTAAAAATTGAGTTTCTAGATTTTTAATATGATGAAAATGAAATTAAATGGATTAAAGAGATATTTATTCTTGGTATAAACATAAAAAACAACTAGATTGTTGTATGATCAAATAATGATAATAAATATGATATGATATTCATCCAAGTAAAGGGAATATCAAATCCTAATAAAAAATAGAGTTTCTAGAATTATTTAATTCCAAATAAATATAAATATATTGATTCTTAAGTTGTACTTTTGAGATCATAACATTGTGAATCTTAGATAATCCATGATCTAAGTTTGTTTTGAGGAATATTGAAGGAAAAGTTACATTTCATGTATTTTATGATGAAAAAAATAAAATTATTGAGTCAAGAATAATACAGATGAAGAACCATCAAACCTCAAGCTGTTGTTTATCATAGCGTACACCATTTTGAATTGAGGATGTTTTATTGTTTGATAGGAGTTGAGATGGAAATCTAGGAATTTTCTAAAGACTAAAATACAAGTGGAGTACCCTGTCGTAGAAATGAATTTTTGTATGATACATGTACAACTATGAATATTTGGAGTGTATATTTTTTTGGATGTTTTTTAAAGGAAGAAGTTATTCCTTAAAAATAATTAAAGAATATTTTACTTGGTCATGTTTAAAAAAACGATGAAAATTTAATGAGGGTATTATCAAAATACAAATTGAGTTGAAAAATGAGGGCACATAAAATCATTGAAACCCAAAATGAGTATTCTATTATTGTGATTTTGTGCTAGTGAATATTTTTTATTCACATAATACTGTTTATGTTTTCTATAAAAGAATAAATAAATTTATTATATCCACATATGTATGTGAGTTTTTGGAGATTGATATGATAAGAAAATTAAAATAAGCACTTACTTATAGTGCGGCTGTACAGAATTGATAACTTAGTATCCAAGAGAAATAAATCTATTAAAGACGAAGAAGGATAAGTTGTAAGAACATGTAGTGAGGAAGAAGTGAGTGAGAAAAATTATACCCACGTATTTAGGTTAATATCTCCAGGAAATATTTTTAGACTTTTTCAAGTACATATAGCTCATAAATATATATCTTGGATTTAATTCTTGAAAAGTTAGTTTGGGAATCCAACAAATATATTCTGAAGAACTATGAACTGATAAGACTTCCCGAGACC
This sequence comes from Viscum album, assembly GCA_963277665.1. Taxonomy (NCBI): domain Eukaryota; kingdom Viridiplantae; phylum Streptophyta; class Magnoliopsida; order Santalales; family Viscaceae; genus Viscum; species Viscum album. The sequence continues at coordinate 183,472 of OY728148.1, read as the reverse complement.
GATTTTAATGAGTTGAACTTAAAGATATTCTAGGAGTCAAAGTCTCTAAAATGAGGAAGTAGATATGATTTTATTGGAATTATGTGTATAATATATGATTTTATTGGTGTAAATCCTCTTGGTGATTATAAAAGTTCTAAATTAGATGGAGGAAATAAGAATAAAATCAATGGGAGCTTAAGACTATAGAAGTAGTATAAATACCCCTTCACTTTCATCATATAGTGAATGATTTTCACCTATGTAATATAGTGACCATACATGTGAGATATTTTGTGGAGAAGGTTTTAGGATGATCCCTAACCACCCATTGTAATCGGTGTTTGATTATAGGGTAGAATCCATGACTTAATTAGAGTTGATATTACAAGGATTAGGTTACCCACACTAGGTTCAAACCTTATAAAAATACCTGCGATATTTTTACTTTCAGCATCTTCACTGCATATAGGTGTTTCGTAGGGTAAAATAAAAAAACATTCATTCACATCCTAATAGGTGATAGTGGTTAAAAACCAAATGGGGTTTGAATATAAAATAATAATTGGTTTTTGGTAAAATTTGTTCACACTCGATTCACCCCTCTCTGGTGCGTTTACATGGTTTGTTAGGATTCTATAAGTGGTATTAGAGATTAGGTTCCCTTTATTTTGATATTTTGGAGGTTCATTAATTTTGATTAATTTTTTTACCTATAATCGGACATTAGGTTTATTGATTACATGAAGTGTAGATTTAAACTATTCGAAGAAATGCCTCAGATTGAAAAATCAATATTCATTATAGTCAGTGATGATTTGGAGGTCTTAGAAAATACCTTGAGAAATATATATAATATATAGTCCAATAAATTAATTATTTTTTAAGAATTAATAGTTAAAATACTAGTGAAGTTAGTCATAATGGTGCGCACCTACATACTAATTTCATTGAGAAATGTTCCTCTAGTTATTCAAGCTCAAGCAGTGAAGAAGATGCCTTTGATGTTTCACTTTGTGAATTTTATTATAAAGTTAATAATTAATTAAAAAAGGTCCTTAAAGAAGTTGTTTTATATATTTTTCATTTATTAAGGTACTTATTGATGAAAATTCACAGTTATAATAAGAGGATAATTTAGTGGAAGATTTATTGGAAAAGAAGATGACCGATTATAACACTCTCACAATGCTTGTGAAGGATAAAGAAGAAACTAGCCTACTTTGAAAAAACTATTCTTTAAAAATAATGAATAATTTTTAGATCCTTTTGTGAGAATTTATTTCTTAAGAATTTTGTAAAGGAAGTATTCCATGCATTGTAGAAAATATATAATGTCTCCGTGGATATCAAGTCAACCCAACTAGAAGTAGAATCCAAAAGGGTGAAAGAGTTTACATTTCTCTAGTGGATACCAAGAAGATACCCGGGGATGAAATGTAAAAGTTAAATATTGATTAGGAAGTAAGGTTTATATTTTTTGAGGATTGTAATTACACCCTCAACATGAATTCCCTTGATCTATAAGTAAAGTTGAATAATCTGGAAGAAAAAAAATCTAGAACATCCAAATCTATTAAGAAGAAATATGTTGCCACACAAATTTTACAAGCAAGAACAGTATCATATAAGTATGAAAATGGTGTATCAAATATATTTATATCAGTTCTATAATCCTCCATCTCAAACTCATGGAAAAGGTTATCCCACATATTAGTGAAATCTGACCGCACTAAATCCATAGTGATATTTTTTTTGAAAAAGTTTAAAAACTTTAAAAACATGGAAGTGTAAAAAAGATCATACATCTACCAATATATTAAGGAAATAGGTTATCATGTCCCATGTAAAATTTTCCCTAAAATAATCCCAAAAGTCTAGGTTTCTATCCCAAAATTATCAAGCGAGTATATCTGTATAGATTTCACCTGCAAGAAAAAGAATAAGATTAATTGAAGGATATTAGTACTATTGGAGATTAGAACATAGATATATCAATTTTTGGAATAATATTTATGTATGTGGAAATATTATAAGTCATAAATCAAGGGGTAGAGAATATAAATAGAGGATATAACCTACTTTAGTATAGAAGAAAATCTAGATAAAGAAGAATCTATACAGAAGGAATGAATTTGAATCGTTGTGAAAATTTGGTGAAATGTGAAACAAAGGTGATCATAATTTAGATAATTATAGTAAAACACTATCAGGTATTATAGATGGATCAAAGATAACATATAGCCACAAAAATATTTTAAGTAAGTGAACAAATAAAGGTTTTTTTCCTTGGGTTCTAAATACCTGAAATATAATTCACTCAAGAAGTCAGTGAAGAAATAAAACCAGGGTTTCAAGCCAACATGAAACTAATTATTCTATTATAGTAATGGATTTCAAACTATGGACCATTGAAATTTTTCCATGAACTTGAAAAATAAAGGTAGAAAACTAGAATCAATAAGGGAACCAATTTTAAAAAGAGATAGATTTATTGGTATGGTGATTGAAACTCCATGTGAATAAGTATAGAAATTAACCAAGAATGTAAAGACCAAAGTAAATTTATAGGTGTGTTGTACACACAACTAGTAAGGACACATGGCTATTAGATATATTATTGTTTTTCCAAGATAGATGAAAAAAATTGGAAAGTACCTATGAACACAATTTCTAAAATTGTTTCTATAAAAAATAATACTACACCTAAAGAAATAGCTGATAATGAGACTATAGATATTAAAATAATAATGTAAGATCAGTTTTATTTTGATATAATTCAAGGGAAATCCAAAAAGAAATAAATTTCTCTATTTTCTCATGTAAAAAATACTACTCCAACTAATAAGAAAAGAACTAATTATAGGAAAATCATAGTTCCCAAAAGTGAAATTTTTTTAAGGTAAAGGGTGAAGTAAACATCAAGAGGTATATACATTTTAGACCTATAATAAATGGAGTTTCTAGGTTGAGAAATCTAACTCATCCCTATTACTCAAGATGGGGAGCTTATGGAATATTCACTCTCACCCCATATTTTCTATTAGTCCTTAACTGGTGATAATATAATGATATGATGGTTAGAGATTATCCCTTGAGGGGGAGCTTTCTAAAAAGGTGTTAAAGATCCCAAAATTCATCAAATACGATTGAATCTATAAATATGGATAGCTTTATCAAAATATGAAGGATAAGGTATGGTTTCATTATCCCATCACTTGTTTTCACATGTATATACCATGTTTATAAAGGGGGAGTGTTTATCTAACTGATGAAGGATATGTGACATTTGAAATATTTTGATCTACTTGTTCAAGTGAACACAGGTACTTGAAACTTCATGAAAACATACATGTGCTTCCCTAATGATGATAAATTAAAATCTCGTATCAAATATGAAATTTTGGAAAACTTTGTTTCCAAAAATTTTTAATCTTGTTTTCTATAAAGGGATAGCCCACACATACTTATATTTTATTTGTTGATGGAACATTTATATGGAAAAGGTTATGCTTAGTTAACTTTAGATGATGTTTTATTGTTCTATAGTACCTAAAATCACTTGTAATTAGTAAGAATTGATTCTTGGTAAAATTTTTCTCTCATATGTGAGTTCATTGAATATATCAATGGGAGAGAGAAATCATTTTGAGATAATATATTGGTGAATTTATTTTGGTTAAAAATCAATATAGGGTGAGTAATTTAAAGAAGAGACTTACCTTAAATTTCAAGTGGTGTCATATATCAAGTGGTATCAACTTCAATTGGAACTAGACATTAAAGGGGAGAATAATCTAAAAGAACAAACCATACTATGTAAAAAAGTGGAATACTATATTACCCATTTTATTTATTATCAAAAAGGGGGAGATGATATTATTTACTTTGAGATGATATGAATTTTGACAACAAACCAAAATAGAGACATTATTGTGGGTAAAGTTTGTGTTTTTTGTATTTTTTGTCAAATACCAAGACAATGGTTGAGTTTAAATAAAGAAAAGGTCTCTAGTGAATAAGTGATTATCCACCCATTTAAGCGGAGTTACTTACAAAAGGAATAAATGGTAATGAAGAAGGCCATAGGTCCTTGGAATAGATGATTGGAATAATTCCTTGGAATATACCTAAAGTGGAATAATTCATCTGATGATTACAAAATATAGTTTAAGATATAATCAATGTTTATACAATCTTAGATAAAGGTTGAAGTGAACAAAGTTTCTTGCATGGGGAATAAATTGAAAACAAGTAGATTATAGGTCCTTATAATAGATATCCAGACATATTACTTGGAACCTACCTAAAGTTAGAGAACCCATCTAAGGATTATTAAGTATATTTAATACTATAATAATTTTTTATACACTCCTATATTAAGGTTGAAGTAAACAAAGATAGATCATGAATCAATGAAAAAGATATTCACTTGAGCTAGCAAAGGAATTCAAGGAAATACGATACTATTCATGTTTTATATATTTAAATCCATAAAATATTTGTTTGAAGGAGTTTGGAATTATTTTAATAATTATAAAAATAATTTGAACAATTTCTAAGATTATTTGAAAAAGTTTGAATAATCCCTAGGGAAATACTAATTCCATTCAAGTTTACCTATATAAATCAATATTTTGGAGTTCATGAAAATTTTTCCAAGCACTGAGAATAAGGGTTTACCTCTTTTGATGATAATATTTTTTTACTAAATGTAAGTGTACTTCCTAAAAGTGTGGATGGGTTATAAAAATCAATGAAAAATTTAATTTTTAAATTAGTGGTTAGATCATTTTTAGGATTAGTATTGTAACGAACGAAACATTTATTAATTAAATTACCTTTTTAAATGAGTAAATTCCTTATTAAGAAATGAAATTATAGAAATCAAATGCACTACTTTGGTTTTTTTATTATTATAAGTTATATTATATCTGATTTAAAATACCATTAAACATCATAACCATTGATAGTATAATTGTTATATAGTGATTATATTTTTAGTATATATAGTGTTATGATAAATCCAATTAACACAGACAATGGAAGCGATGACCTCAACTAGTAAGAATGTACTTTATATAGCCCATTTATCAGAGCTTCTAAGAGAGGTATAATCATTGATATTTTCCTTGGCCAAGCCCAAGTTGATATTCAACAACTATAACATGAGGAAAACCATTTACGATAGAATTTCAAGCTCATTAAGATCACAACCCAAACCATGTTAGTTGAACCACCTTAAGAAAATCCCACCATCACACACCTTAGACTTAAGTCATTCACTGCTGCAATAAAAGGGATATGTATCCAAACCCTAAAAGTTTGAATTTTTATATTTTTTATATAAATTAATGATTATATTTATCTTTTATTATTACTTTATAATGATTAAATAATAAGTATGGAAAAAGTTATATTTTGATATAATGAAGCACAAGTTGTATTTTTGGGAAATATATAGTTTTAATAAAGACACTATTTAAAATTAATTCAATAAATTTTTAAATAAATTATATTTTAATAAAATATTATTATATTTATTAAATATAAATTATAATATAATTTTATAGTCAAATTTATTTTTTATAGGGGTTGGAAAACTATTATTGTCAAAAAACCGCCATCTTTCAATAAATGGGTATTTTTGATTTAAAATTTCATATCATAAAATTTATATAATTATTTTGATAAAATAAATATTATTTTTGAAATCAATATGTCAAAATTATCCAATGGTGAATTTTTCATAACTTTCGAAGATAGTCGATTTTTTGGATAAAAATTAAGTATGATATAATTATACAGTACATATTATGCCATCATAAGACCCAAAAAGTGAAGTAATAAATACTATAAAGAGTATCCATGACCAAAAATATTCTTCCCATTTAAAATAATGTGTTTTTTAAGTTATTTTATTAATTTTATAAACACTTAATGAACCCTCTAAAACCTATATTATATTATAAGGTTTTAAAATCAATTGTTTATAAACACGAATAAATTTCACATCAACAAGGTTATTATTTTATGGAGTTTGGTTATTAGTCTTATAAAATAATAAAATACAATTCTCTTTGGTTGAAACCATGGGAAAGAACTATTGAATGGTTTATGGTTTGGATTAATTTATCAGTGTCCAAAACTATGTTTATAAATTATTAAAGAATTATCCCCTCTTTTTCTATAAAAACACACTGATTCTCACTTAAATTTACCCAAGAGATGAAGGTAGAAAGATCCTTGTAGTTTAGCTTGGGTTATCGAATCCTCAGAGACCTAAGAAGAAACCTATAGACACGTACATTCTATAGACTGTTTTTGGCTATGAAGTGGAAAACTTGGGTTGATTTTATGTGGGTTTAAAGTATATCTAACATATTTAAGTGAATTCAATTTAAAATAATTAGTTGATCCTAAGTTATCGCTCGAGGTGGATTGGACGTATTTCCTTTTTAATGATTTCAATTTCTTATATTTGAGATGTGTTTATTTAAGGAGGTAAAAAACATAATCACTTACTGGTTTAATGCCTACACCCTTTAATAATAATCACTTATACACTTGAAGGATCAATGTTTTGAGCACTTCAAGGTAAATGTTCGTATTAGCACTTGAAGTATGTGGCCTTAAATTCAACAAGGATGATGGAGTTTAAAAATCAACAAATAAAAATCTCAATTAAAGAAGTGATTATACATTAATGGGGTGATAAATAACATCCAATCGAGCCCCTTTATACTCCCTTGGATCAACCCATAAGTGGGTTAACCCTCCATTGATCCCATGGTTTCAATGGAAGAAGAAAGTGGACTCATGAGGGAGGAAATGGAGAACTAAAGAAAACAACAAAAATAAAATGATCACTCCACCATTGTGTGAATAATTTCACAAGATTTGGTGTGAATAAATTCACACCTTGAGGAAACGGTATCAATGTGAGATGTAGAAAAACAGAATAAGAGTAGAAGAAGAACTTTTATTAAGAAACTAAAGTGAATTGAACAACATACAAGTGAAAGAAAAACTTGAGACAACAATATCACAGCATAACATTACAATTGAACAAAGCATCCAAGATCCTCAAATCCTCTAACACCACTGCCTTAAATTTTCATTTTTGAGACCTTGGGTTGAGCCTACAACAGTCCAAGTATCCTTAATTAATTATGTTAGGCCATAAGTGGGTGGAAAGTAAGGGAGAGTTGATTTTTCCACCCTTGACCCGAGGTGGCAACCAACTTTCCTTCACCGAACAGAAGTGCTTGGAAGAACTTCTATATGGACAAATCCAAGTAGGACATAGAATAATAAAATTAATCCTAGGATTTCTCTTAACCTCCTGTCAAATTTGGGCCCATTTGGAGTTGTGGATTCCGAGATATGATCAAATTAGTGGGCTTTTTTTCTGGGCCGCAGAATCTGGCCCAGGATTTTATCTCTAAATTGGACCGCCTAAATGGACACCATGGAGTCCAAATTAGCATTGGATCCTGAAGTGTTATTTTTTCGTCTACATGTATTATATAATCCCAAGAAATTTGGGATTCATTGGGCCTGTATGTTGGGCCCCATAGTCTTATCAGTGGGCTAGTTTCTAATCTGACTTCTCCAGAATTTTTTCCTTTCATCACAAAATATCCACATCTTCTTCCATGAATTCTCCAATGACCCCTGAATCAAACATGTTCATATAATTAAGTGTAGATCAAATTAAAATTGTATAATTAGATCCTTTAAAATTATATGAATCATTGGTTACTTTAAATGATGTTAAAAAATGTTCCACATAATAGTGTATTTTAAGAAGGTATTACAATCATAATGTGAAATGATGTTCAAAGTGTAAAATGCACTAAAATAGTGTTTATGAATAATAAATCAAATGAATATTATATATATTAACAATGAATATTATCCTCATTTAGTGGCTAATCACACCCCCCAACTTGAGTTTTGGTAGTCCCGAGCAAAATATATCTCAACAATATGAAATTCGAATTACCTTTTCCAAAAACATTTTAATACACAATGATCACCAGAAACCCTTATACCAGACAATCATGAAACCCATAAAAATATTTTAATACAAGATAGTTTCATAAGAAGATCTAAATCCCAAGCTGATTCATTTGTTCAAATTCATTTCAATATTTCATCCAATATCAATTAAGTATGAGGATGTGTTGTGCATCACAATAGACATGGGGGTTAATCTTTATTCAAGGGGGAAAATACGGAAGCACTAGGTGGAATCACATTTCAATTTTAAGATGAGTATTCAATTTTTTTTGTATTATATATATATTTTTGTTTTTTTGTTTTTTTTTTCAATTTTTCCATGGTAATTGAAATTTGACTCAAAAGAGTCTACACCTGTAGCGAGACTTTGCTGATGACTCCCAGGCTCAAAGACCTTAGGGCACCAAGTGAATCCCACATACTCTTGCATCATCTCAAGTTAACTCAGTCAAGAACAAATTCATATTACCAAAAATAGATATAAAATTACTAACTATGGGCTAGAAAACTATGGAGTCACGATTCCCAAGTGCCAAAAGCCACGCATTAGGTCATTTCATTGCTCTACGCGCAAATTTATTTTTATTTTTTATTTTTTTTATTGAATACTCATACTAAAACTAAAACGATCACCAAACCAATGCTATTTATTTGGGGGACCCCATGAACTCAAACTAATACCCCACTATCCAAAGGATGTGCATTGTGATCTTTTTTTTATTTGGATGAAAATATAAACAATGAAATATCACATTGGATAGCCAAACTTTCCAAAATCTATGCTCATGAAATTATAAAAGGATTAAAATCAGAATTAGGGAATGCGAAATTATTTGATATTCAGTTTCAAAGTGTGCATTGTGTATTACCATTTTCAAAGTTAAAGGAATTTTTCCTTCCATTTACACTTTTTTTTTCAAATCATTCATTTTTTTGACACAAAATCATTTTTTATTTTATCTCCCCCCAACTTAAAATAACACTATCCCCAGTGTTTAAAGAAAAGAAAATTTAGAAGGGTGTAGAGGTAGAGAATGAAAGTTCAAAAAGGAAATTGAAAATGAGGATTATGGAATGAAGTCACCTGGCGGTTGAAGTTGAAATTCTTGTTGCTCCCTTTTAATCCTTTGAAATCCATGCCACTTGCAGAGTTCCCTAATAGAAAAAAAGAAAAACAAAACAAACAAAACAAAACAAAACAATATATATATATATATATATAAGTAAAATATTAGTATATATATAAAAATTATAGAATAAATAAGCACAATAAGTCGTAGGTCAGGGGTAAGAGCGTGCCCCTGTCTCCCTTCGGTCCTGGGTTCGAATCCCTGCAGCTTCGCCAGTTGTGACGGGGTTTTCCCCATGGCCTATGGCATGTCCCCTTTATTTATTTATTATTATTTTTTTATTTTTTTATTTTTATCTTAACCTACAAAATCATAAAAATAAAATAAAATAAATGATGATAAATTGTCTTCTTTTTAAATTTCTGGGTAAGGTATTACTCAAATGGCCTAGAACTAGTCCCTCTTTAACCATGAAATGGCATTTTTCCCAGTTTAGGACCCAATTTTTTTCTTCACATATTGACAAGACTCTCTACACATTCTATAGACATCCCTAAAATGTATCCCCAAACACAGAGAAGTAATCCATGAAGACCTCTATAAAATCCCCTACCATGTGTGAGAAGATTCCCATCATGCACCGTTGGAAGGTTCCAGGGGCATTGCATAACCCGAAGGGCATGTGTTTGAAAGAAAAGATTCTGAATGGACATGTGAATGTAGTCTTCCCTTGATCCTCTAAGGAGACCTCAATTTGATTATACCCTGAGTACCCATCTAAGAAACAATAGAACATGTGACCTGCCACTCTCTCAAGGACTTGGTCAATGAATGGTAATGGGAAATGGTCGTTCTTAGTGAATGAATTTAGCTTCCTATAGTCAATGCAGACCCTCCATCCACTACTCACCCTTGTTGGAAGAGTCTCTCCATCCTCATTGGTTATCACTATGATTCCATCCTTTTTTGGAACAACTTGGATTGGGCTCACCCATTCACTCTCAGCTATGGGATATATGATACCGGCTTTTAGAAATTTCAGAAGTTCTTTTCTTACTACCTCCATGATATTAGGATTGAGTTGTTGTTGAGGTTGATGACATGGCCTTAAATCAGATTCCAGAATAATCCTATGAATCCCAATTAGTGGGCTAATCGCAGGAATATCATAAAGGGTCCAACCAATGGATTTTTTATGCTTCCTAAGGATATCTAGAAGCATCCTCTCATGATTGGCTTCAAGAGAAGAAGAAATTACAATAGGATGTGTTTGATTTTCCCCTACGAAAGCATACTTAAGTGTAGCGGGAAGTTCCTTAAATTCAAGATCAGTTTGGTTCAGAATTTTAGAAGAAGATTGGGACATTGGATCAAGTTCAATTTCTTTTTTTAGAGTTTTAGATAGGATTGATTTCCCACATGTAGAAGTTTCAGCTACTAGATTGGATTGATTATATTTAGGGAAGGAATTTGGACTGGTCTCCTTGAAAATGGTTTCTTGAAAGGTTTCACTAATTGTTGGACCTAATACTTCATCATAAGAGAAATTTGAAAATGATTCAAGCTAAGGAGATAAACTTCCTTCATATGAACAAAGGAAATCAATCTCATCCTGACTTAAAAATTCATAAAATATTCCTTAATGTTCCATGGATTCATTATCTATGTGTCCTATAATTTTTACTTCATGAATGTCCTCTTCATCCCCTATTTGTGAGCTTACATTATAGATGTTCAAGTCTAGACTCATGTTCCCAAAGGTGATGGTCATGTTCCCATCTCGGACTCGGATAACAGAGTTTATTGTTGCAAGGAAGGGACGACCAAGGATGATTGGGGTTTATTGCTTATTTCATAAGTTTTGATGGTTGTCAAGGACAATGAAGTTAGTAGGGTAGATGAAGTTTTCAACTTTTACCAGAACATCCTTTAAAATACCCTTTGTAACCCTAATGCTACGATCAGCAAGTTGAAGTGTGACAGATGTGGGTTGGATTTCTTCTAGTCCTAACTGGCAGTACACAGTATAATGTATGATATTGACACTAGAACCTAGATCACACAAGTCCTTAACAACTTTGCTTTCTCCTAGTTCAACATTGATGTAAGGGAAAACTAGGTCTTTCAACTTAGGAGGAATGGTCCCTTGAATGGTGGTACTCACATTAGTAACCAAAAGAAATTGGGTTTTATGTGAAAATTTTCTTTTAAAAGTGCACAAGTCCTTAAGGTACTTTGAGTAGGAAGGTATGGTTTGGATGACATCGAGAAGGGGAATTTTCAACTTGACTTGTGAGAATATTTCCCTAAATATTCCACTCAGTTCAGGCTTGGGTTTCCACCTCATTCATTGAGGAAATGGTGCAGGTTGTGGGGTTGTTTGTTAAAGGGTTGTTTCTTTCACATTGTTATCAGTTTCCTCAGTTTGATCTTGTAGTTCATTTGAATTTTCATCCAAGTTTGGATCTTCAGGTGGGTTCTGAATTAGTTGTTCAGGTTTCTCAATTGATTTCCCACTTCTTAAAATAGTCACAACCTTTAGTTGTTCATGAGTTGTTTGAGCACAACTTGACTCTCCCCTTGAAGTTGAGGATGGCACCGCCTGAGTAGGCATGGGTGCCTTTCCAGTTTTTTTGGTTTGAAGTTCTTGTTTTAGGGAAGAGACTTCTGAGTTCATCCTCTCCATTTGTTTGCACAGTTGTTCTAGTAGGATTTGTGGAACAGTTTGGGTTGGTGCTTGAGAAGATTGGTTTATCCCAGGGGGATATTTTGGAGGTGGGATGGTTTGTTGAAAATGGACCGGTGGCTGTTGGTATTGGATAGGTTGGGTTTGGAACTGGTTATGGGATTGGTAGTTCTGATGGGGGTAAGGATTTTGTCCCTATGGTTGGCTAGGTTGTTGGTTATCTTTCCAATGGAAGCCTGGGTGGTCATTATACCTTGGGTTGAATTTGTTTTGGTATTGAGGATTTTGAAAGTTCAAGGAATTTACTTCCGCTGGGGGTCCTCCTAAAAGAACATCCTTGATGGATGGAATGGTTGGGCAGTTGTCTATATTATGGTCATGTTTGTAAAAAATTGTGCAAATAGGGTCAACAGTTTGTATTTCATGGACTTTCCTAAGTCCTATCTCTTCAACCTTCCTAGAGAGTGCTGCGAGTTTAGCCCTAAGGATTTCATCTTCTATAAGTGTATGAGTTTCGGCAGTTCTTTGTGGCTTTTCAGATTAAGGTGAAGTTCCCTATGTTTGGTTTTGTTCCGAAAGGCTTTCTAGATACTCGTAAGCATCATTTGGGTCTTTTTTTAAAGGTTCCATTACACATCATGTCAATGAATTGTTTGTTCCCCGGACCAAACCCTTCATAGAAAATTCTCACTTGTTCAGTTATAGAAAAACCATGGTGTGGAACCATGTTTAGAGTGTCTTTGAACCTCTCCCATGTTTCATAGAATAACTCTCCCTCTTTTTCAAAAAAGTTTTGGATACTCTTTTTAAGTGCAATTGTTTTGTGGTGGGGAAAGTATTTTTTTGTAGAATTCTCTTTTTAGTTGGTACCAAGAGTTTATGGATGATGGAATCAAATTTTTTAGCTCGATACTTTAATGAAAAAGGAAATAGACTCATCTTAGCTGATTCTAGTTGATGTGGGGTACACATGGTTTCTACAATGTCATTGAATTCCTTAATGTGAAGGTATGGCATCTCAGACTCCATTCCATGGAATGTGGGAAGGTGGTTTTGGACATGGGGTTTAAATATGTAGTTTGCATCTCCTAGGGAATTGTGTCTAATGAATGAGGGGGAATTGGTCCAGGAAGGTGTGAGGTAGTCATTCATGGTTTAATCCATTGCATTCCCCAAGTTTGGGGCTGCCTCATTTGGGTTTCCATTTTGGTTCCCACCCGGGTTTATGAGTCAGTTTCTTTGAATGCCTTCCATAGAAATTGGCTCAGTTTTTGACTCTGGAGTATTAGGAAGATTAGGATCCAAGGGAAAGAGTTACCTTGGTGTACTTGACTCCCCAACCCCAGGACTATCCACCCTAACTAGACGGTTTGATTGATCGCGGGTGCAAGCGGACATGCGCCAAAAGAAAAAAAAAACAAGAAAGGGACAAGATAAGAGAATTTGGATGAGAAAAGAATAAATGAGGGAGAATAGAATGGGTGTTTAGATGAATTACTTAGGTCCCTGGAAACGGCGCAAAAATTTGATTCTCACTCAAATTTACCCAAGAGATGAAGGTACAACGGTCCTTGTAGCTTAGCTTGGGTTATCGAATCATCAGAGACCTAAGAAGAAACCTATAGACACGTACATTTTATGGACTGTTTTTGGCTATGAAGTGGCCAAATTGGGTTGATTTTATGTGGGTTTAAACTATAACTAACAGATTTAAGTGAATTCAATTTAAAAGAATGAGTTGATCCTAGGTTATTGCTCGGGGTGGATTGGACGTATTTCCTTTTTAATGATTTCAATTTCTTATATTTGAGACGGGTTTATTTAAGGAGATAAAACAACATAATCACTTACTGGTTTAATGCCTACACCATTTAATACTAATCACCTATACACTCGAAGGATCAATGTTTTGAGCACTTCAAGGTAAAGGTTCATATTAGCACTTGAAGTGTGTGACCTTAAATTCAACAAGGATGATGGAGTTTAAAAATCATCGAATAAAAATCTCAATTAAAGAAGTGATTATACATTAATGGGGTGATAAATAACATCCAATCCAGCCCCTTTATACTCCCTTGTATCAACCCATAAGTGGGTTATCCCTCCATTGATCCCATGGTTTCAATGGAAGCGGAAAGTAGACTCATGAGGGAGGAAATGGAGAAGTAAAGAAAACAACAAAAATAAAACGATCACTCCACCGTTGTGTGAATAATTTCACAAGATTTGGTGTGAATAAATTCACACCTTGAGGAAACGGTATCAATGTGAGATATAGAACAACATAATAATAGGAGAAGAAGAACTTTTATTAAGAAACTAAAGTGAATTGAACAACTTACAAGTGAAAGACAAACTTGAGACAACAATATCGCAGCATAACATTACAATTGAACAAAGCATCCAAGATCCTCAAATCCTTCAACACCACTGCCTTAAATAGGAATTTTTGAGCCCTTGGGTTGAGCCTCCAACAGTTCAAGTCTCCTCAATTAATTGTGATAGGCCATAGGTGGGTGAAAAGTAAGGGAGAGTTGATTTTTCCACCCTTGACCCGAGGTGGCAGCCAACTTTCCTTCACCGAACAGAAGCGCTTTGAAGACCTTATAGATAGACTAATCAGAGTGGGAAATAGAATAAGAAAATGGATCCTCAGATTTCTTCTAACCGTATGTAAAATTTGGACCCATTTGGAGTTGTGGATTCCGAGATATGATCAAATTAGTGGGCTGTTTCTCTGGGCCGCAGAATCTGGCCCAGAATTTTATCTCTAACTTGGTATGCCTAAATGGACACTATGGACGCCGAATTAGCGTTTTATTCTGAAGAGTTATTTATTACTCTACATGTATTATAGAATCTCAAGAAATTTGGGATTCATTAGGACTGTATGTTGGGCCCCACAGTCTTATCAGTGGGCTGATGTCCAATCTGACTTCTCCAGAATTGTTTCCTTTCATCACAAAATATCCCCATCTTCTTCCATGAATTATCCAATGATCCCTGAATAAAACATGTTCATATATTTAATTGTAGATAAAATTAAAATATTTATAATTATATTCCTTAAAATCATATGAATCATTGGGTACTTTAAATGATGTTAAAATATGTACCACATAATAGTGTATTTTAAGAAGGTATTACAATCATAATGTGAAATGATGTTCAAAGTGTAAAATGCACTAAAATGGTGTTTATGAATAATAAATCACATGAATATTATATATATTAACAATGAATAATAGCCTCATTTAGTGGCTAATCACACCCCCAACTTGAGTTTTTCTAGTCCCGAGCAAAATATATCTCAACAATATGAAATTTGAATTCCCTTTTCCAAAAACATTTTAATACACAATGATCACCAGAAACCCTTATATCAAAAAATCATGCAACAAATAAAAATATTTTAATACAAGATAGTTTCATAAGAAGATCCCAATCCCAAGCCCATTCCTTTGTTCAAATTCATTACCATATTTCATTCAATATCAATTAAGTATGCGGATGTGTTGTGCATCACAATAGACATGGGGGTTCATCTTTATTCAAGGGGGAAATTACGGAAGCTCTAGGTGGAATCACATTTCAATATTAAGATGAGTATTCAATTTTTTTTGTTTTTTTTGCAATTTTTCCATGGTAATTGAAATATCACTCAAAAGGGTCATCCCCTGTAGCGAGACTTTGTCGATAACTCCCAGGCTCAAAGTCCTTAGGGTACCAAGTGAATCCCACATACTTGGGCATCATCTAAAGTTAACTCAGTCAAAAACAAATTAATATTACCAAAAATAGAGATAAAATTACTAACTCTAGGCTAGACAACTATGGAGTCACGATCCCCAAGTGCCGAAAGCCACACATTAGGTCATTTCATTTCTCTACGTGCAAATTTATTATTTTTTTATTTTTTTTATTGAATACTCATACTAAAACTAAAATGATCACCAAATCTATGCTATTTATTTGGGGGACCCCATGAACTCAAACTGATTCCCCACTATCCAAAGGACGTGCATTGTGATCTTTTTTTTATTTGGATGAAAATATAAACGATGAAATATCACATTGAACAACCACACTTTCCAAAATCTGTGCTCATGAAATTATAAAAGGATTAAAATCAGAATCAGGGCATGCTAAATTATTTGATATTCAGTTTCAAAGTGTGCAATGTGTATTACCATGTTCAAAGTTAAAGAATTTTTTCCTTCCATTTACACTTTTTTTTTTCAAATCATTCATTTTTCTGACACAAAATCATTTTTTATTTTATCTTCCCCCCAACTTAAAATAACACTGTCCCCAATGTTTAAAGAAAAGAAAATTTAGAAGGGGGTAGAGGTAGAGAATGAAAGTTCAAAAAGGAAATTTAAAATGAGGATCATAGAACGAAGTCACCTGGGGGTTGAAGTTGAAATTATTGTTGTTCCCTTTTAATCCTTTAATATCCATGTCACTTGCAGAGTTCCCTAGTAAGAAAAAAAGAAAAAAAACAATATATATATATATAAGTAAAATATAAGTATATATATAAAAATTATAGAATAAATAAGCACAATAAGTCGTAGTTCAGTGTTAAGCGTGTGCCCCTGTCTCCCTTCGGTCCCGGGTTTGAATCCCTGTGGCTTCGCCGGTTGTGACGGGGTTTTCCCCATGGCCTACGGTGTGTCCCCTTTTTTATTTATTATTATATTTTTATTTTTTTATTTTTATATTAACCTACAAAATCGTAAAAATAAAATAAAATAAACTGATGATACATTATCTTCTTTTCAAATTTCTGGGTAAGGTATTACTCAAGGATCACACCACGTGACACTGATGAATATTGTGCTCCCCTTTCATACCCATCCATACTCATAATGGAAGAACAGGTCAACATTATATTTTTTTTAAATATCAAAATGATTAATTAATCCTATTTAAAATATAAAGTTGATTAAAACAACAAATTTATAGGAAACTTGAAAACCATGGGTTGCCTCCCATGCAGCGCTTTGTTTAACATCATTAGCCCAACATAGATTCTAAATATATCAATTTTTTCCTGGTTCATAGATGGGATCAATTAACTCAACATATATTTCCTATTTATTGAATGATTCAATGAATGGTTTTAACCTTTGACCATTGACCTTGAAAATGTGACCACTAGTGGGATTTTTAATCTCTACTGCCCCATGGGGGTGTTCATGATGCACTATGAAAGGACCTGACCATCTAGACCTTAACTTTCCCAGGTGTAAATAAAGTTTTGAACTATACAAGAGCACACGTTTTCCCGGTTCAAAATGTTTGACCTTGATATTCCTAGATTGGTAGGCTTGAACTCCAGCTTTATTGATCCTTGAATTTTCATAAGCCTCCATACTTAGTTACTCCAATTCATTAAGATCTAATTTCCTTTTTGTTCTAGCCAATGAGAGGTCATAATCCATTTTCTTAATTGCCCAAAAGGCCTTATGATCAATTTCAATAGGTAAATGACATGCTTTTCCATAAAACAACCTATATGGTGAAATTCCTAGGATGGTTTTGAATGCTATACGATATGCCCAAAGTGCATCCAAGAGTTTCTCAGACCAATCTTTCCTAGAAGGATTGACAGTTTTCTCAAGAATTTGTTTGATTTCACGATTGGATAACTCAGCTTGACCATTGGTCTGTGGGTGGTAAGCAGTGGACAATTTTTTGAGAAATTCCATATTTTTCCATGAGTGATGAGAATAGACGATTGCAAAAATTAGTTCCACGATCACTAATGATAGCCCTAGGAATTCCAAGTCTAGAGAAGATGTTTTCCTTGAGAAATATAATCACAGTTTGATGATCATTGGATTTTGTAGGAATGGCCTCAACCCATTTGGAGACATAATAGATAGCTAATAGAATGTAAAGATATCCCATATAGTTTGGGAAGGGACCCATGAAATCAATTCCCCAATAGTCAAAGATTTCAACCACTAAGATGGGAGTGAGTGGCATTTAATTCCTTTTTGTGATGGACCCAACTTGTTGACACCTAGGACAGCTTTGACAAAATGTGTAGGAGTCCCTTGAGAGGGTGGGCCAGAGAAGATCACATTGAAGAATCTTAGAAAATGTTTTCTTAGAGGAAAAGTGACCTCCACATGCCTCACTATGAAAAAATTTAAGGATGGACTCTTGTTCAGATTCTGGAACACACCTCTTAATGACTTGCTCAGGGTAGAACTTATAGAGGTATGGATCATCAAACACATAGTTTCTCACATCAGAAAGAAATTTCCTTCGAGCTTGAGTCCCTAACAATTTTTGAATGACTCCTGTATCTAGGAAATTGGCTATGTCGGCATACCAAGGGCAGTCACTCCCAAAGTATAGGTGTTCATCAGGAAATGAATCATACACAGAAAGGTGATTTGAGTTGTCTTAGAATTCCATCCTAGAGAGGTGATCAACTACAACATTTTCAATGCCCTTTTTATCCTTGATTGTGAGGTCAAATTCTTGTAAGAGAAGGACCCACCTAATCAGTCTAGCCTTAGCATCTTGTTTTTGGATGAGGTATTTTAGTGCAGAATGGTCAGTGAACACAGTGATGGGGGAACCTAAGAGGTAGGACCTAAACTTCTCTATGGAAAACACAATAGAAAGTAAATCCTTTTCAGTAGTGGTGTAGTTGATTTGGGAATCATTTAAGGCTTTTCTTACATAAGCAATGACATAAGGAGTTTTATCACAACGTTTTCCTAACACAGATCCTACAACAAAGTCACTAGAATCACACATAAGTTCGAAAAGAAGGTTCCAATTTGGAGATTTCATGATGGGGGGAGAGGTGAGAGAGGATTTGAGGGTTGATAATGAACCCTCATAGCTTTCTATCCAAACAAATGGAACATCCTTTACTAGGAGAGCACAAAGGGGACATGAGAGAGAGCACAAAGGGGACATGAGATTGAACTAAAGTCCTTGATGAATCTTCTATAGAAACCAGCATGTCCTAAGAAATACCTCACTTCCTTGATAGTTTTGGGTGATGGAAGGTGACAAATGATGTCAACCTTGGATTTATCAACTTAAATCCCCCTACCTGAGACCAGATAGCCTAGAACTAGTCCCTCTTTAACCATGAAGTGACATTTTTCCCAGTTTAGGACCAGATTTTTTTCTTCACATCTTGACAAGACTCTCTCCACATTCTGCATAAATCCCTCAAATATATCCCCAAACACAGAGAAGTCATCCATGAAGACCTATATAAAATCCCCTACCATGTATGAGAAGATTCCCATCATGCACCGTTGGAAGTTTCCAGGGGAATTTCATAACCCGAAGGGCATGCGTTTGAAAGAAAAGGTTCCGAATGGACATGTGAATGTAGTCTTCCCTTGATCCTATAAGGAGACCTCAATTTGATTATACCCTGAGTACCCATCTAAGAAACAGTAGAACACGTGACCTGCCACTCTCTCAAGGACTTGGTCAATGAATGGTAAGGGGAAATGGTCCTTCTTGGTGAATGAGTTTAGCTTCCTATAGTCAATGCAGACGCTCCATCCACTACTCACCCTTGTTGGAAGAATCTCTCCATCCTCATTGGTTATCACTATGATTCCAGCCTTTTTTGGAACAACTTGGATTGGGCTCACCCATTCACTCTCAGCTATGGAGTATATGATACCAGCTTTTAGCAATTTCAGAAGTTCTTTTCTTACTATCTCCAGGAGATTAGGATTGAGTTGTCATTGAGGTTGATGACATGGCCTTGAATCAGATTCCAGAACAATCCTATGAGTCCCAATAAGTGGGATAATCCCAGGAATATCAGAAAGGGTCCCACCAATGGCTTTTTTATGCTTCCTAATGACATCTATAAGCATCCTCTCATGATTGGCTTCAAGAGAAGTAGAAATGACAATAGGATGTGTTTGATTGTCCCCTAGGAAAGCATAATTCAGTGTACCGGGAAGTTCCTTCAATTCAAGATCAGTTTGGATCGGAATTTCAAAAGAATATTGGGACATTGGATTAAGTTCAATTTCTTTTTTTAGAGTTTCAGATAGGATTGATTCCCCAGATATAGAAGTTTCAGCTACTAGATTGGATTGATCAGATTTAGGGAAGGAATTTGGAGTGGTATCCATGAAAATGGTTTCTTGAAAGGTTTCACTAATTGTTGGACCTAATACTTCATCATAAGAGCAATTTGAAAATGATTCAAGCCAAGGATATAAACTTCCTTCATATGAAAAAATGAAATCAATCTCATCCTGACTTAAACATTCATCAAATATTCCTTGATGTTCCATGGATTCATTATCAATGCTTCCTATCATGTTTACTTCATGAATGTCCTCTTTAGCCCCTATTTGTGAGCTTTCATTATAGATGTTCAAGTCTAGACTCAAGTTCCCAAAAGTGATGGTCATGTTCCCATTTCGGACTCGGATAACAGAGTTGATTGTTGAAAGGAAGGGACAACCAATGATGATTGGGGTTTGTTCCTTATTTCCTAAGTTTGGATGGTTGTCAAGGACAATGAAGTCAGCAGGGTAGATGAAGTTTTAAACCTTTACCCGAAAATCCTTTAAAATACCCTTTGGAACCCTAATGCTACAATCATCAAGTTGAAGTGTGACAGAAGTGGGTTGGAGTTCTTCTAGTCCTAACTATAAGTACACAACATAAGGGATGATATTGACACTAGAACCTAGATCACACAAGGCCTTGAAAACTTTTCTTTCTCCTAGTTCAACATTGATGTAAGGGAAACCTGGGTCTTTCAACTTAGGAGGAATGGTCCCTTGAATTGTGGTACTCACATTAGCAGCCAAAAGGACATGGTTTTTATGTAAAAATTTTCTTTTATAAGTGCACAAGTCCTTAAGATACTTTGAGTAGGTAGGTATGGTTTGTATGGAATAGAGAAGGGGAATGTTCAACTTGACTTGTGAGAATATTTCTCTCAATGTTTCACTCAGTTCAGGCTTGGGTTTCCCCCTCATGCGTTGAGGAAATGGTGAAGGTTGTGGGGTTGTTTGTTAAAGAGTTGTTTCTTTCACATTGTTATCAGTTTCCTCAGTTTGATATTGTGGTTCATTTGAATTTTCATCCTAGTTTGAATCTTCAGGTGGGTTCTGAATTAGTTGTTCAGGTTTCTCAATTGATTTTCGACTTCTTAAAATATTCACAACCTTTAGTTGTTCACGAGTTGTTTGAGCACAACTTGACTCTCCCCTTGAAGTTGAGGATGTCACCTCCTAAGTAGGAATGGGTTCCTTTCCAGTTTTTATGGTTTGAAGTTCTTGTTTTAGGGAAGAGACTTTTGAGTTCATCCTCTCCATTTGTTTGCACAGTTGTTCTAGTAGGATTTGTGGAACAGTTTGGGTTGGTGCTTGAGAAGATTAGTTTATCCCAGGGGGATATTTTTCAGGTGGGATGGTTTGTTGAAAATGGACCTGTGGCTGTTGGTATTGGATAGGTTGGGTTTGGAACTCATTATGGGATTGGTAGTTCTGATGGGGGTAAAGATTTTGTCCCTGTGGTTGGCTAGGTTGTTGTTTATCTTTCCAGCGGAAGCCTGGGTGGCCATTATACCTTGGTTTGAAGTTTTTTTGGTATTGAGGATTTTGAAAGTTCAAGGCATTTAATTCCGCTGGGGGTCCTCCTAAAATAACATCCTTAATGGATGGAATGGTTGGGTAGTTGTCTGTATTATGGTCATGTTTGTCACAAATTGTGCAAATAGGGTCAACGGTTTGGATTTCATGGACTTTCCTAAGGTCAATCTCTCCAACCTTCCTAGAGAGTGCTGCGAGTTTATCCATAAGGCTTTCCTATTCTATAAGTGTATGAATTCCAGTAGTTCTTTGTGGCTTTTCAGATTAAGGTAAAGTTCCCCATGTTTGGTTTTGTTCAGAATGGATTTCTAGATACCCGTAAGCATCATTTGGGGCTTTGTTTTTAAAGGTTCCATTACACATCAAGTTAATGAATTGTTTGTTCCCCGGACCCAACCCTTCATATAGAATTATCACTTGTTGAGGTATAGAAAAACCATGGTGTGGAACCATGTTTATAGTGTCTTTGAACCTCTCCCATGTTTCATAGAATGACTCTCCCTATTTTTCAAAAAAGTTTTGGATACTCTTTTTAAGTGCAATTGTTTTGTGGTGGGGAAAGTATTTTTTATAGAATTATCTTTGTAGTTGGTACCAAGAGTTTATGGATGATGGTCTCAAATTGTTTAGCAAATTTTTAGCTCGATCCTTTAATGAAAAAGGAAATAGCCTCATCTTAGCTGATTCTAGTTGATGTGGGGGACCCATGGTTTCAACAATGTCATTGAATTCCTTAATTTGAAGGTAGGGCATCTCGGACTCCATTACATGGAATGTGGGAAGGTGGTTTAGGACATGGGGTTTAAATATGTAGTTTTCATCTCCTAGGTAATTATGTCTAATGCATGAGGGGGCATTGGTCCAGGAAGGTGTGAGGTAGTCGTTCATGGTTTGATCCATTGCATTCCCCAAGTTTGGGGCTGCCTCATTTGGGTTTCCATTTTGGTTCCCACCCAGGTTTATGAGTTGGTTTCTTTGAAGACCTTCCATTGAAATAGGCTCAATTTTTGACTCTAGAGTATTAGGAAGATTAGGATCTAATGGAAAGAGTTACCTTTCTGTACTTGACTCCCCAAACCCAGGACTATCCACCCTAACTAGATGGTTTGATTGATCGCGGGTGTAAGAGGACTTGCACCAAAAGAAAAAGAAATGAGAAAGGGACAAGATAAGAGAATTTGTATGAGGAAAGAAGAAATGGGGGAGAATTGAATGGGTGTTTAGATGAATTACTTGGGTCCCCGACAATAGCACCAAAATTTGATTCTCGCTCAAATTTACCCAAGAGATGAAGGTAGAACAGTCTTTGTAGTTTAGCTTGGGTTGTCGAATCCTCAGAGACCTAAGAAGAAACCTATAGACATATACATTATATGGACTATTTTTGGATATGAAGTGTCCAAATTGGGTTGATTTTATGTGGGTTTAAAGTATAACGAACAGATTTAAGTGAATTCAATTTAAAAGAATGAGTTGATCCTAGGTTATCACTTGGGGTGGATTGGACGTATTTTCTTTTTAATGATTTCAATTTCTTATATTTGAGACGGGTTTATTTAAGGAGATAAAACAACATAATCACTTATTGGTTTAATGACTACACCCTTTAATACTAATCACCTATACACTTTAAGGATAAATTTTTTGAGAACTTCAAGGTAAAGGTTCGTATTAGCACTTGAAGTGTGTGACCTTAAATTCAACAAGCATGATGGAGTTTAAAAATCATCAAATAAAAATCTCAATTAAAGAAGTGATTATACATTAATGGGGTGATAAATAACATCCAATCCATCCCCTTGCTACTCCCTTGGATCAACCCATAAGTGGGTTATCCCTGCATTGATCCCATGGTTTCAATGGAAGCGGAAAGTAGACTCATGAAGGAGGAAATGGAGAAGTAAAGAAAACAACAAAAATAAAATGATCACTCCACCGTTGTGTGAATAATTTCACAAGATTTGGTGTGAATAAATTCAAACCTTTAGGAAACAGTATCAATGTGAGATATAGAACAACAGAATAAGAGGAGAAGAAGAACTTTTATTAAGAAACTAAAGTGAATTGAACAACTTACAAGTGAAAGACAAACTTGAGACCACAATATCGCAGCATAACATTACAATTGAACAAAGCATCCAAGATCCTAAAATACTCCAACAACACTGCCTTAAATAGGAATTTTTGAGCCCTTGGGTCTAGCCTCCAACAGTACAAGTCTCCTCAATTAATTGTAGTAGGCCATAGGTGGGTGGAAATTAAGGAGAGTTGATTTTTCCACCCTTGACCCGAGGTGGCCGACAACTTTCCTTTACCAAACAGAATCGCTTGTAAGACATTCTATATGAACGAATCAGAGTGGGACATCGAATAAGAAAATGGATCCTAAGAGTTCTTCTAACCGTCTGTAAAATTTGGGCCCATTTGGAGTTGTGGATTCCGAGTTATGATCAAATTAGTGGGCTATTTTTCTGGGCCGTAGAATCTGGCCCCGAATTTTATCTCTAACTTGGGCCGCCTAAATGGACACCATGGAGGCCGAATTATCATTGGATCCTGGAGAGTGATTTGTTCCTATACATGTATTATATAATTAAAAGAAATATGGGATTCATTAGGCCAGTATGTTGGGCCCCAAAGTCTTATCAGTGGGATGGTGTCCAATCTAACTTCTCCAGAATTGTTTCCTTTCATCACAAAATATCCCCATCTTCTTCCATGAATTTTCCAATGATCCCTGAATAAAACATGTTCATATATCTAAGTGTAGATAAAATTAAAATATCTATAATTATATTCCTTAAAATCAGATTAATCATTGGGTACTTTAAATGATGTTAAAAAATGTACCACATAATAGTGTATTTTAAGAAGGTATTACAATCATAATGTGAAATGATGTTCAAAGTGTAAAATGCACTAAAATGGTGTTTATGAATAATAAATAACATGAATATTATATATATTAACAATTAATATTAGCCTCATTTAGTGGATAATCACACACCCAACATCCCATTCCTCATAACTAAAAAACATTTTATAATGAATTTTATCTACCCTTACCTCTCTATATTTCTCCAAAAGGTCCCCTATATCTTAAGAAGCTCCTCTTATGTTTTTAGACGTGCCCTATTAATGTAAGAGGTCCTTTCCTTCTCATCTTTGTTCAACGACCTTCTTTATATGATGCATTTTTATTTAAAATTTTTCATATTGGAATATGTTTTTACACACACATATTATTTTCCTCCTAATTTTCAAGTTATGATATTACCCTTTCATTCTCAATAAACCCTTACATGAATCTTTATATACCCCTGTTATGATGCCAAAGTTATCCTGCAATTTTCCATGCCAAATATCTATATAGTGAATACCCATCCCCATTTCCACTCAAGGGTATTCAACTATTTGTATATATCCTTAATTTATTTGGTAATTCTATTTATGTATTCCAAAATAATTAATTTTGGGATTAAAAATGATGAAATACATCCTTATGTTGTGTAATCTATGGAGAACACTTATGCATGTACGTGATATGAATGTGATGGGTGGGCCTGGAATTATATAACCCTCCAATACATTGGGTAATTTTTTTATCTCATGATATTCCATGTATAGTGCACAAGAAATTATCCTAATTGCACTATGATATGATATATTGGTGGTTATCCTTGACTTATGCTTATGATGTCAATTTTTTTGTTGTTTACACATTATCATACCTTTATGTTATCATCTTAATCATTATTATATGTTCAAGTTTATGATTATCACCTCTTATATGTTACCTTGATATTACTGTTGACTCACATGTATTAATTGCTTCATGTTATACTTTGATTATTATCTTACTGGGCTTTATATCTCACCCATTTCTTATGTAAGTTTCGAGGATATCCCATTAATTTTTAGAAGATCAAGGAAATTTAAGATCATGTTAGAGTGTTCTAGTTTATGTATTTGTATTTATATTTCAACTTTTTATTATATATACCTAATTACCGAAATATGTTAAGCTTCAGATCTTTTGGTGTTGTATTAAATATATGTTTATGCAAAAAATCATAAAATAAACTTTATGAATGATATGGCTTGTCATTATTGGTATCAGAGGAAAGTATAGTTATTTTTTTTGGATTATGATTATAAAAATATAGAGAAACATTTAGGGATAAGACTAATCATATAAAAACATCCCTAAATTTTGATAAAATATAGAGTAAGTGTTTTTCAATAAAATTCATCCCTGTCTAGATACTACTAGTGGATGTGGATCTGGAACAGTTGTACCTAGGGGTAATAATACAAAAAATAGTGCATCAAGATAGAATCAATAATCACATGGTACATGAAAAAGAGGCCTTTATTATCACCTATTTTGATACTCCTTGGGGATATAATTTTATAAATTCAAAAGCTCATTAAAACCCATTATATGGGAAAAAAATCCCCATAATAATTTTTGTTATGAAATAGATCATGTATAACATAGATTGAAATATATAAATTTATATTTTATTCAATATATATCATTTTGAGTAACAACTTAAATTTTCATGTATTCCCATCTATAGTTTAAAAATTATCATCCTTAATTTTCCCTTTATTTTTTAGTCAATGGCTAAAAATAGGAGGAATAGAGTCAACAACCAGTGTAATGATAAATGTGTTGAATTCAAAAATGAGATTCCCAACTTGGTGGGAGAATGATTTCAAAACTTTATATAAATACATTATCAATTAACTCATGTTTTGAATATAAACATGAATCATGTGAAAAAATCACAACCCCCTAAGAAATAGAAAGTTTCAATCGATACCTTTATGTGATAAAGTCCACTAAATTTCAATGGATCTTACAATCCCTTAGTCATGGAAAAATAGATTAAATCCATTTAAAGGATCTTCTCCATCCATTAATTCTCTGAGAAAGATAAAGTTATACTAGTTGTTAATCATATGGTGGGGGAACTTGATTACTGGTGGATGCTGATCAAAATACAAAGATTGAGGAGGATATCAAAAAAAATGGAGTGAAATGAATTCCAGAAAATGGTTTTTGATAAATATTTTTCTCACACTATCTAACTTAAAAAGTAGAGGTATTTACTTAGCCTCAAATAAAAGGATGATGAATCCATTTAGGTTTATGAAGAAAACTTCACAAGACTTGCACAATACGCCTATGAATTTTTAATTTACCCAAAAAGTATAGTTTACCAGTTTTTTGTTGGGATAAATCCAAGTCTGTGAAAATATTTTGTGATTTGAGACTTTGACAGTTGTGAGGAAATTTTATAATGTTCCCTCAAATTTTAAATGGATATCAAAGAATCTCAAGGGTCGCATGGGTATATAGATAAGAAGCAAAGAATGGATTTTAATTCTGGTGGTGTGATGGAAAATAATCATGGGGTAATGGAAGTCCAACATCCCACTTGTTAAAAGTGTGGGAAGAAGAATCCTAGAAATTGTCTGAAGGAGACAAGGAAATGATTTTGGTGTGGCAAAGAATAGAACCAAGCTAGCGATTTGTGATGGGAGAAACACACCAATGTGATGAAAGAAAGGAATTCTCCCTTCAACCATTAGCCTATTTTCTAATGTTTCAACGACAAGGAAAAAAGAAATTATGTGAATCAATGTACTAAGACAACAATTTTCAATGATAAACAATGAAAAAACATCCATTTACTATAGATAAAGTTATATATTATTCCATCACAACTACTGAGGTGGATCCCAATAACAAAGTGGTGATAGGTATGCTAGATTTTCATTCCATGATAGATAATGCACTATTTTATTATGAATCTAAACATTACTTCATATCATAAAATTTTATTAGAACTATTAAAAAACCACAAGAGAATATAATTAAATCTGTTAGGGAAAATGAAAAATGGGGTAATTATTGTTTCCTAATTATATAACTCCTCTTTTTTCAAAATTTGTGGGATGAATTTCCTAGTGAATCTTATGATACTCCCTTTAGAATAATTTGATATTATTCTAGTCATAGATTATATTTTCTTATATAGATCCAACATAAATTTTCTAGAGAAGGAAATCAATATTTTTATAAAAAATATCCCTTTGATTACATATAATTTAAAGGAGGAGGATGAATCTCCTTTTGTATCATCATCTCAAGTATGGATATTATTACTTCGTGATAATGTGTATCTAACTCAAATGATTAATTCTAAGGAAAAGATAATCCTTGATGACATTCCCATTGTAAGGGAATTCATTTATTTGTTTATCAAAGAATTTCATGGTCTTCCTCATAGACAAGAGGTCCAGTCCTCGATCAAACTTATAATTGGATGTTTTCCAATATCCAAGTTTCCTTATAGAAAGACCATTTTTGAGCTTCAGGAGATGAATAATAAACTATGAGAGAATATAGATAAATTTTAATACACCCAAGTGATTCACGATGGGGTGTAACAGTCCTTTTCACCAAGAATATTGATGGGTCAATGCACCTCTTAATTTATTATCATGAACTCAAAAAAATATTGATAAAGGGAAAGTATCTCTTTCCATGGATTGATGAGTTTCTTGATCAACTACATGGATCCTAGTACTTCTCTAAGGTGGATCTTCAGTTGGTATATTATCAAGTAAAGGTGAAGAAGGAGGATATCCCCAAGGATGATTTTCACATAAGGTTTGAGGACTATTAGTTTTCAATAATACTATTTGGACTCACTAATGCTCCATAAATCTTTATGGAATCAATGAATGTTGTTTTTATGGGTTACATAAATTTTTTTGGTATTATTTATAGATGATATTATTTTCTACTCCAAAATAAAGGAGGATCATGCAAAGAATTTGGATGATTTACTAAAGACCTTGTTGAAAGCAAAGATGTTCGAAAAGTATAGTAAATGAGAGTTTTGGATGGATAAAGTAACATTCATATGGTATGTTATCAATATAAAAGGGATATATTTGGATCTATTTAATAACATAGGAAATTGAAGGATAGCCCAGACTAATATTTATGATTGAAATCCAAAGTTTCCTTAGATTATATGGGTACTATCGTAAATTCATGAGAAACTTATCATGATTTTCAAGCCCACTAACCATGATAAATTTCAATGGGGTGAATTTGTTTAGAATTATTAATGTGAATAAAAATTTAAAGAGCTAAAAAGAGGCTAGTCACTATAACTGTACTCACATTACCAACCAGTGGGTAAGGATTTTTGATCTACAATGATGCATCCAAAAAGGTATTGGGATGTGTACTCATGAAAGATGAAAAATTTATAGTTTATTCCACCCACCAATTAAATTTACATGAGAAGAAATATCAAACACATGATCTAAAATTAGTTATAATGATCTGATCTCAAATTATTTGGAGACATTTTATCTATCAAGAGAAGTGTGACATATATACAAATAATAAAATTATCAAGTATATATTTATACAAATGGATCTCAATATGAACCAATGGAAGTGGTTAGAAATGACCAAGGAGTTTGATTTTTCAATTCATTACCATCATGGGAAGGCACACAAAGTGGTAGATGATCTAAGTAGAAAGGACCCTGGAACCCTATCCATGATGAGGTTTTTAAGGGATTTAATTTTATTGGAGATATAGAGGATGAATATGGGGATAATATAAGGATATTCATCCGAACTTTATAAAATGAATCTTCAACTATCTATTATTGAGAGGATCAAGGAGTCTCAAAAGGATGATGAGGCACTACAAAAAAGTTAGTGAATATTATGGACTTTAAATTTTCTAAAGATCGAGTTATATAGTTTGGAACCTGAATATTTTTCCCATACAAACTAGAAATGAATAGAGAACTTCTAGATTATGCACACATATCATCCCCCTCTTTTCATCCATGACGTAATAAATTTATAGTTACTGAAATAAATTTTTTTGGTGGGATAACATGAAGAGTGAGATTGTAGAATTTGTATCACAGTGCTTGGTATGAAAAAAGTTAATAATAAATGATAAAAGTATAAAGGTATGATGCGACCATTTACCATAACATCTTGGATGTAATGCCTCGACCCCAGTTACCCAGAGTCGGTGCATTATTGTGTAACATTGGCATGATCACAAAAGATCAAGTCTCGAAAGACTGATTAGTTTAGTAGCCTTGGAAACACTAGATACATTCATAAATGTTACATTACATCATAAAGTGAAAAACTAAAATAAAAAAGTCTCCATAGTCCACACTCATATCCTCTTCTAACTATCCCTGCAGGTCATTCATAAAATACTTCTTCACATCCTGGAAAATATTAAAACATTGAAAGGGGTGAGATCAGATGCTCAGTAAGGATAACAATATTGTGGAAGCTTTCATAAATAAACATTAACATTTAAGGCAATGTATAACTAAAACAAAATCCTTTTTAAACTTGAACTTCAACATAATATGACAAAAATAAAATTAAATAATGCCATTTACTTACTCACATGGATATTCTAATAGTCGAATAATCACATGCAATATCAATAAACACTTTCATAATGATGGAATGCATAATTCCAGACTATCATAACCACGTAGCCAAGGCCTCGTGCCAAGACTAAAAATAAGATTTTGTCAAGGCCTCATTCCAAGACACTAGTTTGTCTCATGAGACCTACCGATGCATCGAGGAGATATAGTGGGCTCCACCCGTCACTTATTAAGTCCAATGCATTCCCCATATGAATAGGTTTAAACATATCATAAACCATAACATAATCGTGTCACATAAAACATTCATAAAGGAAACATAACATTTCAACATTTCAATCACAAGATATCAATACAACACATTGATATAAAAAAACACTTTCAAAACCATTTTCAATACCAAAATAAATAAAAATTAAAACTTTGTAATTATTTTTCATTTAAAAAGGTTATGGATTATAGAGGAAGCTGAAACTCAAATAATGGTCACGGTGGAAGAGAAGTCGTTGTCGCCGCATAAGTACAACAAAAATACATTCCCTTTTTTCATTTAGTAAAATGCTTCGTATAAAAAAGATTCCTTTTGAATAAAAGTGAAAGTCAAAGGGTTTTATACACCGTATAAAAGAAATTTTTGTATAAAAACAAAATATGCCTCAATGAAAGGAGATTGAGACGAAGTCCTTTCAAAGATCATTTTTTAAATAAAACAGATCTATTATGTGTATTCACTATAAGTACACATAAAGAAATTAAAAATACAAGATAGTACATAATAATATCATGGCATAATTTGAAAGTAGGAGATTGACCTAAAGAATTGAAATTGGGTTAAGAAGTTCCCTTACCTCGTGTCCGACTTGACTCGATCGTTATTTAATCTCCTGAATAATAAACTAGAGTTAATTTCTATTTGCGTAAGAACCTTTTTCATGTTCATTATTCCTTTTATATCACTTATTACTATGTTATGAACATTATGTAATTATTTAAGTTAATAATGGTCATTTTGTCGATCTTTGGTACTTGAGTAAAAAATAAACTTCTTATAATTACAAGTTGTTCATGTGGTGAAATATCCATCATATTAAGAAATATATTCATGATTTAGATATCATATATATCATATATATCCATTATATACATTCATTTATAATATTACATAACATTTAGAGGTAAGAAATGAAATGCATCGTTCATGGAGACGGTTAGCCGTACGTACGCATGAACGCTACTTTCATTTATATTTCATATTTAATGGAATGAAGTTATAATTATATAAAGGTATAATATAATTCCAGTATAATATAACGTATAATACCATTTACTCCATCCTTTATACATCCCACAAATGGCATTAACGATTCAAATCACTTTGAGGGGGCGGTAGTCCGCACTTCCTAAAATGAAAATATCACGTTTACCCATAATGGAAACCATAAAGGTATGCCATAAATTAAAAATACAGAAGCTTAAGGAAAACATAAACATATTATATATCATATATAAATATAGTGACATCTTAATGGACACCTTTTAAGGTGTTATATGAGTATTGAACAATCATCGTTTCGTGAGGCAGAAATTTTCCATCCATAGAAATAGTATGTTCTTTAACCATTAGATGTAGGTGTGTGTAAGTGTAGATCTAATACTTCTTATAACAACATCATAGTATATTTAAGATACTGGTTTTGTTACAAAATAAAGTAATAAGAATAGTTTAAGGGGTTGGAGAATCAAAATAAAGCAAAATAACATAAGAGGAGACATTACCTTAAAATCGGGTAACGCTTTTTTGATTTGAGCCAAAGGATTCCTTGGGAAGAGTTATGACCGAAGTGAGGCTTCTAGGAGTAATATAGGTAAGTTTAGAGAGTATTTTGGCAGATGTTGGCCGAGCCAAAAGGCTTTTATGGTGTGAGTAAGGTGGTAGTGGTGGGGGCCTTTTATAAGAGGAGAGGAGGGGCACTCTTGGAAAGTCATGAAATGTTACTTTATTATATAATGAGTTTCGGATTTTAAAGGTCCCAAACTTATATATTTAGAGTATAAGGTGATAATTGTTCTAAATATACTCATCCAATAGGTTTTTGAGAAGTGTAAGTCTTATATTTTACATTATCTTTTTATTTTATTTAAATCGTTAATTAATGAGGTAATCGCTGCATCATCATGGTGTCATAAATAATTTAATTTATGTAATGTCTAAAACTTATAAAACAATTATAATGATGTATTAAATCTTTTTATATTTCTAATGAATTTTTATAGTAAAAAATATGACTTGTATAACCCCATTTAAAAATTGTTTTAGTAAAACAACTCATGTTTGTGACATTTTTATTTTAACATTAAATAAAAAGTTTTTAATGTCATTTTCCTACCAAAGTGGCTCCATGGGGTCCCCAAGTTTACCCATGGATAGTTTTGGTCGGACATGACTCATCCAATATATTTAGGACAAGTATCAAGGTCATTTCATATTATTATAACATTATCTTTACCTTAAATTTCACTAATTACCTTTAATCGCGATTAATTAAACTTAAAAGTTACTATTCACCAAAAAATTATTTTAATCCCATTGAACCACATTATAATTAATAATGAAAACCATGTATGTAGGATTTTTGAAAATCAAATCACAGAAGTGGTAATGTTTCATTTAAACGAAAAATCAGTTTTTTAACTACCACTTAGTGGTTTCACTATTCATCAAAAATTGAAGTTTTTCAGAACAATGCCAAAATTTCACCCTAAGCTATAATTGACATTACAAATTCAAAAATTATGTCTATTTTTTGAAATTCCAAACATATAAGTTGCATTAATTAATTTTATAATTATTTCCTGATGTCACAACAAATAGCGTGTTTTTAAGAAACAATATATATCAAAAGATTGACAATTGTTTATGTCCAATTTCAAAGTGAAATTAATTATAATGAACACCATTGGATAAAATGGTAAAAATATTTTCTAATTATACTTTAAAACCACTAAATAGTATAATTTATCACTATAAATTATTTTGATTAAAAAAGTTGTTTTTAAGTATTTTTTACTATTCATAGAAAATTGGAAGTTCTCAGAAAATTACAAAAAATTCAACTTAGGATAATTTTGATATTCCAAATACAAAAATGAAGTCCATTTTAAAATATAAAATTTATATAATTTCAAAAAGTGGGTATTACTATTCATAACTACTACATTGATTGGTCGCGGTGTGTTAGAATCTCTAACTTGCGTACAATGGAAGCTATTGCATTATTGAAAGAGAAGCGTATCATGAAAGCTTGGGGTGTTAAATTGGAAATGGGAAAAAATAATAGTTTATTTCATCGTAGGACTCCATAAGATCCCTAAAGGAAATAACTCCATGTGGTTGTTAGTCGATCACTTTATAAAGTCAACACATTTCATTGATATCAAGAAGGATTTCTCTCTTGATAAATTCACTAATATATGCATAAGAGATGTGGTAAGGCTGTATGGAGTTCCAATATCCATTGTATATGCTCAAGATTTGAGGTTTAACTTAATTTTATAGAGAATCATTCAGATAGAACTAGATATAGAGTTGAGTTTTAGTACTACTTTTTGCTCTCATATGGATGGTTAGTCTGAGAGAATCATTCAAAATCTTGGGGATATTCTGAGATCATGTTCAATGTATTTTCAAGGATTTTTTTTATGAAAACCTTACCCTATTGATGTTATCATATAACAATAGTTTACATTATATAATTTTAATCACACCTTAGGATGATCTGTATAAGAAGACATGTCAAACTCTGATACACTATGATTAATTTGGAGAGAATAAGCTGATGGGACCTAATCTTATCTAAGATATTACAGAGAAGTTTTAGACCATTCAACATCATATGAAATCCTCACAAAGTCAACAAGAATGATATACATACAATATTCAAAGAGACATAAAGTTTGAGGTTAGAGATAAAGTGTAACTTTGTATATCATAATGGAAGAAAGTCATGAGGTTTTGGAAGAAGGGAAAAATTATTCCAAGATACATCATCCCCTTTGAGATCCTTGATCACATTAGAGTGGTGGCCTATTAACTAGCACTCCCACCTAACCTATTTCAAGTACGTGATATTTTCTATGTATCCCGCTTGAGGAGGTACATATTATACCCCTCACATGGATTTAATCCATAGGTGGTACCATTACAAAATGATCTTTCATACGAGGAGGATCCAGTGAAGATCTTATATCATAGAGAAAAGGTTATATGAAATAAGACGAATCATCTGGTCAATGTGTTGGGGTATAAAAACAAGTTTGAGTAATCGACTTGGGAACCAGAAGAGGTATTGAAACAGAATTACCCTCATATGTTTTAGTGTGTGATGAAATTTTGAGGGTGAAATTTCTGAAGGAGGGAATGATAAGATGACCCAAACATTTATAAATGAAGTTCAATTTTTAAAAGAATAAATGGATTATTAAGAAATGAAATTATAGAAAACACCTGCACTACTAAGGTTTTGGACCATTATGAGTTATATATTTTCATATTTAAAAGACTATTAAACATAATAATCATTGATATTATAGAAATTATATAGTGATCATGTGATTAGTATATATATAGGGTTATAATAATTCAATTGACACAGACAAAGGAAGCGATGAATTCAACCAGCAGGATCATACCCTATGAAACTCTTTATCAAATCTTCTAAGGGAGATAAAATCACTAGGATTTTACCTTGACTAATACCAATTCAAGATTCAATAACTAAATCACAAGTGAAACCATCAATGGGAGAAGTTTAATCTCATCGAGATCATGGCCCAAACCATGTTTGCTGAACCACCCCAAGAAAATTTCACCATCACACACCTTACCCTTAGGTAATTAATAGTTTTAATAAAGGGATATATACTAAGACATTAACAATATTAATTTGTATATTTTTTATATAAATCAGTGAGTATATTTATCTTTCATTATTACTTTATAATTATTAATTAATTTTTTTGATAAAAAATATATTTTGATTTGATGAAGCACAATTTTTTTGGGAAATATATAGTTTCAATCAAGAAAATATTTTTAATTAATTCAATAATTTTTTAAATAAAATATATTTTAATATATTATTATTATATTTATTAAATTTAAATGATAATATAGTTTTATGAAGTCGATTCTAATTTTTATAATGTTTAGAAAACTATTATTGTAAAAAAACAATTATTTTTTAATTAATGGATATTTTTGATTTAAAAGTGTAAATTATCATATTTAGAGAATTATTTTGATAAAATAAATATTAATTTTTAAATCATCACACTGAAATTATGAAATGGTTAATTTTTCAAAAATTTTCTACGGAATTTTATTTTTTTGTGTAAAAATTAAATACGATATAATTATATGATATGTATTATGACATCATAAAATCATAAAAGTGATTTAATAAATAATATAAAGTGTATACATGATCAAAATTATGTTTACTCTTTAAAATAATGTGTTTTTATGTTATTTTATTAATTTTATAAACCCTTAATGAATCCTCCAAAAGCTATATTTTATTTTAATGTTTTAAAATCAATTCTTCAACATGACTCACTTTGAAATCACTGAGGGTATTATTTTTGGGATTATAGTTCTTATCCCTATAAAATAATTAAATACACTCTTATTTGGAAAGAAAACATGTGAAAAAATCATGGTATGTTTTGGGGTTTGTATTAATTTATCATATAGAGTCCAAAACCTATGTTTAGAAATTAATAAATTATTCTACTCTATTTTGCTATAAAACCCACCCAACCTCCCATTAATCTTCACTAAAAACCCTTGGATAATAAAGTTACTTTGAACTTATCTCTCCATGTATCTCCCAAGGTTCCCTTGATATCTTAATAAGTTCCTCCTAAGCATTTAGAAGTTCCCTCTCAAGGCAATGGATCCTCTCTTTCTCCTTTATATTCAAGAACCTTCTTTATATTATACCTTTTTATTTACAATTTTTCTTGTTGGAATACGTTTTAACACATATTTATTACTATAATTGTGATGTAAAAGTGATGATATATCCCTTTCACTCTCATTAAACCCTTTCATGAATCTTTATGTACCCTCATTATGTTGCTGAAATTATCCTACAATTTTCCATACCAAACATTTTTGTAATGAATACCCATGCCATTTCTGCTCAAGAATATTCACCTAGATATTTCTTAACTTAAGTTATTTGGTAATTCCATGTATTTAAAAAAAACTCATTAATCATGGGATTAAAACTGATTAAATGCATCATTATATTGTATGATCTATGTGGCACACTTATGCATGTACATGATATGAATGTGATAGGTGGGCCTAGAATTATATACCCCTCTAAGGCATTGGGTAATGTTTTTATCTCATTATATGACACATATAGTTGATAAGAGGTTATCCTAATAACATTATGTTATTATTTCTCAGTGGTTATCCTTGAATTATTCTTATGATGTCAATTTTTATGTTGTTTCTATATTCCCATGTTGCCTTTGTGTTATCATCTTAATCATGCTCCAATGTTCAAGATTATGATTCTCATCCCTCATATAGTACCTTGGTATTCATATTGACTCACATGTATTAATTTTTTATGTGATACTTTGATTATTTCATCATTGAGATTTATAGATCAACGCTTTCTATGTATGTCCCCAGATTATTCTGTGCAGTTTTAGAAGATCAAGGAATTTTAAGGGCATATTATGGAGTTTTTGTTTATATATTTATATTTATATTTCAAGTTGTTATTCTATGTAGATAATTACCTAAGTACACTAGGTATGATGATCTTGTGGGTTTTTTTAATTGTAACTTTATGAAATAAATTATAAATAAAGTGTATGAAAGATATGGGTTATTATAGGGATTCAGAATCAAGTTTTCAGGATTGGAACACCCCAAAGGAGGTGTTTTTGAAATGGTGGGAGGATCAAGTCACATCACAGGGCCTTGAAGGATCCTTAGGAGAGTTCAGGTGTTTATTCCATCTAATGATAGAGATGATCCACTAGGTCACTAGTGCTTCATGGATATAACATGAGCTACTTCCAGTGACCGGTGAGGAATTGAAATTTTACACCCTCAAGAATTTAGAGGGGAAAACCCTTCCTCCTCTTTCTTTTGGGCATGTAGCCAGGGGTCTCCCCCTTTATTATTTACTTCAAGAACCCCAAATGGATGGGTTTTTAGTTTCTTAAAATATCTATTCAAATTATTTCTCATCATAAATAGTTCTCCATTGATCCCCATAACCCCTTCTATGATTTATTTTACTACTGGTTAGGGATTTTTTATTCTACCAAGGCATAATGGAATTGGTTGAACATAATTAGGCTTCCCCTATTCATAGGAATAGGGTGAGTCAGGAAGCTATCTACACATGGTGGGTCATATTTTTAATTGTGGTACATTACACCACTGATATATCTTAGCTTTTTGTTAAAAATTTAGATGAAATGACTTTTGATTTAATATTACTTGTTAGGTATTTCTCTCGATGTAGGGGTTAGGGTGTGAGGTAGACCCTTGGGATGACATTGGGTATAGTTATGGTGTGTCATTGTAACATGATAAGTTATTTGAAATTATATCAAGTTGGTATTGAATAAATTAATAAATTATTAAATTAATAAATTATAAATATTATAATTAATTAATTATGGATGTTTGGATTGAGTTAGGATCTCAGGTCCCTGAGTCGCGATTGTTTGATCATAGATGAGGCTTAATGGGCTTTAATGGGCCTTGTAATCTACTACTAGACCTCTAAAATAAATGGGAAATCTTTTAAAATGGTAGGTGGTATCACGTACTAGTACCACAACTTATGTTCCTTGTTTTTTTCATATGGATGTTTGGGCACACCATTGAGAGTGATACCCATAAATAATTTAATTAAATGGATTTTTTTATAATAAAACTTAATTATCTAATATAAGTAAATTAAAACTAGTGGTAATAAACAATTCTTATGCACAAGATTAATTACTCAACTACTGATATCCATGGTTAAAACTTTTAAGTTACTAGGTGGCCTCTAGACCTCTTGAGAGTTGTGGGTGGACCATAAGAACCATTAGTCAATGTGTAGGGGTTTGAGACACCCACAAGATAGAGGAAAGGGTGTAATTTGATATCATAGTCCCTTTAAGCCATAGAGGACCACATTTTGTGATTTTAATCTACAAGATCTCATTGGGATGAGATCAGAATGAGCTATACTTTCTCGTCTAATGTGAATAGGACTAGGTGGAAAAACCTTGGCCAGACTAAGATTGGGCTGGGTGAGTAGACCAACCCAGAGTGACCGTGATGATCAAGATAGTCCATGGAATGTATCTTGAATATTATCTTTATGTTGAGGCCTTGCATAGCTAGTGTGGAAATGATACCTTGTTGATGATGTAATGGGATATGACATATTTGGAGTGTTGGGTGTTGACCCAGATCTTTAACATAGACTGAGGATCCACATGAGGGTACTGCCATTGTACTGTGACATATGGGACCCTCATGTGTACTTCATTGACCAAACGACCTAGGGAAGGTGTATATGGGATGATAGCAGGTGTCACCATGGAACCCATATCAAGAATGTGAGCTCGAGGGGATGTGGAAAATAGTGCTGGTCCTGAGCATTTGACCATCCACAATATTTTTTTTGTAGCGGGATATGGAAGGTGTGCTTAGGGACTGTGATACGGTTGGGATTTCATGATTTGGAGTGGGATTTGGTTTGAGAAACCATATGTTTGGATCTTGATTATGGTTATAGTTTCCATATATTGGGTGTCAGATGCATGAACTACCACATGATGGATCCTCAAATTCATGAAGATATGTTTATAGAAACCACATATTTAGAGAAATATTCATGAACTTCCATGGTATGGGTCCCCTGAGTCAAGGATATATGGTTATAGATTCCAAATATTTGGATTCAGATGTACAATATACCATTGGATGGGTCCTCAGATCCGTGAGGTATGTGGTTATGGCTGCCTAAGTTGGAGTTGGATGAATGGTTTGTTGTCATGGGACGAAGATACCATAGATGTGGGGATAATATGATTGGAATGATGTGGGATGGATCCCTAGATTCATGAGGATAGGCTAGGGATACCATAGATGTGGTGATCCCATGTTACTTTGGAGGTGTGGTCATCATGACGTGCTCAGAGACACCTCAAAACTGGTCAAATAAGGTATACTCAATTGAGGTGACATACCTAGGTATTGAAGATGGTACATTTTTATTTATTTTCTATAGTGTAGTTATTTATTTCACCTAATCACATCACACAAACATATCACAATATATTTCAATTCATATGGGACTGTGTTTGTGGTTCAATACTAAGTTTTTTTACTCACACCCCTCTTGGTCCACCATTGAACATGGGTACCCAATAAGACGTTCACTTGGTGAATGTTTTAGTTTGGGTTTTGGCCCTTGGATTAGATATAGAAGTTTCACTAGATAGATTAAACGATGTTGGGATCATGGGATGTGGTATGTATTAGTGATGTATTAGATCCATTTTTGTTTTATTTATTTTATTTTATTATATATATATGTTCATCCAAGTGGGTGACCATTTTTTTGACTATACTACTCTAATGTGGTATATAATTATTGGTTTAGATGTTTTATTTACCCCACATACCTCATTTTTTTGTTGATGTATGATACTTGGTTATTTAATCTATTACTATGTACTCTGATATTGAGGTTATTTCCTACCCACAACACCACCATATAATCCTTCTATTAGTTAATAGACTCCTGCATACAGGGAGTCTCTCCTGAGGTACCTTAGTGATCGGCAGTCTGAGCACTGAATAGTGTTCCTGGATAATGAGACATTGTAAAGTGGTATTTCAACTAATTTTATTTTTGTCTTATGACTTTGGGATATCTTAGATTGAAGATTTAATAATGTTTTAGACTTATTATTGATATCAGGATAGTATTTCAAGATCTTGTGTTTTGGTAGGAAGTTTGGGTTACTAGGGATATAGGATTGTTATTTGGTTTTCTGATGTTATAGTTTTATATGATCTTTTCCTTGAGAAAAGCATATGTATGCTTGAGGTTCTTGATTTATTTTTGATTTATAACTCTTGGAACCTTAAAAATATGACAATGATTGGATTTTACTATTTTTCAATTTAGGTAAGAGGCATCTAATTCATCATATTAGGCACATAGGATTCACATAACATATAGGTCTTCTAGTGTGATCTTTATCACTGATGACTAAAGTTTAATTTTTTAAAGTATAAACAATCGACCATGTTACATTTTCATATATAACTACTTCATGTAATTATACTCCAATGTGATGAACTATATATTTACCTATTTTTGATGGAAATTCATTTGAATCTATATTGTTATGATCTTTGGTGAGGAAAAAGATGTAGTCCGTGTGTACAAGAAGTATAGTGACCCTGGTGGTTTATTAAGTCACATGGTGCCTCAATGGTAAACACATTATGCATCATCTGTATCCAGGATTGGTTATTTAAAGTTTCATTAACAAAAAAAATGGAATTTCCCTTATAGTTTGGAATGGAATTCTATCTAACCAAACCTCATGTTTATGGTTCCTTGGAACATATCATCCAAAATAATTCCTTTTCATGTGTTACCCTAGATGAGTTAAGATTCTCAAGGGAGTAGTCCTATAGGTGTATAGTCAAGAGTATTAGTGTAGGGTGGGTGATCGTTTGGAATGAGATTCCTGATAGTTATATGAGGTATGTGAGGCCCTATAGATGGGTGTTTTGGAATGTTAATGTCGTGAGTTGAGATAGAAGAGTGTATGGATTTCTGTGATATATGATACTAGACCTGGTAGGTCAAGGTGGGATACCTATATGACCTTAGATTTATAAAGGGACTATAATGGTTCTGTGTTTAGGGATTTTGTGGGTAACCTGTGAGAGGAGTTACCCTAGGTTGGTGGTTTCCTTAGACATGGAAGCACTAAAAGGTGCTTTGGGGTATGAGGCTGATGCATAGAAGGTGCTCAGGGTTTTAATCTAGTGAGAAATTTTAATGATAGTGCCTTAGGTATCACAGTGTGGTTTTTAGGGAAGTACCAGGGTGATGTCTTGCCCTATGTGTTTGTGGTTCATTTTAGAGGTGTGGTCAGATCATGGGTGGACTCTCATGACTCAAATAGTGTCAGGTGGCGACTAAGAATATGGTTAGATAATGTATTTTCACCTATGGTGTTGTAACGATGTCATGATTTAGGTGGTTAGGTTAATATAAATGACACTATTAGTGTGATAAATTTTGAATAGGAGTTCCAAGGGAGCTCCAGGTTTGATGAGATGGAAGTACCGTGGTGCTCGTTTAGCCTAGTATTTGTGATGTATGACTCATGGATGTGTGAGTTAGGTGATATATTGAGTGGTGTAGGAGAGTAAAACAACTATGTAGAAAATTATGAAAGTGGTAAATGTCATTTTTCACACAGTTTCCATTTAATATATAAATCTATGAGTTTTTGAGTGCAGGCTTTGGACTAATGATAATTAATGAGATTCTTGAGTGTATGGTGGTATGGGGTTTTGAGTGAAAATTTGACAATTTCATACATGGTAGAGGAGACATGAGTATGGACAGAGTTTCATGGAATGGTCAACTTGAGGGTAGAACGTAGCATGAATTTCTAGAGAGACATGGT
Source organism: Viscum album (assembly GCA_963277665.1). Classification (NCBI taxonomy): domain Eukaryota; kingdom Viridiplantae; phylum Streptophyta; class Magnoliopsida; order Santalales; family Viscaceae; genus Viscum; species Viscum album. The sequence goes on along the minus strand of OY728148.1, from coordinate 141,875 downwards.
GTCAAGGGTTTGTAGTTGGTGATTATCTCTTGAGATTAGCAGTATGCATATACTAGATCTGCCAAGTTTCTCTTGAGGATAGTTTTGAGAATGGTAACCCTTTGTGGTGATAAATCTTGATGATTTTTAGGGATAAACACTTTAGTGGTTGTGTCCAATAATGGGAATAACAAGTGTTATAGTGATGAGAAACTTTTTTTGGTTGTGTGGTGAAAAGGAAGATACTATGGTGGGGAGTGGGATATCATTCATGATCTTGTGACCCTCATGTGAGATAGTTCATGTGAGTATGGGACCGATTGTTGAACAATAATTTTGTGAATTCTAATGTTAGTGAATAGATAGAACTAATTACCAATGGATTCCTCTATGAATACAAGGTACAAATTCGAATACAATGTTGGGTGGAGTTAGAGTGTGGCTGTCAGGCTCAAGATAGATCTTGATGACCCAGATATGTTGTATTAGGAACACATCAGTTCTCATGGTTAGAGCATGATGGTGGATAATCCGATTGAGGATCCAATTGTGTAATTTAATTAATGGTTGGGTATAGACTTTGGTTTTCATGTATGGAATGACCATGATATGACTCTAGGTATGAGGACATCATGATTTGGGAATTAGAGACATGTTAGTGGATAAAGCATTGTGTTTCCGAGATAGTTCATCCATAGGAGGTTCGACCAGTAATTTTTCTTCTAATTGGATGTAATGGGCTGGAAAACACATTGATCATGTTGTTTTGGACATTATGGATATGTTTAGAGGATTATATGGGTCTTTTATTGAGATGTTAGCATAAAAAGAAACCTCTTGTATGGGAATAGAAACCTGTTAAATCCAATTCAGAGTTAAGGATAGGGGGAATTTTTCTTCTTTGTGAACGGGTGTGGTAAATTGGAAATCATGTTGAATGTATCGTTAGAATATAATATGAGTTTTTTAGTAGGTGGTTTCAATGGTGGGAATTGATGTGGTTCATAATTGGTTGGTATGAGATAATTCCTACAGTGGGGAGTACCTAGGCTAAGTGACTAATGGAATGAGGACACATAAGTGTACTGAGATGGACATGCATAATGCAATTCTATCATGATGCTCGAGGAAATTTGATAATTTTATTGAGAATTTTGTAATTCAATTCCTTATGTTCAAAGTATCATTGCAATGATGTGTGGGGAGGTTATAGGTATAACATAATAGTTTGAGTAGGAATTGATGACCAAAGTCTGGAGATGTGGTTGGATGACCCACAAAACTTTTCAAGTATGAGAAGTGTTATGGTGGGGAATTTTTAATGCCTAAGACTTTGGATAGGTTGTAAAATTAAAAGGAAATTTTAATTTTCCAATTAGTTTCCAATTCATTTTGAGAAATGGGATTTGAAATTGAGTTATGAGGACTATAACACCTTAAAGGAGGTGTTTTAGACATAGTTGGAGGCTTGGGTGACATTTTGGGGTCTTAGAGGTGCATCAAGAGAGATTGGGTGGATGCTATAGAAAAAGAAACAATAGATTTACTGGCTATAATATGCTGCTTTATAGGGGAAACAACATTTTTACTCTCCTCAGGTTTTTAGAGGTGGCATCCCCTTACCCCTGTTTCTCCTGTTCTCATGACTAAGGGTATCCCTTGTTTGTTCCTTCCTTCAAGAACTCTCAAGGGAGGAGTTTTTGGTGGATTCAAACATATTTTCCAAGTATTTATCGACCTCTATAGTTATCTTCTGATCCTCACGCCTCTTGCTCTAATTCATTCTTCTCTCAGCTGGGGACTCAGTTCCAATTCCACCCGAGATTGGTGGAATCAGTCAAACACAACACGTCTTTCACTTTTCCTAGGGAAAGGGTGACTTGGGATCGTGTATATATGATGTGGGTTATATTTTTGGTTTATATATATTTCTATACCAATTTATCTTAATTTATTTTTAATAGTTAATTTGAATTTCCTTTTGATTTGTAATTTATTATTGGGGATTTCACTTAGTGTAGGTTTGGGGGCATGATATCAACCCTTGGGGTGTCATTCATTATAGTTATGATGTAGTGAAATGACCCTATGAGTTATCCAAATTTATGAAAAGTTAGTTTTGAATTTATTAATTAATTATAAATGTTATAATAAATTAATTATTGATGTTTTGATTGATTTTTGAGCTTGTGTCATTGGGGAATGCTTAGTTGATCACGAGTGAGGAAGGTTGAGCTTAGATAGTCCTTGGATGCTTCTATAATCCCTTGTAAATAAATGGAAAATCCTCTAAAATGGTATGTGGTCTCATTTACAAGACCTAAGGCTTATGTTTCTTATTTTTTTTATTTCACATGGATGCTCGAGATTCCCATTTGGGGTGATTTCCCTAGTTAATTTAATTAAAGGGATTTTTTTAATTAATTTAAAATATATAATTTAAATGAATGAGTGAAAGTTGTCAAGAATAACCCCTATGTTCTAACTTGACCTCTTGGATTACAATGGCAGAGTCTAGGAAATTTATGACACTATATTGTCTCTAAACCTCTTGAGAGGTGAGGTCCAACCAATGAGAAAAATTATCCCATGTGTAAGGGCATGAGACACCTCCAATCTAGAGGTGAGGGTAGAATTTGAGATCATAGACCTTGTAGGACTTATATTACCTTCCTTTTATGATTTTTAGCTACCCAATATTATCGAGATAAGAGAATAATGATATATCCTCTCATGTTTGTTGTGACTTTCACTAGGTGTATAAAACATGGGAAGACCAAGATCAGGTTGGATGAGTGGATTGAACTAGAGTGAACTTGAGAATTAAGATAGTCCATGACCTATCTCTTGAATGTTACCCTTATAGAAAGGCCCTATGTAGCTAGTGAGGCTGTGATTCCCTATTGACGATGTCATGTGATGAGATGTCATTAGAGCTGCGGGTGTTGACCTTGGACTGTAACTAAGACTAAGGACACTTTAAAGGGTGCCTCTATTGTACTATGACCCAAGGGAGCCTTAGGGGTGGAAGGTTGACAAAATAAGGGCGTTTGTGGGATGATAATGGGTGTCACTATGGAACTCGTACCCAGCTTGTGATCTTGAGGTGATATGGACAATATTATTGGTCATGGGTGTTTGAACATACTTAATATTTTTTTTATAATAGGATATATAATGTGACCTCAGGGTAGATGTGACATGGTTGGGTTGCTATGATTTTGATGCATATGTAGTTATAGATTCCATAAAGTTGGAGCTTGATGATGGTTATGGATACCATATATTTGGAGATATCCACAGGTATTACTATGGAACGAGTCCCTGGAGTGATAGAGATGGTTATGGTTGCCACATATTTGTAGTTGGATGCATAGAAAATTAAGGGATTTTTCCTTAGTGTCATACAGATATGGCTATAGCTATTACAAATTTAGAGTTGGATGCAAGGACTTCCACTATATGTGTTTTAGATCCATTTAGTATATGGTTATGGATATCACGACTTGGTGTCAGATGCATGAATGACTTTCATGGGATAGGGATACCATGAATGTGAAGCTTGGATGCTTAGATTGTCATGGGATGGTACTCCGTAGTCATGAGGAAAATTTTGGGGCTTTCATGGATATATAGCCTATATGTTACTTGGGAGGCATGGTCATCACAACATGCTCAGAGACACCTCAACACTCTTCGAAGTAGGTATAGGCGATCGGGGTCATGAAACTCTGGATTAATAATGGTTAGTTTTTATTTATTTTCTATAGTGTATTTATTTATTTTAAATGAGCATGTCATATACAAATATCACATCATATTCCATATACTAAGGGACTTCATTGGTTGTTCCTTTCCAAGTTTTGTATGCACACAATTCTTGGGCCACCACTTCACATAGGCACTTTAGTAAATGTTCACACAGTTATAGGTGCAGGTTAGGATGAGGCCCATGGAATAGATGCATATGTTCTATTGGATAGATTGGGCAATGTCAAGAGCATGGTATGTGGTATAGATTAAAGACATAGTGGATACCTTTTTGTTTATTTATTTTAGTTCATTCAGTATATATGGTTTGCCTAGTGGGTGACCATTTTTGTATGGTTGTACTACTTTTGCAGGGCATATTATTATTGGTTCAAATATTTTTACCATAAAAAATATGATGTTTTATTGATGTATGATACTTTTTTATTTCATATGATACTATGAAATATGATATAGGGGGCATAACCTCCTCTCAATAACACCCTAGAAACATAAATTTAATACTTTAACGAATGCAACATAATACTTCAACACATAGTAAAATTTTGAAGTTTTACTCGATGAAAAATTGAGTTTCTAGATTTTGAATATAATTTAGAAGAAATTAAATGGGATGATTCAAGAGTTTTTCGGTCATGGTATAAAAATCACAAACACCATGATTTTTGTATGATATAAGCATGGGAAGAAATAGAACTTGATCTTTATCCATGTAAAGGGAAGGTAAAAAATTAATAAAAAATAGAGTTTTCAAAATTATTTAATTCCGAGGAAATAAAAATATGATGATGTTAAAGATGTGATTTTGAGTTAAAAACACAATTAGGATTAGAGTAGCCATGATCTAAGCTTACTTTTAGGAATATTTTAAGAGGAGTTCCACTACATGTATTCTTTAATGAATAAAATGGAATTACCAGGTTTTCAAGAATAATGTAGACAAATAACCATAAAATCTTGTTCTTTTATTTATCATTGGATACATCATTTTGATATGAGTCCATTTAAGTGTTTTAGGGGATATGTGATGGAATTCAAGGAATTATCCAAAGACTAAAAATAAACACGATTTCCATTACACATATATGATTTGTCTTATGATCAATATACAATAGTATATATTTGGAGTGCAAATTTTTTGGATGCTTTTGAGAATAAGAAGCCACACCTATATAAGAATAAGATAATGTACTATTTGACCATGTTTCAAAAATGAGTATCATTTAATGGGTTATTCTTGGTGTAAATATTTATTAAAAAAAGGGTGTATTAAAAGCATTAAAACCCAAAATAGGTATTCAATTATGGTGATTTGGTGAAAGTGGTTGTTTTTTCTTCTCTATATACCATTTATTGTATCTAGAAAAGAAGAAATTCATTATTATAACCGCTGGTGTCTATGATTTTGAGGATATTGAAATGATAATAAAAGAAAAGTATGTATCCGCTTTTAGTGTGGTTGTATAGAAGTGATAAATGATTATTTGGTAGAAATAAACCTCTTAAAGAAGAAGAAGCATAAGCTTCTATAACTTGTAGTGATGAAGAAGTGAGGGACTAAGATAAGACCCATGTGTTCAAGTAAATATCACCAAAAAATATTTTGAGACTATGTTCATGTGTGTAATTCTAGGAAATATATATTTTGATCTATATTCTTGCGAAGTGTGTCGGAGAATCTAGTGAACAGATTCAGAAGAACTATGAACTGATAAGTCTCCTAGATATTGACTTACATGAGATTAACTTGAAGATATTATGGTAGTCAAAGACTATAAGGTGAGGATAAAGATATAATTTTATTGGGGGTAGATCCACCTATTTCTTAAATAAGGACTACTTTAAAAGGAGGAAGGAAGAATAAAAATAATGGGATTTTAGGACTATATAATAAATATAGTGATACCGTCAGTAGAATCATAGAGTATATACATTTCATTTATGTAATATAATGACCTCACATGAGTAATATTATGTGAATTAGGTTTTAGGATAATACATGGACATCCATTTTAATTGGTGATTCGATTATAGTGGAGAATATATGACTCAATGGGAGTTTAATTGACAAGGACTGGGTTACCCACATTAGGACCCAACCTTGTAAAAATACATGTTTTATTTTTTACCTTCAATACATTCACTACAAATAGGTGTTTGGAAGTGTAAAATAAAAAAGGTTTATTCACTTCCTAACAAGTGATAGAGGTTAAAATAATGGTGTTTTAAAATAAATTAATAATTGGTCTTTGGTAAAAATTATCCACACATGATTCACCCCCTCCTCTTAGGTGTGTCTTCCTAGTCCATCGGGACACAATAATCACACCCGGACCCTTTGTATCTTGAGCATATTCTCTTTAATTACATCTATGAAATAAGGATTTAATATTTTTTTATAAATTCTATAAAGTCCCATAGGTTTACATATTTAGAACTTATAAAAAAGGATTAAATTTTTGAGAAAGTGTTTGTTCCAAAATGAAAAGAATTTGATAAAATGTATCCAATTTTTTTGAATGGATTCATAAATATTTTTTAATTTTTGTATAAAATACTTAAGGGATTTTTTTTCAAGTGAGATTTTGTTAGAAATATATTAAAATAGGAAAAATCATATTCTATGATATACCCTATATCATATCCTGTGATATGCATGTGATGCATTTCACATTTCCTTTTATCATAGTGTATAATAAGACAATGATGGTTATGAGTGTACTGAAATTTACTTTCATTTTAAAAGTTATATCATTATTTTTGAATCAATGGGTCAATTCATTTATGGATATAAAAAAATATTGTGATTGTTGAAACATTCTTTGATAATAAACCCCAACAGGCATAGATTATGGGTAATGCCTGTCAGCTGCCATGTGATGGTAGTTAACCCTTAACCCCTATCATTGCATGAAGGGGTATATATAAATGAGGATATAATTATTTTGTAAGTGTGGAATACTCTATATCCATATTTGATACTATTTTTTCCACTATTCTCCATTTATCATCAAGGTGAAGGTTTTATCAAACCTTTAGGGTTCATGAGTCCTCTCATAGCGTGTAAGGATTCTAGTGGTCAGTGTTATCCCTATTGAGGTGAGAATATGTTAGATTTTACTAGGTAATCATGATAAAACATACTATATCAAGATAATCTATGATGGATCACACTATATATGAAGTACATCTTTTTACAGTTTCATGTTATTCACTGCAAGTAGTTTTGTTGACGATAGATCGGGAAAATATAGGGGTTCTTTCACTACAATGATCATGATATGATCCAAAAAACCTACTAATAGTATCCCCACTACTATATTTTAAACCATTGATACTATTTGGTAGCCTATGGCATATATGGAGGCATGCTTGATGTCAACGGGTCTCTATATCTGGTTTTATTTGGGAAATTCGAGTCAGGGATGCTAAAAATTAATATCAGAGAATGTTGAAATAAATTGTATTAAGTGGTTGTTTTTTGTTATTTGGGATGTGGTAGCTGGAGGTTTAAGAATGTGTTGGTACTTCAGATATACATCATGTTGTTTTCTAAGACAACTAAAGTATATGAAAGAGTCCAAGTTTCTAAGGGAACTGTGATTTCTATTTTAGTTTTTGAAATTACTACTGAGTTATAGTATTTGGATAAATATATTATTTTGATATTAATGATTTATAATTTTATTTCAATTTTCCCTAAGAGTTAATAGGTGGTACGCAAACCTAATTATAGTTATGTAAGGATCGTATGACTTGTGTGTGCCTTTTTTTATTGGTTTTCTAGTTCTGGTAGGGTTTTCTATATTTAAAACATCAACAATAACCTATATAATGTTTTTTTATTATAGATTCTTAATGGAATTCTACTTAGATAATCCAGGGTTGTTGTTCCTAGTTATATTGAGTATGTGAATCTTGTGTGTGTGTGGTGTGTGTTGTGCCTAACCCTAACATGGATAAGTTTGGCCATAAGACCAGATGATACATGACTTGGATGTGAGTAGGGAAGTTTATGAGCAACTGTGATGAACTTCATATAATAAAATTTTCTATTTTTCAATATATGAACTATTATATATTAATTAAGTATGGTATTTGGTTCTTAGTGATACACCACCTTGACAACCTTTGTTAGAGTTTTAGGAGGGTGGGGTCATGGTGCTGCCAAGGCATACACAAGATGGGTCCCTTGATGGTAGAGATGAGAAAGAGTCATCGGTAGGGGTTATAAGGGAAGAAAACTTGCGAAAATAACCAAATGAGTTAGGGAAGTGGTTTGATGATCAGATCATGGAAATCCGAGTATAAGTTTTTTATAATATTGACTATGAAGTTAAATGTGATGAGCCTTTTATGGAATATTTAGTGAGAGAGTTTAAATCACATTATCCTCCCTTATTCCAAGGAAATGGTGGAACTTATGTAGTTCAGTACTAGATCAATTTGGTCTAGACTGTTTTTGATCAGATCATGATAGCACTATGGAGGAGTCTGAAGTTAATGATGAATATGCATAGGGGATCATCAAAATAATGGTGGGAATATATAAGTATAATTAGTTATACATGAGGTAAATACTTGGAAGGACCTTGAGACAAGGTTAATAAAGTACTTTTTTCTCAAAGACTATAAGGAAAGACAAAGCCTGAGAGTTCATTCACTTGGTGTATTGGAGGGAATCAATCATGTATTATGTTTATCAGTACATGGAATCTCTATGTTTTACATCTATGTTGGTGGGTGATGATATCACCAAGATGTGTAAATTCAAGGATTGTATTTGGAATGATATTAGGGTATAATTAAATATTTTTAGGTTGAACTCATTTCAGGGTGATGAATTAGGCGCTAATAATGGAGTGAAACTTGACAGATGAGACTATAACTAGATGAACAACAATATTAAGTGATACTAGTAGTGGTATTTCAGTAAGAGTAATTAGGGGAATGAGGATACACAATAGGGTAGTCAGAGTAGAGAATCGATAATTCCACTATGGAGTGGTTAATTGGAGAGGTTTCACCTATTAAGATAAAAGAGGTCATGTTGAACCCCAGTGTGATCAACCACATAAGGATTGTTAGGGTTTCTGTTTCAATGAATGGTGCTCTTTGGATTTAAGGTTTATTATTTCATCCAAGGTATTTAATAAGTATTTTTAATCATATGAAACCTAATAGTGCTATTATAGACTCACTATGTTATTTTATTCTCAAAATCAGGTTGTAAAATGAATTTAGGAATGATAGTAAGAAATCATAGTAGTTTATTGTAAAAGGGGACTCTTAGGAACCCAAAATTAATTTTGTGTAGGGCTTGTCATATGATACCACTGAGTTAATCCTACACCAAAACCTTCCATATGAGTTTAATATCAGGTAGGTCCTTCCAATGTAGTATTAATATTACATGGATAGCATTTCATGTCCCCATACCACCAAAGACAACTTAATGAGGGGAGATAGATAATGACCCCCGAGTCCTACCTTCAGTAGGCCCCAAGTTGGTGACTAGCACTGAGGGTATAAAAATCTCAAAAAATGGAAGGCATTATGCTCTATATTAATATTGGATCAGAAGATAAAATGAATCATGCACAAGACACTCCATGACATAATATAAAAAGAAACCAAAAACACTACGTAATGAATTCATAAATAAGAATGATATAGATAAAAGTATGTAAAAGTAAATACCCAAAAGAAAATCTAAATAAGTGACACAACAAATTTCCAATGATTCGATCCAGTAATGTCCAGAAAGGCCTATATAGTCTTCTTTGATACTGAAAAATTAGTTTATATACACATGGTGAGCATAAATTTATACCCAGTAGGAAAACAAAAGTCAATTGTGGACATGTTAAAGAAGCATACTAATGAACTCATGAGAAAAAAACAGAATCAACAACACCTAAATAGGTTAACTATCCATACCAACCTCACCAAGGAATTCTCACCAAATAATAAAATCCATGTATAGTAACATAATAAAATGAATATCAATAAAGAGTACTTCACACCACTTTTCCCATAGTTTTCTGCTATCACAACCCAAAATCATACGTACTGGCACTCCCATCACTTCCAAATAACATATACCACTTCCCCACAACATGGTCACATAACATCACCCCCTAGACACATGGTCCACCTCCCTAAAACACGGTTACATATCATCTCACTCGCAGATGCCTATGACATCATATCACAACCATAACCAGAGTATTAGGTGATTAAGTTAATATTTTAACACATTTTATACTTTAATTAAATAATATACATCACACCATAGTGTTATTTAATGGTAAATTTTCACATTTTTATATTTTTGTTGTATTTTGAGCTTAAATGCAAAAAAATGGTCAATTCTGGAATTTTAATTATTTTCAACCACTTAAGTATTTCTGGCATATAATTTTCAATTTTTATCCCAATTGAGTGATGTTTTTTTTGGATTTATATGTTTTTGGGATACATATTTGTTAATTGGGATAAGTATTGATTTAGATATACGTAGAACCAAATAAACCATTCTTTTTGGAAAGTTGTTCTGGATGGAAGAGTGGACCCCACATTAGTAATTGAGGCATAACTCTGGATAAAGGTGTACAAATTAATTTATTCCAATAGGAACTGAAATGGAATTAAATTAATAGAGTTCATTATGATTTTAATTGAAAACTTATCTGATTAATAAATTATTTAAATGGTATAAACTGGTGGAAATGAAATGTCACTTTGGGAATAAATGATTCCATTTAGTAATTAAATCATAATGTTCACACCACATGTCCAAATAAACTTAAATTTGGAGGGTGTAAAAATAATTTATTTTAGAAAAAATCTCTATAAATAACCATGAGAATATTATTTGGGTTTCATGGTCGTTATGGAATGAAAATCTTAAGGTGGGGATACGAAGAGTCACTTGTCTAGAATTAATTTCTTTATGTAAATTCAAAATAACCCCTTCGTATGGTGGTCAATGATTCTAAAATTTTTAGGATAAACGCATGATATATTATGGAACAACATTTATCAATACACCTATTACATATTTGGTCATTTAATGGGTCATAAACATGGAAACTTTCTAAGGAAATATTTTGAGTGGGAATTCATCACCCATTCTCCCAATAAATATGCATCTATTCTCCCATTTCAAAATATAGCCATTTTAAAGGGATAAGGTGGATTTTAATTTATGTAATAGTTTGTAACATTTTCAATATATATTAGTGGAGATTTTATTATTCTTATGTTCTTTTTTTCTTTCCATCTTCAATTTCTTTTATTTTAGGTGTTTCTCCCACCGTGCTTCTTTTATCTCCATGTTTGTGGAGAGCTAACCCTTACTATTGTTTGAGGGGGGGGGAGTGATGGTTTCTGAGTTTATTTTAATTTAATATTTTATCATGTATTAATATAATAATATATTAGTGGTTAAATTTATTATGGGGAGCAGTCGCCCCACTTTGTCTACTATTATTTTCTTCCTCCTCATTTAATTATTTTTCTTCTCATTAATATCAAAGTCATTCAAACAGTGGAGTTTATATTAGGTGTTGATGTGAGAGATATTAATAATACATGAATATGTCCTAGTTTAGGGTGATAAAATTATAATGGGAGGGTTTTTAGCGAGTGTTCTTGATTTCCACATTGAATAAATCATTGATAGATATTCTGAATAACAATGATAATACCAGTATGAACCCCGAGAAAAATAATTTTCTTCTGCATAATTATTTTTGTATTATTTATTTTATTTGAGTCTATAATTATAATTATAATGTATATTATATTAAATTTATTTTAATTATAAAACATCCCATCTATATTATTATATCTGTTAGTTTTATAGTAGTTAGTTTATAATAGTGACAATATGGAAACAATGCACGTGAGCAGTCTTGTTGTGAGATTGAACCTAGGGTGAACCACTATGAATCATTATTAGGTAAATAAAATATTAACTAGGGTAAAATGAACAAATAACCTATCATAAATTGATGCCATTTTTGGGTATACCAAGCACTTACGCACAATATTTTTCATAAAAAATCAATTTTTTTATTCAAAAATTAAAAAAAAGAGTTTCACTGCGTATCATTATTTTTATAGGTTATAGATTATTTCCGTGATTTTTAATCTTCATGAACTAGTAATGAGTTGTATATAATATAAAATTACTGTGACGATTCAAAATAATTTCAAAATCCTTGAAAAAGAAAGCAAGATGATAGCATCACTGGCGGCCAAAGTTGTAGATGTAAAAGTTCTATAGTTGGAATGACAAAACCAACACAAACAAGATAAAGAATAAAAAGTAAATGTTGTTACACCTATTTTTTTTGTTTAAGAACACAAGTAATACTTGAAGATTCAACTTGAATATATAATCACCTCTCTTTGTCCATTTATTGAAGAGGTTTCTGAAGATGTCATGTCAGCTGATACAACTCTTGAAGATCAACATTATTTGGATGAACATTGGTTAGATTTATTTTAATAAAAAAGTTAAATGATCCTATAATATTTTAAAAAGAATAATTATATCCTATATACCTCTCTATTTCTATGGATGAAGATAAATATGATTCCCCTACTAAGACCGAGTCTCCAATGGTGTTTCCTGAAGAGATCAACAATCAATCTTCTTCAAATGAAAATTAAGATTTATTTGTTGATTCATCATGATTTAATAATATTTTTTTTATGAATTAACTTATGATGAAATTTATAATTCAGTGGTAAATAGGTAGGCTCATGATGAAAATGAAGGGGCCAAATAAGTCATGGCCAAAGAAGATGATGACCCATTCATTCTCCTTCCCCCTTCTTCTAAGTTGTACCACATTTTAATGGGGGTGGAGTTGATGTACTCTATACATGGGTTCCTAAAATACCTATATAAGATGAATATGTGTGTAATAAATAATTTTTGGTGGTTTCTAATAAATAAACCACATCCACCTTTAGATTGGGGTTAAACTACTAGAATTTCCTGACCAGGGGCAGCAAAAACCTAGCACCCACATAGGGTTCACATCATGTTCTATCCTCTTTTACCTTCCTATTTATTTTTATTTATTTAGATTATTATTTGTTTTATTTCATGATTTATAGATCTAGTGGAAGTATCTAGGATCTTAACTCATGGATTACATTGGAAAATAAAGTCAGGCTGTATCTTTCATTCTCTTTAGTTTTTCTACTCTTGTTTTTAATTTTTTGTTGAACTAAAGTGATGGGTAGTAAATTCTATCAGTAGTGGGAGTTTCAAAATTCATTTTTATTTTTATTTTATTTTACATTTTATTTTTCATTTTTAGTAACTTTGAGATTCAATGAATATTATGATCATTTTTCACACATCAATTGATTTTTAGGGAATTGAAATGATTTTTGAAGAAATAGATTTTGAATGATTATTGATATGAATTTTTTTCCTTGATTTGGATTTTCAATAATTTTTATGAGTTTTAATGATTTTTAAACTCCATTCCCATATAACACCGAATCAAATCATATTTATAGTTCTATGAGATATTCCTAACCAATTTGACATATTATTCCTAGTATCCACACTTTCTTGATAGAAACTTGGATTTTGTGTGAGAACCAGAACATGAGATTTTACTATTTTGAGGGTTTTGTTTTCATGTAATGTTTTTATATGATTGAGGAACCTGTTAGGCTAGCCAAAGTTTTACCTGAGACTGAAATTTACATTTTTACTTCATTATACCTTATATTCCATGAGTTTACTTATATGTTTAATCCACATTAAATCCAATTTTTCTTTATCTACCTGAACTCTTGGTAAATTTTCATGGATATTTCAAGTTTTAGTGTAGGGAAAGGGACTTTAGCGTGTACTATTTGGGATGTGTTTCCCTTGTGGGTGGTTTGAGTTATGTTTCAACATTTTTTTAAGTGTATAGATAATAAGTATTGGGCATGAGTCATCATTTCATTATACTTTATTTGTATAATCCATTTCTCCTTCCAATTAAAAGAAAAAAAATGGAGATGAGCTTGAATTTATCATTGTAATTTATTTTATGATTAATGTACCTCTCTAAAATCAAGTTCTTGATTACCATTCATTGATTTTATTCAATTTTCATCTCATTATCTATGGAAAAAAAATAGAATAAAGTTGTTCCTTTGTGGAGCCTTATAAATAAAGAAAAAAAACAAAAAAGGGAGAAATTGGATGATATTATTCATTTTAATAATTGATTGATTCATATACCATGTCATAAAAAAGAGGGTGGTGTTTTGTTTCACATTTTTTAAGGTCAATTGAGTGAGGTTCATCCTGTATTTTCACTTGAATTATTCATGCATTGTACTTAAAAGTCCAACCTCCACTTTTCAGCCTCTAATTTTTCAATCATTTTCCCACAAAACCTAAGGCATAGAATTAATCTTGAAAAAAAAAACTCATGATTGAAAATATTTTCATGATTAGTGCTATGGAGAGATGAGAATTATCATAATCCTATGGTGATACCTGCAATTTCTAAGTATGAGCATAACTCCAGATCCAATTTCTCTTGAGTGAAGAGTGATTTAGAATTTAATGTGAGGTGGGTTGTGATTGAGACTTGGAAAGATTTATGATGTTGAAAAAATTTAAATGTGAGGAATGAAAATGAGATGGAATTTATTTTTATATAATATAAATAATTGAATTCTATTTTGGATAATATCAGAGAAGTTTTATCTTTTGTGATTTTTGTGTGTATTTGGATTTGAATATATGATAATTTCCCAAGAGAAAAATTATTGAGTGTCGGGGAGTGATGAAGATAATATTTTCAAGAATTTTATATATTAATTAAATTTTATTAATCCCACCATATTGTTATTTAATGTTCAATTGTCACATTTTTTGGTTTTTGTATTAATTTGAGCTTAATTGAAAAAATAGTCAATTCTGTAATTTTAACCATTTTAAATCACTTATGTATTTTGGGAATATATATGTTTCAATATTGATCTAAATCGAGTGATTTTTTTTTCAGGATTTATATGTTTGTGGGATACATATTTGTAAACTGGACATGTCTTGATTCAGATATATAGAGGCCCAAATAAATCCTTCTTTGTGTAATGTTGTTCTGGCTAAAAGAGTGGAACCCACCTTAGTAATTGAGTTATAACTCCAGTTAAATGTGTCCAAATTCATTTATTACAACTTTAAATAAATTGTGATTCAATGAATTGAATTAATTTGTATTTTAAATTAAAAATTATCTCATTAAGACATTCTTTCAAAAGTTGATACTCGTGGAATATTAAATTTCACTTCGAGAAGAAATGATTACATTCAGTAATTAAATAATAACGTTTTAAAAACATGACCAAATAAACTTAAATTTGGAGGTTTGAAAAAAATATTATTTTCAAAAAAATATATAGAAGGAACCATGGCTATTTTCTTTCAATTTAAAGGTCAATATGGCATTAAAATTTGAAGGTGGGGAATATGAAGAGTCACCTAGCTAGGATTAATTTACATAATTAAATCAGACATAAATCCTTTATCTTGTGGCCAATAATTTGGAAATTCTTAGGGTGAACTAATGAGATATTATGGAACAAAATTTATTTATAAACCTATTACAAATTAGTCCATTAATGGGTCATAAATGCAAAACAATTTAGAAGAAATACTTTGAGCGATAATTATTCACCCATTCTCTGTATAAATATATATCTTTTCACCCATTTCAAAAAATACACATTTTCATTGGTTAAAGTGGATTTTAATTTATTTAATATTTTTTAATATTATATATATATAAGTGTATCTTTTATTCTTCTTATGTGATTTTTTTCTTTCCTTCTTCCATTTCTTTTATTTTATGTGTTTCTCCCATAATGCTTCTTTTATCTCCATGTTTTTGGAGAGCTGAACCTCACTATTGTTCGAGTGGGGGGGGGGGAGTGGTGGTATTTGAGTTTATTGTGATTTAATGTTTTATCATACGATATTATAATAATAAAGTGGTGGTTAAATTGATTTTGGTGAGTGGTCACCCCACTTTATCTACTATTTGTTTTCTTCCTCCTCATTTAATCATTTTGATTATCATTGATATCAATTTCATTCAAACGATGGATTTTGGTTTAGGTGTTGATGTGGAATAGATTAATCCTACATGAAGAGGTATCAGTGTAGTGTAATATCATTTTAATGGGAGTGTGTCGAGTGAAGTGTATTGATCTCCACATCAAATAAAACATTGATAGATATTCCGAATATCAATGATAATACCACTATGGACCCTGAGAACAATGGTTTTCTTCTCCTGTATTCTTTATGTATTTTTTTTTATTTTTAAATTTTCACTATCATGTATATTATTTTAAGTGTACTTTAATAATCAAAACCCCCATCTATGTTACTATATATACCAGTTTTATATTGGTTAGTTTATAATAGTGATAATAGGGAAACCGTGGGTGTGAGCAGCCTCCTTATGAGATCGACCCTAGGGTGTGCCACTTTGGTGAATTTTTATATAATTAAAATATTTACTTGGGTAAAATGACTAAATTCCCTATCATAATTATGGTATCATGGTCATAAAGGATTTTAACCTCGTTCCCACCTCCTACCATGAATGAACCCCAATATAAGATTCCCGACATCACATACATATCACATCTCTCCTAAAAATACCTGGGACACTGCCCCACAACGCGATCATATCACATATCACCCAAAATCACATGGTCCACCACCTAGTGCACTAAAATACCTCATTCCATCATAGTCTGATAATATCTACTCGTCTAGAAAAGAGAGTGGGATAGAGCAGTGATTAGCTGAAATATTATATACATATTATATATATTTATTTAATGTTTATTATTGATTTATTTAATAATGAACTAGGTTTTGGTTTGTTTTTTAATGAATTAGTAATTTTAATAACCTAGGTTTTTTCCCAGGCCCTTTGTGAAAATCCAGTATTGAGGTGTTCTGGGAGCTGTCAGTGGATCACTTTGAGAGTTTTCTAAAATTTAGAGTTTTTTTATCAACATGTCAGTGTGTCATAATGTTAGTGCATCAGTGAGTCATGGGAGTTGTAATTGGTGAGTCAGGGGCATCGACATCAGTGAGTCACGGGCACCGGCATCTGTGAGTCAGGGGTGTCGAAGTTGGTAGGTCAGGGCATTAGTTGGTTGTTGCATCGGTAGGCCATGGTGTTAATATCTTAACATCGTTAGATCAAAATCGGTATCTCACCCATTAGTGACTCATTTCCAATTTTTTGAGTTTTCCCATTTTCCCCTATTATGTATTTTTCTCGGTTTAAAGTAAATCTACCGACTCACAACCATCCGCTAGTCTATCTATACCATTTCTAAGGGGAATTATTAAATCTCAATTAATTATAACGTGTGTAATCACCAAGCCATGCGGTCAAACCACAATCTGAATATTAAGTACTTCAAAATGGTTTCCCTAATTTTAGGATCTGACCTCTTCTTAAGTCAAGATCCTCTCTTCATTCTTCCTTTTTTTTTCTCTTGGTGTGCTTGGAGACTTCCTCTTGAGATGCTCCATGTTCTCATGCTGGAGCCCTTCCTGCTCAGCCTTGGAGGTCTTCCTATAAGTCACATAATCTCCTATTCTTGGCATAAGAAGGAACTTTGATCCCTTAATCAACAAGTAGGGATTTTATTTTTCTTCTCTTTAATTATGCATCATGAGGGGTGGGTATATTAATTGTTCCTTATAAGGAAAAACTGGATACTCTTCTTAAAATGATAATTAAACAAGAATTTAATATGATCAAAATATAACTCATGAAAATAAAACAATTGGTAGGGTGTGGTTTGATGTAGGTCTTCTATTTTATTTTGTTATATTTGATACTTTTATGGCTATTGTGTCTGTATTCCTTCTGAAAATCATGGATGTTGATGGTCTTTACTTGTGTATAGGTGGTGTTAGATTTCATTGTGATGTTTTGTTGTACAGATATAACACGAAATCTGATTAATCACATACAATCAGTTAAATAAAGGGATTCCCTAGGATCAAACCTATTCTGTGATCACCCCAGTTATATTAAAATGGGAATTAAAGAACCCTTGTCAGTTAAAATTTGAATACACTTGGTTTGATGGTTGCAGTTATGTGTTGTTGTTTTGTTCTAGATTTTGTGGGCTTGGTATGTGGGGTGTTAGGGGGTGTTGGTGTATCAATCCAAGAGATTGATTTATTATGGAATGTATGAACTTATAGGTAGCTGAACTACCTTTATGTTGTGTTGTGGTCCCGAAGTGATGTCAAGCAGTTGGACTTTGGTGTGGTTATGAACTCATTATGCAGTGGGAATGCATTGGGTATCTATTTGGAAGTGGGGCTATAGGGATGGGTTGTTAGAGAAGGAATTGGTAATATCACTTTGAAGAATGATAGTTGGCAGCAGTTGAATGGGGATGTGCAGTGGGACTTCAAGTCTAGTTTTGTGTTGTTGTACAGTGGGACTGCAGTTTGATTTTTTTATTTGCTTGGTATGGTTACGGTTGTTAGTTTCCTGATAGTTTTAGAATAATTTTAAGTTAATCCCCTTAAATAAATAAAAGTAAATTGAACAAAAATGGGGTTGAGTTTATGCTTGGTAGTGGTTGTTGTATGATTGTGCATATAGGAGTAGCAGCAAAAGAGGTGCTGGTGTGGTCTTGTTTTCTATTCATGTGAAACCCATAGGTTGGGGTTGAGTGTTTTTTTCCTATATATATATATAGATTGTAGTTACTTGTGGTTTCTATAGGCACCCACCCTTGTTGAGAACTATGTGCCGAACACCTCCATTTCATGGGGGATGGTGTCTTTCCCAACATCCCGGTGGGGGGATGGATAGCTGGTTACTAACTTTATTTATCACACCCTCTTCAGGATTATGATACTCAAGCATATCTGGGTAGGATGTAATAGCTTGAGGCTTACTGTAATACAATATTCTTCAAGAAAGGTTTTTTTGGAAAAGGGCCTAGGTGTTTGTAGGCTGGGTTTTCTTTCCCTAGTGACTCTGAGATGAGGCTTAGGTGTCTCCGAGTGAGTTGTGTAGTTGTTGAGGCCCAGGTGTCTATGAGCATGGATGTGTGTGGTTTGAGGCCCATGTGTGTGCGGGTAGGTTGTGTCAGTGTGATTGTGTGTGGGAAGAGTGGCAGTTCCAAGAGTTTAGATCGTTAGAAATGAGCTGTTAACCAGTGGGAAAGTGGTGCAGGGTACCCAAATGTCAATATTCTTATATTAATACTTGACATGACTTGTGTTACTTATTTGAGTGTGTCTTGGTGGGGTTGGGATGATTAGTATTCCTTGGTAGGTGCTTGAGGTTCTACTATTTTCTCACGGTGGCATTAGTATGTTCCATCACTTGTGCATGAGTAGCATTAGTTTACCTACTGAGTATACTTGTATTCTCACCCTTCATATATAAAATTGTTTTTAGGTTTCCAAGAAGACATTGAGGACCATGCTGGACTTTACTAGTTCGAGCTTCGGGATAGTTGCTGTTTCTATTTTGTTTATTTTCCTTGGTACATTATTTGGGAGTTTTATCTTACTTTATATCAGTTTTACTTTTAAACATGCATGTGGGAATGGTTTCTTGGATTTACTTTTACCCTTAGTCTTTGGTGTTGCTGGGATTTACCATCTTATATCCCGATATTGTTCTATAAAAAGGTTAATGCCTTATATTTATGTGATATTCTATACCCTTGGTTCTAGTTGCCACTACGGGGCCTACTGAAGGCGGGACTCGGGGGTCATTATCTATCCTTCATCTTTTGGAAGGAAGGGTAGTGTACTTTGTCATTCCTTCCCTCATCTTGGAGAAGGTGGGTCATGAAAAAATGGTATCAAAGGGAGGTTCGTTGAGAGATAAGATAGAGTTTAGGGTTGAGCACAGTGAGGATGGCATTGGATGGTAGGGAAATAGTGTTAGGCAATCTTGGTGCATGAAGTAGGTCAGGGAAGATCGACTAGGACACTTGATTTTAGCCCCCCCTCGTGATCCGATGCAAGGACTCTGGACCTACTGAATGACCTAGTGAGGTTATGTAAATTGCAGGGTAAACAACCTAGTAAAGGTACATACATCATAATGAATTTTATTCTTGTGTTTCTAGTGTGTTTTGGGATTTTAAAATAAATATAGAGTTCATGAAAAATTTAAAAATATTTTTTTCCAAACTACTCGGGCTTAGGAGTTATTTGTTTCTCTTTTTTTCTATTTCACTCGGATATCATCCATGAGTGGTACAAGAAGTCGAGACCCATTAGGTTGATTTGGTTGATCAGTGGAGGTCTGATCGAGAGGATGAGGATGACCAGTTTCAAAAGATACTTTATGCCTTCCAGTGATATAATCTGGTAAAGTATGAGGGTTGCATGTTAGACATGGAGATGGAGAGTTGGATCAAGGAGTTGGTGATTGATTTTAGCTTGATTTGAGCTCCGACAGAGTCTTGGGTTCCCCTGGCAGTGAGATAGATGTGAGGATCAGTTCATTAGTGGTGGATGATATACCTCATGGAAAGGAAGGTGACTAATGTCTCATGGGATGAATTTGGGAAGGAGTTCCGTGTTGAATTTCTATCTTCCATGATGAAGGATGAGAAGAGGAAAGATATGGTCTCCCTCCAGCAGGGGAGTATTTTGGTGGGGGAATTGAGGATCAAGTTGAAGTATCTCCTTCATTTTGTTCCAGGCCTCTTTCCAGACGAGGAGTCACGGGAAAGACGCTTGGAAGAGTCACTCTGACCTTCTCTTCAGTATGTTGTTACTCCCTTCACTCTACCAACATACCAAGAAGTTCAGAATAAGGCCAAAGTAGTGGAGAGGATGAACACACTGGGAGGTGTGCCATGATAGGGGAGCTATCCAAGTTCATCAAAGGGGAATGCCATCAATAATAGGTCTCCAGCATTAGGGCCTTTTAGGTTTTGACCCGCGTGGAGTAGGCCTCAGAAGTTCTAGTTCCAATCTCTTGGTCATCACCCTTTTCCCATGGGACTAGGAATGAGGTGATTCGTATGGGGAAACTGTGGGAATCTTCAGAGTCAGTACCCTGTCCAAGTATAGTATAGTGGGGGTGGGTAGGTTCAGCACCCACCTTAGTAGCAAGAGTTTCCATCTAGGACTTTCAGACAGCAAGGGTAGTGAGATCCCACTCCATTGAGGGAGGACAGTGCCGGAGGGGGCCGAACTTAGGGTTCTCCTTAGGGACCTTGACCAGGGTGTGGTTAGGGAGGTGGTCAATAGCCAAGGGTCAGAGGGGTTGGGTGTGGCCAATTGCATGCCACAGAGGTAGCAGTTCCGATGGATCCAAACGTTGTTTGAGGTATGATCAGTCTGTTTTGTACTCTTTCATGTGCCTTATTTGATTTAGGAGCTTAAAAATCATTTATTACACCATATCTATCTCATACCTTGGGTTTATACATAGAGATACTTGACATGACCCAAGTGTTGAGTACGCTAGTTGGAGGTTATACCAACCTGTTTGATTTTTGTCGAAAATGTAGACTGATGTTAGGGCCACATCAGTCCAGTGGGAATCTTCTTCTATTAAAAATGCAGCCATACGATGTCATCCTAGGAATCAACTAGCTATTTTTACATGCACACGGTTAACAACAGCTTCCGGAGAAGGGTCGTGTTCTCCGATATGGGCAGCCGACGTGTTGCTTTAATTGGAAAATAGAGTTTTTAGGAGGGCAGCTAGCATGTAGAGCCCCTTCTTTCTTTGTTAGACAAGATATCAGTGGAATTAGTGGACTCAAATATGGTGGAATTTTCAATGGTTTTTAGTGAGTTCCTGGACATCTTCCCCAAAGAGGTTGTGACTCTTACCCCTCAACAAGATGTTGTTTTCGGGATAGAATTATAGCCCAGTGCCCGTTTGATTTAGATGCATCCATATCGGATGGTGCCTTCTAGTTGAAGGATTTGCGGATTCAGGTTGACGAATTGATGAAGAAGGGTTTTATCTAACCAAGTGTGTCACCATGGGGTGATCCTGTCTTGTTCACAAAGAAGTAAGACAATGTACTCAGGCTATGGATAGACCACCGGAGACTGAATCAGGTGACGATCAAGAACCGTTACCCCCTCCCAAGGATCTACGACCTTTTTGACATGTTGAAGGGACTAGGTTGGTTATCTAAGATCTACATGTGGTCTAGATATCACCAGTTGAGGGTGAAGAAGGGTGACATCCTGAAGACTACTTTTAGGTGTAGGTATGGGCACTTTGAGTTCGTGGTAATACTGTTCAACATTACCAATGCACCAGATGTGTTCATGGGGATCATGAAATCTGTTTTCCATGAGTATCTGGACCAGTTCATGGTCATGTTCATTGATGACATCCTTATCTACTCAAGATCATAGGAGGATCACACAGAGCATCTAAGGAAAGTTTTGGAGGTCTTCCAAAACCACCGGCTCTATGGAAGGTTGTCCAAGTGAAAGTATTGGACATGAGAGGTGAAATTCCTTGGACTTGTGGTGTCCAGGTAGGTAATAGTAGTGTACCCATAAAAGGTTGAAGAGATTTTTTCTTGGGTAGCACCCAATAATGTGGTAGAGGTTTTTAGTTTCCTGGGTCTGGTAGGTTATTACCGAAGGTTCATACCTGACTTCTCTAGAGTTGTGGCTCTGTTGATATCTTTGACCAGGAGAGACCAAGCCTTCGAATAGAGGGAGAAGTTCCAAGTGGATTTCATCTACCTGAAGGGGAAGCTGGTCAGTGACCCAGTTCTTAGTCTTCCAAAAGAGGGCGTGATGTTCGAAGTGTTCTATGATGCTTCGGGTCTAGGATTGTGGTGTGTGCTGATGAAACAACATGGAGTGGTCTCTTATGGGTATTTAAAGTTACATCCTCATGAATGTAACTATGACACCAAAAACATGGAACTTTCATCAGTTGTGTTCGCACTGAATTTGTGGTGGAATTACCTCATCAAGGAATGCTTCATGGTCTTCTTATATCATAAGATTTTGGGGTATATCTTTTTCCGATGATACCTGAACTTGTAGAAAAGGAGGTGGATGGTGTTTCTTAAGGACTATGACTTCAAAATATCATACACATTAGGAAAGAGGAATGTGGTGGCTGATTCCTTGAGTATGAATTCATAGAAGGATATAGTTTGGGAGTCCATAGATTCCTGGAAGGCAATGGAGGAGTTGGCTACTTTACATATGGGCATGAGAGTGGAGGATGGTAGAGGCTGTCTATTTCAGATCACAATGAAGACTTCCTTAGTATGGTAGGTGGAGGAGTCTTAGTGGGGAGACTCATAGGCTGATGTGATTCATGATCACGTTATCTGGGGTGATGTTTCAGAGGGATGGTCGGAGGATAGTTAGAATCATATGTTGTTCAATGTGAAGCTATTTGTCCTTGTGGCGATGCACGAGGGATTTCTCGGTGAGTTCCATAACTCACCCTTGGTGGCACATCCAGGAGTCTCTAAGATTTACTTGGGATTTAGTGGTTATTTTTTTGGCCCATAGTGAAGCGTGCATTGGCGGAGTTTGTGGAAAAGTGCATAGTGTGTCAGTAGGTGAAGGCTGAACACCATGTTCCCAGCGATCTGTTACAGCCCTTTGATGTTCCCGAGTGGATGTGGGATAACATATCGATGGATTTCATCATAGGAATACCCAGGTATGAGGGAGTTTGTGATTCTATCTAGGTAGTGGTGTATTGATTGAAGAAATCAGCTCACTTCTTAGTGGTTAAGGAGTCGAGCACAATGGATGCCTTAACACAGAGGTACGTTGGTGAAGAGGTGCAGCAACATGGAGTTCCAGGATCTATCATTTGGGATCAGGATACACACTTTACCTCGTGAGTATAAATGGGATTAAAACATGCTTTTAGGGCCCAGTTATGACTCAACACTTCTTTCCACCCTCATATGTATTGACACACATAGAGGACTATCTATACATTGGATGATATACTGAAAGCATGTGTTCTGGAATTTAAGGGATTGTGGGTATGACACTTTCCCTTGGTGGAGTTTTCCTATAATAATATCTATCACTCTACCATTGGAATGGAACCATTATAATCCTTTTAAGAAAGACCATTTCTTTCACCCGTTTGTTGGACAGAGGTTGGAGAGGCAGGTGTTCTTGGCCCTTAGGTGGTGCGGAGCATGATAGGGAATGTTTAGATCATGCGTAAAAGGATGAAGGTAGCTCAAGAACGGAAGAAGTCATATTCCGATCATAGGGGGAGACCCTTGGGGTTTGAGTTTGGGGACCGTGTGTTTTTAAAGGTATCCCCTCAGTGTGGACAATGGATGTTTGGCAGAGGGATAAAGCTTTCTCCCAGGTTCATCGAACCCTTAAAGGTGTTGGGAAGAGTCAGAGAGGTGGCATATTAGCTGGAATTTCCATTGCAGTTAGGGAGGATCTATGATGTATTCCATGTCTCTCAACTCTGACAATATATACACAACGACTCCCACATTTTTGATTGGGGAGAGTTGGATGTCGAGGACGACGCGGCGTTTGTGTAGCGGCCAGTGAGAATTGAGGATTGTGAGGATAATGTGATTGGTGGATGGACCATTCCTTTGGTTTGTGTTCTCTAGAGGTATGGTGGAATCGATGAGTATACTTGGGAGCGAGAAATGTAGATGCGTTCCCAATACCCATAATTGTTTTTAGTTTTGATCTTATGTTTTGCTTTTATTCCTTGCTTGTGATGAATTATTGACCATGTTTGCTATGAGATGAGCTGTTTCCCTTGTTCTCTGAATGTGTTAAAATTCATGACATGTAGGAAGGGAGAACCTGATCCCAAATCAAGACTCATTAATGCAGGTGCGATTAAACCCATGAAGGTGAGTCAGTGCCACCCAAATTGGATTGTATCTTGACAGGGAGGAAGGAGCTCCCAAATACATTTGTCTTGATAGTATAACCTTTTGTGTTTGGGTGATTTCTTGGGGTAGTGGAGCCTTAGTGTCTCCCCTATTGTTCAAGAGATATATTTCAAGGAGGCGTCCTTGGATGTTGAGGTTTTTTCTCCATCTTTAGAACAACACATGGTGGTTTACTAATGAGAGCTATCTTAAGGGATGGTTGTTCAGACCGCTTTCATTTTGGGATAGTTTTGAAATTCTCGAGGATGAGAATAGTTTGAGAGGTATCTGATGTAATAACTCGGTTTTTTCCCACGACCTTCCTTTGTGAAAATATTGTGTTGAGGTGTTCTAGGAGCTGTCAGTGGCTCACTTAGAGAGTTTTCCAAAATTTCCAGTTTTTCCATTGGTATGTCTGTGAATCGGTATGTTAGTACGTCAACATTTGAGTGCGTCGACATGTTAGTGTGTAGACAAGTCAGTGCGTCAGCATGTTAGTGTATCAATGAGTCGGGGACATCAATGTCGGTGATTTAGGGTTTTCAAAATTGGTGAGTCAGGGGGATCGACATCGGTGAGTTAGGGGTATCCGCGTCAGTAGGTTAGGGTGTCGGTAGGTCATTGCATCAGTAGGCCATGACATCAGTATCTTAGCATCGGTAGCTCACCCATCGGTGAATCATTTCCGGTTTTCTGAGTTTTCCCAGTTTCACCCATGTTACATATTTTTATTTACTTAAAGTTAATTTATAAACTCAAAACCATCCACTGGTCTATCTCCACAATTTCTGAGGGGAATTATTAAATCTCAATTAATTCTAACTCATGAAACCACCAATTTGCATGGTCAAACAATGATCTCACTTTTAAGTACTTAGAAATGGTCTTCCTAATTTTAAGATCTGGCCTATTCTTAAGATGATATCATCTCTTCCTTATTTATTTTTGTTTCTCTTGATGTGCCTAGAGACTTCCTCTCGAGACGAGTCATACACCTATACTGGATCCCTTCCTGCTCAGCATTGGATGTATTTCTACAAGTCGTTCCATCCCCTATTCTTGGAACAAGAAGGAACTTTAATCCCTTGATCAACAAGTAGGGATTTTATTTTGATTTTCTTTAATCGTGCATCATGAATGGTGGGTATATTAATGGTTCCTTGTAAGGAATGGCAAGATACTATTCTTAAAATGAGAATTAAACAAGAATTTAATATGATCAAAGGATAAATCACACAAATAAAATAATGGACAGGGTGTGGTTTGATGTTGGTCACCTATTTTATTTTTTATCTTTGATTATTTTATGGCTATTATGGGTATATGCCTTCTGAAAATCATAGTCGTTGGTGGCCTTTTCTTGTGCACTGGTGGTGTTTGGTTTCGTTTTGATTTATTGATGTATAGATGTTACATGAAATCTTATTAATTACACACACTTGGTTAAATAAAGGGATTCCCCAGGACCAAACTTTTTCTGTGATCACCCCAGTTATATTAAAGTGATAATTATAGAACCCTTGTCAGTTAAATTTGAATATTCCTGGTTTGATGGTTGTGGTTATGTGCTGTGTGTTCTGGTCTGGGTTATGTGGTCTAGGTATATGGGGTGGTATGTGGGGGAGGGGTGTTGGTGTCTCAGTCCAATAGATTGATTGATTTTAGAATGGATGAATTTGTAAGCAGCTGAACTGCCTTTATGTTGTGTTGCGGTTGCGAAGCGACGTTGAGCAGCGAGATAGTGGTTTGGTTACAAACTCATTATGTAGTGGGACTATATTGGGGATTTTTTTTGGCAGTGAGGCTACAGTATCGGGTTGTGTTGGGAAAAAATCCCTCAAGGTATCATTGAAGCATTTTTGAGGTGATTGTGTTTGTTGACAAAGTGTACATCTGTGTGGTGATTGTTGACAAAGAAAAACAATGACATACCAATTTGTTTATAAAGGGGATTTCATGGTGGAATGTCAAGTTGAATAATGTTGACAAAAGAATGGATGAACTGGAGATGGTAAAAAAAGAACAGATACAAGGTGGCGCCGTTTTCCAGTGTTTGCCAAATTTTTGGGCCTGAAAATCGAGAAAATGAGAAAGGTGGTTTTGGCAAAAAGACTTGCATGCTGTGTACTTGAAGGCTTGGAAACTTGCGCTCCATATGTTTTTCAAGATCGGGATATCAAAATATGGAAAAAGAAAGAGGGTCTCGCAAGTATTGGGTAAGTCGTGCAGGTGACTTGCGCGCCGTGAAGAGACTTGCACGCCGATGCCTAGGAGGCTTGGGAACATACACTCCTCTTATTTTTCAGGATTAGAAGCTCAAAATATGAAAAAGGAAAAAAGGGTCGTGCTGGTATTGTGTTGGTCACACAGGTGACTTGCAAGGATAGAAGATTTGTGAGCCAAAACTTGCACGCCGAGGGGAGACTTGCGCACCATCATGCAGGGTGTCCAAAATGCCTATAAATACTGGACCACCCCTCCTCATTTCGAATGGAGTTCAAGACTTAGAGAAAATAAGAGCTCCCATCACGCAGGTGTGGTGGTCGCGCAAGTGGTGGTGGGTCGCGCAAGTGGGACTTGCACGCATGATTTGAAGAAGCGCAGTGGTTGTTAGTTGCACGCCAATTTTGGTTTGGGCATAAAGGAAAGTGAGTCGTGTGAGTTTGGAGTTGCAGAAGCTTGTGTCGTGCAAGTGTCTAAGGTGGAATTGCGCGCTAGTTGTGACTTGCACGCCGATACTTGCGCGCCAGATTTGACTTGCATGCCAAGTAAGGTTGATTCCCCCGAAGTGTTTTCAGGTTGCGTGGAAGCTGGATGTTTGCCCGACACCTTCGGTGCAAAGAGAGATTTATCTACGGGTGAAAGTTGGACTTTAACAGAGCATCCACATACAACAGAGGATGCATTCATTAGAGATAATGAAGAGACCTACAAGTCTATAAACTGTGAGTGGATCCTTTCTAAAGTAGTGAGAAAAGGAAGGGGAATAAGGTGATACTCTCCACCGACAGTGAGCCAGAGGGAGAGAAACAGGGAGTGACCTTTGGGAAAGCAGTGAGATGATCCTAAACCTTGTAAGTGTAGTGATCCTGGGACTAAGTTACTGTGCCCTAACCTTGTAATCCAAAGCTAGTGAATTATAGTGGAATTTGGTACGATCGATAACCTATCGGTGTATACTCCTTGGACGTAGCCCTTAGCAGTGAACCAAGTAAAAATTACTGTGTCCTGTGCTTTCTTTACTTTCTGTTTATATTGTGCTACAAGAAAGAGAGAGAAGAGTGTTTTTCTTAACAGCGAAAAAAGATCAGAATGGGCTTTAATTTTAATTTTTTCATACCCTGATTCACCCCCTTCTCTGGGTATTCAGCATTGTGGACCTAACAGGTTGTGAGAGAAGGAATGAGCGATATCACTTTGAAGAATGATAGTTGGAAGTAGTTGAATAGTGATGTGCAGTGGGACTGGAAGTCTAGTTTTGTGTTGTTATGCAATGGAACTATAGTTTGGGTTTGTTAGTTGTTTGGAATGGTTACAGTTTTTAGTTTCTTTGTGGTGTTATAAAAATTTAAAGTTAATCCCTTTAAAAAAATAAATTTCATTTGAACAAAAAGGGGGTTGGGTTTATTCTTGGAAGTGGTTGTTGTGTGGTTGTGTATATAAGAGTAGCAGCAAAAGCGGTGCTAGTGTGGGCTTATTGTCTGTTTGTGTGTAACCTGTAGGTTGGGGCTGAGTTTTTGTTTACCTATATATATATATATATAGATTGTAGTTCCTTGTGATTTCTATACTGTAAAGTCCTGTGTTTTTGGACTGGGTTAAAATACGAAGGTTTTTAATTTTTTTTGGTTTATTAATGGGTTGTGTAACGCCCCGACCCCAGCTACCCAGAGTCGGTGCATTACTTTGTAACATTGGCATGATCACAAAAGATCAAGTCTCGAAAGACCGATTTGTTTAGTAGCCTTGGAAACACTAGATACATTCATAAGTCTTACATTACATTATAAAGTGAAAAACTAATAACAAAGTCTTCATAGTCCACACTCATATCCTCTTCTGACTATCCCTGCAGGTCATTCATAAAATACTTCTTCACATCTTGGAAAATATTAAAACATTGAAAGGGGTGAGCTCAGATGCTCAGTAAGGATAACAATATTGCGGAAGCTTTCATAAATAAACATAAAAATTTAAGGCAATGTATAACTAAAACAAAAGCCTTTTAAACTTGAACATCAACATAATATGGCAAAAGTAAAATGAGATAATGCCATTCACTTCTTCACATGGATATTCTACTGGTCAAATAATCACATGAAATATCAATAACCACTTTCATAATGATGGAATGCATAATGCCAGACTATCATAACCACGTAGTCAAGGCCTCGTGCCAAGACCACAAATAAGATTTTGTCAAGGCCTTGTTCCAAGACACTAGTTTGTCTCATGAGACCTACCGATGCATCGAGGAGCTATAGCGGGCTCCACCCGTCACTTATTAAGTCCAATGCATTCCTCATATGAATAGGTTTAAACATATCATAAACCATAACATAATCGTATCACATAAAACATGCATAAAGGAAACATAACAGTTCCACATTTCAATCACAAGATATAAATACAACACATTGATATAATAAAAACACTTTCAAAACCATTTTCAATACCAAAATAAAAGAAAGTTAAAACTTTGTATTTATTTTTCATTAAAAAAATGATGGCTTGTAGAGGAATCCGAAACTCAAATAATGGTCACGGCGGCGGAGAAGTCGTTGTCTCTGTATAAGTACGTAAAGAAAAACATTCCCTTTTTGTCGTTTAGTAAAACGCTTCGTATAAAAAGATTCCTTTTGACTAAACGTAAAAGTCAAAGGGGTTTATACACCGTATAAAAGAAAGTTGTGTATAAAACCAAATATGACTCAATGAAAGGAGATTGAGACGAAGTCCTTAAAAATATCATTTTTAAAATAAAATAAATCTATTATGTGTATTCACTATAGGTACACATAAAGAATACAAAATAAGAAATAATATTATCATGACATAATTTGAAAGTAGGAGATTAACCCAAAGAATAGAAGTTGGGTTAAGAAGTTCCCT
Organism: Viscum album; assembly: GCA_963277665.1. Classification (NCBI taxonomy): domain Eukaryota; kingdom Viridiplantae; phylum Streptophyta; class Magnoliopsida; order Santalales; family Viscaceae; genus Viscum; species Viscum album. The sequence continues at coordinate 112,076 of OY728148.1, read as the reverse complement.
TACAAAGATAATTTAAATAAAATAGATATATTATGTGTATTCACTATAATTACACATAAAGAAAGTACAAATACAAGATATGACATAATAATATCATGACATAATTTGAAAGTAGGAGATTAACCCAAAGAATAGAAGTTGGGTTTAGAAGTTCCCTTACCTCGTGTCTGACTTGACTCAACCGTTCTTTAACCTTCTGAATAATAAAATAAAGTTAATATATACCTTATTAAGAACCATTTTCAATTTCATTATCCTTATTATATCACTTATTTCAATGATATGAACATTATGTAATTATTTAAGTTAATAACGGTCGTTTTGTCGATCTTTGGTACTTGAGTAAACAATAAACTTCTTATAATTACAAGTTGTTTATGTGGTAGAATATCCATTATCTCCAGAATTATATTCATGATTTAGATGTCATATATATCTTATATATCCAGTATATACATTCATTTATAATATTACGTAACATTTATAGGTAAGAAATGAAATGCACCGTTCATGGAGACGGTAAGCCGTACGTACGCATGAACGCTACTTTCATTTCAATTTTATATTTAATGGAACAAAATCATAATGATATAAATTTATAATATAATTCCAGTATAATATAGTTTATAATACCATTTACTCCATCCTTTATACATCCCACATATGACATTAATGATTCAAATCACTTTGAGGGGGCGGTAGTCCGCACTTCCTAAAATGAAATTATCACGTTTTACCCATAATGGAAATCATAAAGTATGCCATAAATGATAAATACAGAAGCATAAGTAAAACATAAACATATTATATATCATATATAAAAATATTGACATCTTAATGGCTACCTTTGAAGGTGTTATATGAGTGTTGAACAATCATCGTTTCGTGAGGCAGAAATTCACCATCCACAGAAACCGTATGTTCTTTAACCATTAGATGTAGGTGTGCGTAAGTGTATCTCGAATCCTTCTTATAAAAACATCCTAGTATATTTAGGATACTGGTGTTGTTACAAAATTAATGAATAAAAAGAGTTTAGGGGGTTGGAGAAGAAAAATAAAACAAAACAACATTAGAGAAGACATTACCTCAAAATCGGGTAACTCTTTTTTGATTTGAGACAAAGGCTTCCTTGGGAAGAGTTATGACCAAAGTGAGGCTTCTAGGAGTAAGATAGGGATGTTGGGAGAGTATTTGGGCAGAGTTTGGCCGAGCCAAATGGCTTGATGGTGTGAATAAGGTGGGAGAGGTGGGGGCCTTTTATAAGTGGAGAGGAGGGGCTCTTTTGGAAAGATTGAAATGTTACATTATTACACAATGCTTTTCGGATTCTAAAGGTCCCACACTTATATAATTCGTGGATAAGGTGATAAGGGTTCGAAATATACCCATCCAATAGTCTTTGGACAAGTTTAAGCTTTGGATTTCACATTATCTTTTCATTTTATTAAAATCGTTAAATAATGAGGTCATCACTGCATCATAATGATGTCATAAATAATTTAATTTATTTAATGTCTAAAAATTATAAAAAAACTACTATGATGTAGGAAATATTTTTAGCTTTCTAATGAATATTTATAATCAAAATTTGGACTTGTTTAACCCCACTTAAAAACTATTTTAGTAAAATAACTCATGTTTGTGTCAATTTAATTTTAACATTAAATAAATATATATTAATGTAATTTTCCAACTAAAGTGGCTACATGGGGTCCCCAAGTTGACCCATGGGTTGTCTTGGTCGGCCATGACTCATCCAATAGGAGTAGGACAAGTCTCAAGCTCATATCATATTATTAAAACATTGTTTTTACCTTAAACTACACTAATTACCTCTAATCGCGATTAAGAACTTAAAAGTTATTATTCACCAAAAATTTATTTTAATCTCATTGAACCACATTTTACTTCTTAATGAAAACCATGTATGTCGGATTTTTGAAAATAAAATCACAGAAGTGGTAAAATTTCATTTAAACGAAAAATCAGTTATTTAACTACCACTTAGTGGTTTCACTATTCATCAAAAATTGAAGTTTTTCAGAACAATGCCAAAATTTCACCCTAAGCTATAATTGATATTCCAAATTCAAAAATGATGTCTATTTTACAAAATTCCAAACATATAAGTTGCATTAATTAATTTTATAATTAATTCCCGCTGTCACAAAAAATAGCGTGTTTTTAAGAAACAATTTATATCAAAAGATTGACAATTGTTTATGTCCAATTTCAATGTTAAATTAATTCTAATGACCACCATTGGATAAAATGGTAAAAATATATTCTAATTATACTTTAAAACCACTAAATAGTATAATTTTTCACTATAAATTTTTTTTATTTAAAAAGTTGTTTTTTAAGTATTTTTCACTATTCATAAAAATTAGAAGTTCTCAGAAAAATACCAAAAATTCAACATAGGCTAATTTCGATATTCCGAATCCAAAAATGAAGTCCATTTTGAAATATAAAATATCTATAATTTTAAAAAGTGGTTATTACTATTCATAACGGCTACTTTGATTAGTCGCGGTGTTTTAGAACTCGAAGTTGCGTACAATGCAAGCCATTGCATTATTGAATGAGAAGTGTATCGTGGAAGCTCGGGGTGTTACATTATCCCCTCCTTCAATAAATTGCGTCCTCGAAATTTGAAATTTTTCTTGGAAAATAAAAGGTTTAAAATATAAAATACCTTTGTAGGAAACCCACATCGGAAATAAGGTTAATAAAAATATAACTTTAAAAGAAAGAAAGATAAGTTCAAAGGTCACCCAAGATAGCCCATACTAGGATTCTATGAAAATATGGATATGGAAGAAAAACAAACCATCAAGGTCTGATGGAGAGTTGTAGAAAACCGGATTAGGAGAAAGTTAACAATAAGAAAATCACAAACTTGTGATTGGTTAAACGGTCATTGAATCCCCAGTTGGAAAAGTTAACCAACAACATTTTTGTTTTAAGTTACCTTTTATAATGTTGAGGAATTTATTTATGAGATTTACTAAGAACGTAAGGGAATATACATACTTGTTATATATACTTTCATTCGTTAATAAATTTTTTTACCACAAACCCACCTTTTACTCCAAATGGTAACAGAACTCAAAAATATTCTATTTATCCTAATTGTATAAGGTTAAAAATGTTAACACATACCATTTAGATTAGTAAAATTATTTTGTAATAACTAGGGACTTCCTGTAGGCTAGTGGTAGGAAATAAAGGCTTGTCTCACTATGGTTGTGGGTTTGATTCCTGCAGCTTTGTCTGACGCGACGGGTTATTCCCCACCCTGCAGGTTGTCCTTTTTCTAAAACTATAGTATCATAATATTCCAATAATCTTCATAAATTTTTTAACCTTAAACAATACTATCCAAAGATCAACTTAATCCGCTCCAACCATTATAGTTATCCAAAATACCTCTGTCCAGACATTCTCTAAAAGGTCTCTTAATTCCAAAATCAATTTATCAGATTCCCCAAACAAAGTAAAGTTTCTCTTATTGTCACATACTAAAAATATAATTACCTTCATCATATTAAAACCTTACTGAAATCAACAAGCACTGCAGTACAATCCTTATATATATATATCACATTATTCTAATAACAAAAATATAATCCATGAGTCCAAAAGCACCAATACATTAGTTATTATGCTTCAACTGTAGTAACAGCATAAGATTGTCCTTGATCCCTTGGCCTTTTCTGAGGTAATTTTCCCTGACGCTTAGGACATTCATTTGCATAATGACCCATTTCTCTACAATTATAGCATTCAACTTTGATAGCCTCTTTCTTTCCCTTGCAATCACGAGCCTGGTGACCCTTTTCTCCACATTTATAACAAACTCCCAATTCCTTTTAGACAAGTACCAGGGTGATTCTTCCCACAATTATCACATAATGGAAAATCCTTCTTTCCCTTTTTCCCTTTATCTGTCTCTTGTTCCACCATTCTCTTCTTCTCTTGCTTTACTTTGTTGTCATAAGACTTAGAGAATTCCTTTTCTGTCTTGATAGCACACGAGACAATATCTTCGTATGATGAGAAGGATTGTGATACTAAATATCGACGGAGAAATGGTTTTAACCCATCAAAGAAACGATCAATCTTACTCCTTGGGTTACGTATATAATCGGTAGTATGCCTCGCTAACCTTGTAAAGTTAGCCTCATACTTTGTGACATTCTCATCCTCCTACTGCCTCAGACTCAGAAATTGCCTTTCCATATCTGCTCGATGGTCATGAGGAAAGTATTTTTCTAAGAAAAGCTCTTTGAACTCCCTACATTCCATATTCGATACGTCATCATCTTCCTTTGTGTTTTGAATCAGCGACCACCACTGATCGGCATCTCCAGTGAGGTGGTAAACTGCCATGACAACCTTCTCCCTTTCACTACTCCCCAAGGCATGGAATATTTTCTCTAAGGAATTTATCCATTGCTCAGCTACTAGAGGATTTGTACTCCCATTGAAGGTTGGTGGTTTTTGCCTCATGAAGTGGTCTAACATTGATCCTCCATGTTGCGAATTAGGGTGATCTATACGAGTAAGTTTATTATTCATAACCTGAGTGAGTTTTCCCAGTATGGTGATTAGCTGATCGGCACCAGTTGCATCACCTGCCCCACTATAATTATCTTGAGCAGGAGGGCAATCCCTACATGGAGTGCGTGCATTGATACAGTTTCCATTCCTTCCACTAGGCGCCATTTCTAAACAATGGCATAAACTAGATTAGTTTATGAATCAAAATACATAATTCCATACTTATAAAACACTTAACATAAATTGAACTATTTATGGATATAATCCATAATCATAAAAATGTTTTCTTTGAGGAAGTATATACTCATAAACCCTTCATAATGATTTTTAAAGAAAATGAGAGTTATCCAAAGCATATCCCCCGGGAGTGTCGTAACCAAGAGTGCAGCAAGGCCCGTTGTCGTGCACCAGTTCCTGTTCGAGTCTAGCTCAAAGAGGTGTTTTCGGGTTTTATCCCTAGGAACATCTGTGCCAGAGCCGCCTCTACCTGCTCGTATCCAGACAGGGATGTATTGCTCTGAAAACTCATAAAATCTCTACAATACCAAAATTATAGGAAGTTCTTCTATACTAATATTCAAAGTTCATCTTAGGTCTACGTGCTCTAATCAGAGTTTATCTAAATCTAGCTTCCAAGGTTTTTACTAAACTTCCTTTGATACCAACTATAACGCCCCGACCCCAGCTACCCAGAGTCGGTGCATTACTTCGTAACATTGGCATGATCACAAAAGATGAAGTCTCGAAAGACCGATTGGTTTAGTAGCCTTGGAAACACTAGATACATTCATAAGTCTTACATTACATCATAAAGTGAAAAACTAATAACAAAGTCTTCATAGTCCACACTCATATCCTCTTCTGACTATCCCTGCAGGTCATTCATAAAATACTTCTTCACATCCTGGAAAATATTAAAACATTGAAAGGGGTGAGCTCAGATGCTCAGTAAGGATAACAATATTGCAGAAGCTTTCATAAATAAACATAAAAATTTAAGGCAATGTATAACTAAAACAAAATCCTTTTAAACTTGAACATCAACATAATATGGCAAAAGTAAAATGAGATAATGCCATTCACTTCTTCACATGGATATTCTACTGGTCTAATAATCACATGAAATATCAATAACCACTTTCATAATGATGGAATGCATAATTCCAGACTATCATAACCACATAGTCAAGGCCTCGTGCCAAGACCAAAAATAAGATTTTGTCAAGGCCTTGTGCCAAGACACTAGTTTGTCTCATGAGACCTGCCAATGCATCGAGGAGCTATAGGGGCTCCACCCGTCACTTATTAAGTCCAATGCATTCCTCATATGAATAGGTTTAAACATATCATAAACCATAACATAATCATATCACATAAAACATGCATAAAGGAAACATAATAGTTCCACATTTCAATCACAAGATATAAATACAACACATTGATATAATAAAAATTCTTTCAAAACCATTTTCAATACCAAAATAAAAGAAAGTTAAAACTTTGTATTTATTTTTCATTAAAAAAAATGATGGCTTGTAGAGGAAGCCGAAACTCAAATAATGGTCATGGCGGCGGAGAAGTAGTTGTCGCTGCATAAGTACAGAAAGAAAAACATTCCCTTTTTGTCGTTTAGTAAAACGCTTCGTATAAAAAGATTCCTTTTGACTAAACGTAAAAGTCAAAGGGGTTTATACACCGTATAAAAGAAAGTTGTGTATAAAACCAAATATTACTCAATGAAAGGAGATTGAGACGAAGTCCTTAAAAAGATCATTTTTAAAATAAAATAGATCTATTATGTGTATTCACTATAGGTACACATAAAGAATACAAAATAAGAAATAATATTATCATGACATAATTTGAAAGTAGGTGATTAACCCAAAGAATAGAAGTTGGGTTAAGAAGTTCCCTTACAAAGATAATTTAAATAAAATAGATATATTATGTGTACTCACTATAATTACACTTAAAGAAAGTACAAATACAAGATATGACATAATAATATCATGACATAATTTGAAAGTAGGAGATTAAACCAAAGAATAGAAGTTGGGTTAAGAAGTTCCCTTACCTCGTGTCTGACTTGACTCAACCGTTCTTTAACCTCCTGAATAATAAACTAGAGTTAATATATACCTTATTAAGAACCATTTTCAATTTAATTATCCTTATTATATCACTTATTACAATGATATGAACATTATGTAATTATTTAAGTTAATAACGGTCGTTTTGTCGATCTTTGGTACTTGAGTAAAAAATAAACTTCTTATAATTACAAGTTGTTTATGTGGTAGAATATCCATTATCTCCAGAATTATATTCATGATTTAGATGTAATAGATATCTTATATATCCAGTATATACATTCATTTATAATATTACGTAACATTTAGAGGTAAGAAATGAAATGCACCGTTCATGGAGACGGTAAACCGTACGTACGCATGAACGCTACTTTCATTTCAATTTCATATTTAATGGAACAAAATAATAATGATATAAATGTATAATATAATTCCAGTATAATATAGATTATAATACCATTTACTCCATCCTTTATACATCCCACATATGGCATTAACGATTCAAATCACTTTGAGGGGGCGGTAGTCCGCACTTCCTAAAATGAAATTATCGCGTTTTACCCATAATGGAAATCATAAAGTATGCCATAAATGAGAAATACAGAAGCATAAGTAAAACATAAACATATTATATATCATATATAAAAATAGTGACATCTTAATGACCACCTTTGAAGGTGTTATATGAGTGTTGAACAATCATCGTTTCGTGAGGCAGAAATTCGCCATCCACAGAAACCGTATGTTCTTTAACCATTATATGTAGGTGTGTGTAAGTGTAGCTAGAATCCTTCTTATAACAACATCCTAGTATATTGAGTATACTGTTTTTGTTACAAAAGTAATTAATAAAAAGAGTTTAGGGGGTTGGATAAGAAAAATAAAACAAAACAACATTAGAGAAGACATTACCTCAAAATCGGGTAACTCTTTTTGATTTGAGCCAAATGCTTCCTTGGGAAGAGTTATGACCAAAGTGAGGATTCTAGGAGTAAGATAGGGATTTTGGGAGAGTATTTGGGTAAAGGTTGGCCGATCCAAATGGCTTGAAGGTGTGAATAAGGTGGGAGAGGTGGGGGCCTTTTATAAGTGGAGAGGAGGGGCTCTTTTGGAAAGATTGAAATGTTACATTATTACACAATGCTTTTCGGATTCTAATGGTCCCACACTTATATAATTAGTGGATAAGGTGATAAGGGTTCGAAATATACCCATCCAATAGTCTTTGGACAAGTTTAAGCCTTGGATTTCACATTATCTTTTCATTTTATTAAAATCATTAAATAATGAGGTCATCACTGCATCATAATGATGTCATAAATAATTAAATTTATTTAATGTCTAAAAATTATAAAAAAAATACTATGATGTAGGAAATATTTTTATCTTTCTAATGAATATTTATAATAAAAATTTGGACTTGTGTAACCACACTTAAAAACTGTTTTAGTAAAATAACTCATGTTTGTGTCAATTTAATTTTAACATTAAATAAATATATATTAATGTCATTTTCCAACTAAAGTGGCTCCATGGGGTCCCCAAGTTGACCCATGGGTTTTATTGGTCGGACATGACTCATACAATAGGAGTAGGACAAGTGTCAAGCTCATATCATATTATTAAAACATTGTTTTTACCTTAAACTACACTAATTACCTCTAATCGCGATTAAGAACTTAAAAGTTACTATTAACCAAAAATTTATTTTAATATCATTGAACCACATTTTACTTCTTAATGACAACCATGTATGTAGGATTTTTGAAAATCAAATCACAGAAGTGGTAATATTTCATTTAAACGAAAAATCAGTTATTTAACTACCACTTAGTGGTTTCACTATTCCTCAAAAATTGAAGTTTTTCAGAACAATGCCAAAATTTCACCCTAAGCTATAATTGATATTCCAAATTCAAAAATTATGTCTATTTTACAAAATTCCAAAAATATAAGTTGCATTAATTAATTTTATAATTAATTCCCGCTGTCACAACAAATAGCGTGTTTTTAAGAAACAATTTATATCAAAAGATTGGCAATTGTTTATGTCCAATTTCAATGTTAAATTAATTCTAATGACCACCATTGGATAAAATGGTAAAAATATATTATAATTATACTTTAAAACCACTAAATAGTATAATTTTTCACTATAAATTATTTTTATTTAAAAAATTGTTTTTTAAGTATTTTTCACTATTCATAAAAATTAGAAGTTCTCAGAAAAATACCAAAAATTCAACATAGGCTAATTTCGATATTCCGAATCCAAAAATGAAGTCCATTTTGAAATATAAAATATCTATAATTTTAAAAAGTGGTTATTACTATTCATAATGGCTACTTTGATTAGTCACGGTGTTTTAGAACTCGAAGTTGCGTACAATGCAAACCATTGCATTATTGAATGAGAAGCGTATCGTGGAAGCTCGGGGTGTTACATTCTCCCCTCCTTCAATAAATTGCGTCCTCGCAATTTGAAATTTTTTTGGAAAATAAAAGGTTTAAAATAGAAAATACCTTTGTAGGAAACCCACATCAGAAATAAGGTTAATAAAAATATAACTTTAAAAGAAAGAAAGATAAGTTCAAAGGTCACCCGAGATAGCCCATACTAGGATTCTATGAAAATATGGATATGGAAGAAAAACAAACCATCAAGGTCTGATGGAGAGTTGTAGAAAACCGGATTAGGAGAAAGTTAACAATAAGAAAATCACAAACTTGTGATTGGTTAAACGGTCATTGAATCCCCAGTTGGAAAAGTTAACCGACAACATTTTTGTTTTAAGTTACCTTTTATAATGTTAAGGAATTTATTTAGGAGATTTACTAAGAACGTAAGGGAATATACATACTTGTTATGTATACTTTCATTCGTTAATAATTTTTTTTACCACAAACCCAACTTTTACTCCAAATGGTAACGGAACTCAAAAATATTCTATTTATCCTAATTGTATAAGGTTACAAATGTTAACACATACCATTTAGATTAGTAAAATTATTTTTTAATAACTGGGGACTTCCTGTAGGCTAGTGGTAGGAAATAAAGGCGTGTCGCACTATGGTTGTGGGTTCGATTCCTGCAGCTTTGTCCGACGCGACGGGTTATTCCCCACCTTGCAGGTTGTCCTTTTTCTAAAAATATAGTATCATAATATTCCAATAATCTTCATAAATTTTTTAACCTTAAACAATACTATCCAAAGATCAACTTAATCCACTCCAACCATTATAGTTATCCAAAATACCTCTGTCCAGACTTTCTCTAAAAGGTCTCTTAATTCCAAAATCAATTTATCAGATTCCCCAAACAAAGTAAAGTTTCTCTTATTGTCACATACTAAAAATATAATTACCTTCATCATATTAAAACCTTACTGAAATCAACAAGCACTGCAGTACAATCCTATATATATATCACATTATTGTAATAACCAAAATATAATCCATGAGTCCAAAAGCACCAATACATTAGTTATTCTGCTTCAACTGTCGTAACAGCATAAGATTGTCCTTGATCCCTTGGCCTTTTCTGAGGTAAGTTTCCCTGACGCTTAGGACATTCATTTGCATAATGACCCATTTCTCTACAATTATAGCATTCAACTTTGATATCCTCTTTCTTTCCCTTGCAATCACGAGCCTGGTGACCCTTTTCTCCACATTTATAACAAACTCCCATTCCTTTTGGACAAGTACCAGGGTGATTCTTCCCACAATTATCACATAATGGAAAATCCTTCTTTCCCTTTTTCCCTTTATCTGTCTCTTGTTCCACCATTCTCTTCTTCTCTTGCTTTACTTTGTTGTCATAAGACTTAGAGAATTCCTTTTCTGTCTTGATAGCACACGAGACAATATCTTCGTATGATGAGAAGGATTGTGATACTAAAGATCGACGGAGAAATGATTTTAACCCATCAAAGAAACGATCAATATTACTCCTTGGGTTACGTATATAATTGGCAGCATGCCTCGCTAACCTTGTAAAGTTAGCCTCATACTTTGCGACATTCTCATCCTCCTTCTGCCTCAGACTCAGAAATTGCCTTTCCATATCTGCTTGATGGTCGTGAGGAAAGTATTTTTCTAAGAAAAGCTCTTTGAACTCCCTCCATTCCATATTCGATACGTCATCATCTTCCTTTGTGTTTTGAATCAGCAACCACCACTGATCGGCATCTCCAGTGAGGCGGTAAACTGCCATGACAACCTTCTCCCTTTCACTACTCCCCAAGGCATGGAATATTTTCTCTAAGGAATTTATCCATTGCTCAGCTACTATAGGATTTGTACTCCCATTTAAGGTTGGTGGTTGTTTCCTCATGAAGCGGTCTAACATTGATCCTCCATGTTGCGGATTAGGGTGATCCATACGAGTAAGGTTATTATTCATAATCTGAGTGAGTTGTCCCAGTATGGTGATTAGCTGATCGGCACCAGTTGCATCACCAGCCCCACTATAATTATCTTGAGAAAGAGGGCAATCCCTACATGGAGTGCGTGCATTGATATGGTTTCCATTCCTTCCACTAGGCGCCATTTCTAAACAATGACATAAACTAGATTAGTTTATGAATCAAAATACATAATTCCATACTTATAAAACACTTAACATAAATTGAACTATTTATGGATATAATCCATAATCATAAAAATGTTTTCTTTGAGGAAGTATATACTCATAAACCCTTCATAATGATTTGTAAAGAAAATGAGAGTTATCCTAAGCATATCCCCCGTGAGTGTCGTAACCAAGAGTACAGCAAGGCCCGTTGTCATGCACCAGTTCCCGTTCGAGTCTAGCTCAAAACGGTGTTTTCGGGTTTTATCCCTAGGAACATCTATGCCAGAGCCGCCTTTACCTGCTCGTATCCAGACAGGGATGTATTTCTCGGAAAACTCACAAAATCTCTACAATACCAAAATTCTAGGAAGTTCTTCTATACTAATCTTCAAAGTTCATCTTAGGTCTACGTGCTCTAATCAGAGTTTATCTAAATCTAGCTTCCAAGGTTTGTACTAAACTTCCTTTGATACCAACTGTAACGCTCCGACCCCAGCTACCCAGAGTCAGTGCATTACTTCGTAACATTGGCATGATCACAAAAGATCAAGTCTCGAAAGACCGATTGGTTTAGTAGCCTTGGAAACACTAGATACATTCATAAGTCTTACATTACATCATAAAGTGAAAAACTAATAACAAAGTCTTCATAGTCCACACTCATATCCTCTTCTGACTATCCCTGCAGGTCATTCATAAAATACTTCTTCACATCTTGGAAAATATTAAAACATTGAAAGGGGTGAGCTCAGATGCTCAGTAAGGATAACAATATTGCGGAAGCTTTCATAAATAAACATAAAAATTTAAGGCAATGTATAACTAAAACAAAAGCCTTTTAAACTTGAACATCAACATAATATGGCAAAAGTAAAATGAGATAATGCCATTCACTTCTTCACATGGATATTCTACTGGTCAAATAATCACATGAAATATCAATAACCACTTTCATAATGATGGAATTCATAATTCCAGACTATCATAACCACGTAGTCAAGGCCTCGTGCCAAGACCACAAATAAGATTTTTTCAAGGCCTTGTGCCAAGACACTAGTTTGTCTCATGAGACCTACCGATGCATCGAGGAGCTATAGCGGGCTCCACCCGTCACTTATTAAGTCCAATGAATTCCTCATATGAATAGGTTTAAACATATCATAAACCATAACATAATCGTATCACATAAAACATGCATAAAGGAAACATAACAGTTCCACATTTCAATCACAAGATATAAATACAACACATTGATATAATAAAAACGCTTTCAAAACCATTTTCAATACCAAAATAAAAGAAAGTTAAAACTTTGTATTTATTTTTCATTAAAAAAATGATGGCTTGTAGAGGAACCCGAAACTCAAATAATGGTCATGGCGGCGGAGAAGTCGTTGTCGCCGCATAAGTACGGAAAGAAAAACATTCCCTTTTTGTCGTTTAGTAAAACGCTTCGTATAAAAAGATTCCTTTTGACTAAACGTAAAAGTCAAAGGGGTTTATACACCGTATAAAAGAAAGTTGTGTATAAAACCAAATATGACTCAATGAAAGGAGATTGAGACGAAGTCCTTAAAAAGATCATTTTTAAAATAAAATAGATCTATTATGTGTATTCACTATAGGTACACATAAAGAATACAAAATAAGAAATAATATTATCATGACATAATTTGAAAGTAGGAGATTAACCCAAAGAATAGAAGTTGGGTTAAGAAGTTTTCTTAAAAAGATAATTTAAATAAAATAGATATATTATGTGTATTCACTATAATTACACATAAAGAAAGTACAAATACAAGATATGACATAATAATATCATGACATAATTTGAAAGTAGGAGATTAACCCAAAGAATAGAAGTTGGGTTAAGAAGTTCCCTTACCTCGTGTCTGACTTGACTCAACCGTTCTTGAACCTCCTGAATAATAAACTAGAGTTAATATATACCTTATTAAGAACCATTTTAAATTTCATTATCCTTATTATATCACTTATTACAATGATATGAACATTATGTAATTATTTAAGTTAATAACGGTCGTTTTGTCGATCTTTGGTACTTGAGTAAACAATAAACTTCTTATAATTACAAGTTGTTTTTGTGGTAGAATATCCATTATCTCCAGAATTATATTCATGATTTAGATGTCATATATATCTTATATATCCAGTATATACATTCATTTATAATATTACGTAACATTTAGAGGTAAGAAATGAAATGCACCGTTCATGGAGACGGTAAGCCGTACGTACGCATGAACGCTACTTTCATTTCAATTTCATATTTAATGGAAAAAAATCATAATGATATAAATGTATAATATAATTCCAGTATAATATAGTGTATAATACCATTTACTCCATCCTTTATACATCCCACATATGGCATTAACGATTCAAATCACTTTGAGGGGGCGGTAGTCCGCACTTCCTAAAATGAAATTATCGCGTTTTACCCATAATGGAAATCATAAAGTATGCCATAAATGAGAAATACAGAAGCATAAGTAAAACATAAACATATTATATATTATATATAAAAATAGTGACATCTTAATGGCCACCTTTGAAGGTGTTATATGAGTGTTGAACAATAATCGTTTCGTGAGGCAGAAATTCGCAATCCACAGAAACCGTATGTTCTTTAACCATTATATGTAGGTGTGTGTAAGTGTAGATCGAATCCTTCTTATAAAAATATCCTAGTATATTTATGATACTGGTGTTGTTACAAAAGTAATGAATAAAAAGAGTTTAGGGGGTTGGAGAAGAAAAATAAAACAAAACAACATTAGAGAAGATATTACCTCAAAATCGGGTAACTCTTTTTGATTTGAGCCAAAGGCTTCCTTGGGAAGAGTTCTGACCAAAGTGAGGCTTCTAGGAGTAAGAGAGGGATGTTGGGAGAGTATTTGGGCAGAGGTTGGCCGAGCCAAATGGATTGAAGGTGTGAATAAGGTGGGAGAGGTGGGGGCCTTTTATAAGTGGAGAGGAGTGGCTCTTTTGGAAAGATTGAAATTTTACATTATTAAACAATGCTTTTCTGATTCTAAAGGTCCCACACATATATAATTCGTGGCTAAGGTGATAAGGGTTCTAAATCTACCCATCCAATAGTCTTTGGACAAGTGTAAGCCTTGGATTTCACATTATCTTTTCATTTTATTAAAATCGTTAAATAATGAGGTCATCACTGCATCATAATGATGTCATAAATAATTTAATTTATTTAATGTCTAAAAATTATAAAACAAATACTATTATGTAGGAAATCTTTTTAGCATTCTAATGAATATTTATAATCAAAATTTGGACTTGTGTAACCCCACTTAAAAACTGTTTTAGTAAAATAACTCATGTTTGTGTTCCAACTAAAGTGGCTCCATGGGGTCCCCAAGTTGACCCATGGGTTGTCTTGGTCGGCCATGACTCATAAAATAGGAGTAGGACAAGTGTCAAGCTCATATCATATTATTAAAACAGTGTTTTTACCTTAAACTACACTAATTACCTCTAATCGCGATTAAGAACTTAAAAGTTACTATTCACAAAAAATTTATTTTAATCTCATTGAACCACATTTTACTTCTTAATGACAACCATGTATGTCAGATTTTTGAAAATCAAATCACAGAAGTGGTGATATTTCATTTGAACGAAAAATCAGTTATTTAAATACCACTTAGTGGTTTCACTATTCATCAAAAATTGAAGTTTTTCAGAACAATGCCAAAATTTCACCCTAAGCTATAATTGATATTCCAAATTCAAAAATGATGTCTATTTTAAAAAATTCCAAACATATAAGTTGCATTAATTAATTTTATAATTAATTCCCGTTGTTACAACAAATTGCGTGTTTTTAAGAAACAATTTATATCAAAAGATTGGCAATTGTTTATATCCAATTTCAATGTTAAATTAATTCTAATGACCACCATTGGATAAAATGGTAAAAATATATTCCAATTATACTTTAAAACCACTAAATAGTATAATTTTTCACTATAAATTATTTTGATTTAAAAAGTTATTTTTTAAGTATTTTTCACTATTCATAAAAATTAGAAGTTCTCAGAAAAATACCAAAAATTCAACATAGGCTAATTTCGATATTCCGAATCAAAAAATGAAGTCCATTTTGAAATATAAAATATCTATAATTTTAAAAAGTGGTTATTACTATTCATAACGGCTACTTTGATTAGTCGCAGTGTTTTAGAACTCGAAGTTGCGTACAATGCAAGCCATTGCATTATTGAATGAGAAGCGTATCGTGGAAGCTCGGGGTGTTACAGGTTGGTTTTTAAACCGAGATCTGAAATTTTATTCTGAGTATTGGAACACCTAAAGGTGTTGTTTTTGGACTTGCGTAATTACTCAATAATTTTACCAGGTCTCTCAATGATTCACAGGAGCACTGGATCCGAAAAATTCAACTTTAATGGATCTTCACAGGCAACACACAGTTTTGGTCCAACCCGTGCAGTTTACCCTGTGAAAATAAATTATTTATTTTAATTAAATAAGATTATATGGGAGATTGTGTTAAATTAAAAATAAATATATAATAATAATAAAAATAATGTTATTATTATTATTATTATTATTGTGGTTGTTTAATTAAATTAATGTTAAAGAATTAATTAAATGATGGTTGAATAAATTAATGTGTCTTTTGGGTTTATCAAATAACCATTTAAATTAAATGAATAATTTTATAATTAATAGAGGAAATTTTATTAGTAATTAGAGGTTATGGGTTGGATTTTTAAACATTAATATCATATTAATGATATTTCAATAATTTAGGGGTTATGGTTTAAAATAAATGAAAGTTTATGATGAATTAAATATTTACTGTGGTTTTAAATGTGGAGGTTAGACTTAATGAAAATGAGTGTTTTATAATAAAATTTAATTATGGGGTTTATCAAAGTACTATTTTTATTAAATGGGATGTTTTAGTTTTAATGATATAAACGAAAATGAAAAATAATAATATTATGACAATTATTATTATTATTATGTGAATTGTTATTTTTTTAATTAGTTTTTAGATTTTTTAAAGTGGGAGGCACTGTATAAGGGAGGCGCGACCCCCCACCTGCTTTCTTCCTCCCAGGCATGACACACCAGTAGTCAGGCAAACCAAACCTGCTCCTCCGCGTGACCTCTCTTCACTTCTAATCCATGGCACGACTCCCTCCACCAGACCACCTACTGGAGGCGGGTGAGAATTACCGCAACCATACCCCCCTCTTGCAGCGTGACACACCAGATGATGAACTAAAACCTTAGGAGTGAGGCTCTTCTCCATGGTCGGAGCTCTTCCCATGTTGTGTCCTCCTCCTGGACATGGTTCACAGTAGCACGTGACCCCCCATACGATCCCCTGTAGTAGCACGCTTCGACCCTGGGAAGAAACGTTGTAGCACACGACAACCCCCTTATTTTTATGAGACCCTAAATATGTGGGCCTTGTTATGCATGTTTGAATTGAGATGTTTATGACATGAGTGTTAATTGTTAAAGTCTTGGATGAAACACTATTTCAGTGGACTGTTTTTGACTTGTTAATGATTTGGGAGATTTAATTAAGAATAATTAATTGATAATTAATTATTAACTATTGATATATTAAATGGTTAATTTATTGTTGAATTATTTTATGGGAGGTTTATGTTGTTAATTAGTTATTGAAATAATTAACAGATTGGATTAATTAATTTATGAATTAATTAATGGATGGTTTTGGGGTGTTAGACAAGGAGTTATACACCAATTATAAATATATATGTATGATTGATAAATGGGTTGTGATACAGGGACTAATGCTCCAAATACTTACAGGGGTGCTAGACATGGCATTCTATACCCATCTTGTATGAAAATATTCTTTTATGGGATAGAGACTGATGCTCCAAATACCCATTTGTTGCGATACAAGGACTGGCGCTCCAAATATTCATGAGGGTGCTAGACATTATGTTCTACACCCATTAATTGACATTGGACTGAGGGTCCAATTGGTTATACATGAAATGATTTATTTGGTTAATTAAAACTGTTGTGACATAATTATTTGTGAATTAAATATGAGAAAGGGTTCAGACTTATCAATGAATTAGTTGAATCACTGTTAGTTGACAGACCTAGGAGCAAATCAATATTTCTAGTGGATGGGATCAGACTATGTATATGGAAGATTAAATAGAATTACTTATGACACATTATCCAAGCGAAAGAATAAGCATGGAATTGGTCTTTACTTTGATTACTTAGATGGTCTTTAGAGACATCTGTTGTGAGTGTCTTATATGGGGGATGTCAGACTTATGCCATATCTCAAGAATTTTGTAATTTAACAAGGTTTTAATAAATGATAAATGAAAATTAATGTGTGATGACTGTTGTGTATGAATGAAAAATGTATAATGAAGGTACAAACACCAGCTGAGGGCTAAAGAAGGTACTTCGGTATATAGTTACTTGGTACATCTTAGTTTAATTATTCATGCTTTCACATTGTTTAAATTATTTATGAATGTCTGGATTTGGGGTAGACACCGGTGGTCCCAGCCTAATGAGATTTATATCTCACACTATACTTGTGCCGCCATTGCACCGGGTACCCGAGTAGATTCTATTTGGCTATAGGATTTTGTTGTATGCTAGAACTTGGAGATAGGAGAAAAGGACTGATCTAGAGATGAGGATGCTCATGGAGTTTTCCCTTGGGGATTTTGAGTCTTTCCTTTATTTCTATACTTTGATATAAAACATGTTGTTTTGTTTACTGCTTTAAAAAATGTATCAATAACATGACATGCATGCATCTACTGTATAATTGGAATTGACCACTTTATAAAATGAGTACTATTTGTCTTCAACTGTTTTGTCAATTATGTATTACTGATTTTGCTATTGTTTGTTATTTACTCTGATATACCACTGTGCAACTCTAATAAGAAGGTATAGTCTCCCCACTAACTATCCTTAGACCCTCACTGCTAGTCAGAATCATCCGGCATGAAGGGAGACACACTTGAGGTCATTTGGCGACCGGTATGACCACTAGTTTAGGGGTGAGATGGTTCGAGATGTTATAAAGTGGTATCAAAGGAGGTTCTATTTCTTTTACTTTGTCTTACTATTTTGGGGTTGGTAGACAGTAGACTATGAAAGTGTCAGCGCTTGGGTTAATAGCTGTGCTTAGGACTAATCACCCCTGTACTTGAAATGACCAAGTGGCCAGTGATGGGAATTGATGTTTGTAGTATATGAGGTTACGATTGATATGATTTCACCTTGAGTGACTAGTGTATTTTCTACTGCTTATTGAATTTGAGAATTTTGAAAAAAAATTATCTTAGTCTGATAGGGAAAAAAAGTTTCATACATGCATCATCTTAGGCACGTAGAGATTCACATTCCATGTATGTAACATTCCTTGTAGTTGTATTAGTAGGATGACTGTTAATTTGGATTGTGTGCCTTGGGTTCAATGACATGTTTTGATCTACTTTAGCATGCCTCTATAAATATTATGTTTCAATGATATATTTAACATGCATGAGTAATTATATTCCATACTGCATCAGTTATTAGCATGTTTTGTTGTTGTGACATGCTTCTGTGTAATAGAATGTTGTTGTGTTACTGTTTATGATAACATGCTAGAGATATTTTGATGTTTGAAAGGGCTGTTAACATTTTAATGTTAAATGAATATTTATTGTTATAAATGGGATCCAAATTCCAGCGATAAGGTGTATGGGAACCTAATCGATTGGTAGATGGCCACCCATGTGTTTGAACCTTGTATAACCATATTATGTTTGAAAATGGTTATAAATGTCAAACTATTGAGTTTTGATTAAAATGAACTGTTGTTGGGTTGATTTTTGAAGAACCTAGATTGAATAAATGGGACCCTCAGAGGTTGCCTTTTTGGTAAAAGGAATTTAAATGAAAAAATTGCCTATTTATATTTAGATAACACTAAATGTGAAATGTTTAAATAGGAATTTTTTTATAGCATGTCTATTTTTCTTGGGAGGCATTGATTGTAAAACCAGGTGACTTGTTAAGAAAAAGTACTTCTATGCTTGTTGATATTCATTCAAATGTTGAATGGTTGAAATTAATTAATTAAAATGTCTAAAATGAAAAAGGGGATATTGAACCTTGAGATTTTGGTTTTGTGTGACCAAGTGAGAGGGTCGACGTTTATATTTGGTAAGGGGATAACCTGTGGTAGGTAGTACCCTTAGAATGTTCTAGGCTATTAAAGTATGTTTGTCCCACTGATCGGGAGGACTTCTTGGTACTCAGGTGTTATGGAACACTGATAGGTTTATGTTACTATTTTTATGATCAATTTTTGACATGGTGATTGTGGTTTGAGGAATATCACACACATACATTAAGGTGTTTTGAAATAGCACACTAGTGAGTGACTGATATTTTATTTTGACATAATAGACAATTCAAAGGTGGGTAGTGTCACATCGATTTTAGTAAATGTGTCGATAGGTGATACCGAGATTTTCTTGAACATAGTTGTCCAGAAGATGTTCGTATGATCTTCTTAATGAACTTGGTTTTCTCTTAGTGCGCTCTTTTGAATATAAAAAGCATGTCTCCTATATTGACCTAATCACGGAGACACTATGATAGCGTTGGTATTATGTTGTTCTACAGTTTAAATGTTGATGGGCCTGATGAGTGGTTGTTATCTAGGTAGTACGCGTGATGTATGGTTTCTTTGGGCTAATCCTTTATTCGTGTTGTGTCACAATTTTTTTTTAAATAGACTTGTGATGCTTTGACTTGGAAATTTCACCAGAGGTCATGTAAGGTCTTCGTTATACATGTGTATGGTTTTGGAATAGTTTTAAAGAAACATCATTAGATAAAGGGAGAATGTGGGTTTTAGGTCCTAGATGTATTTCGAGGGAATCATGCACAACCTGTTCTTTTGGTTGATCAAGATTCAACCATTTTCATTGATGAGGTCCCTATAATGGCCTCAAATATAAGCTCCATTTCAATTTTTAATCTATAAAGTGATCTTTTTCTGTAGTTTTAAAGTCTTAGACATTAGGTTTGTGAAGGGTTAAATGTGCCTTTAGCATTGGGAATTCCACATGAAAGTTCTAATGAGATTAAATGACCTCGGTAGGTCAGTTGTTTTAGTATTCGTTCCTGTTGGCTTCTCAGGGAAGAGAAGTTTTTAAGGTGGGCAGATTGTAAAGTCCCGTGTTTTTGAAACAGGTTAAATTATAAAGTTTTTAGAATTGTTTTTCGGTCTATCGACAGGTCAATTTTTAAACCGAGCTCCAGAATTTTATTCCGTGTTTTGGAACACCTAAAGGTGTAATTTTTTTACTTGTGTAATTACCTGATAATTTTAGCAGGTGTCCTGATGAGTCTAGGGAGTACTGAATCTAGAAAAGTCCAGTTTAATGGTTCTACACGGATAGCGCACGGTTGCGGTCCAACCCGTGCAGTTTCCCTATAAAAATAAATTATTTATTTTAATTAAATAAGATTATGTTGGAGATTGTGTTTAATTAAAAATAAATATTTAATAATAATAATAATAAATTTGTTGTTATTGTTATTATTATTATGGTTGTTTAATTAAATTAATGTTAAATAATTAATTAAATGATAGTTGAAGAAATTAATATGTCTTTTGGGTTTATCAAAGAACCATTTAAATTAAATGAAGAGTTTCAAAATTAATAAAGGAAATTTTATTATTAATTAGTGGTTATGGGATGTATTTTTAAATATTAATATAATATTAATGATATTTCAATAATTTAGGGGTTATGGTTAAAAATAAATTAAAGTTTGAGACAAATTAAATATTTAATGTGGTTATAAAAAGAGAGGTTGGACTTAATGATAAAGAGTGTTTTATAGTATAATTTAATTATGGATTTTATCAAAGTATTCTTTTTATTAAATGGGGTGTTTTGGTTTTAATGATATATATTACAATGACAAATAATAATATTATTAATCTTATCATTAATATTATTATTATGTGAATTGTTAATTTTTTAAATTAGTTTTTATAGTTTTTTCTAAAGTGGGAGGTGCTGTCTAAGGGAGGTATGACCCCCCTCCTGCTTTCTTCTTCCCAGGCATGATGCACCAGCAGGCAGGTGCACCAACCCTACTCCTTCGCGTGACCTCTCTTCCCTTCTCCTCTATAGAGCGACTCCCTCCTCCGGACCTCCTACTTGCGGTGTGTGAGACTTACCTCAGCCTGACCTCCCTCTTACAGCGCAACACACCAGCCGACATAATGAAACCCTAGGTGCACGGATTTTCTCCATGGCCGGAGCTCTACTCATGATGCGTCCTCCTATTGGACATAATTCACAATAGCGCGCGACCCCCTTGGCGACCCCCTACAATAACACACGTTGACACCAGGTAGAACCATTGTATCGCACGACGACCCCCTTATTCCAGGTCCTCCATCCATGGGAGATTCCTTCATTTTATTCTTGTTTATGGTCTTATTCAATGAGGTATGATCTTCTCTCATGGTCTCCATTATCTCTTTGGAATTTTGCTACAATATCAGTGTCTGATTTGGTTTTGGCCGAAACCCTAAGGTTCAGTTTTATCTGGTTGTGGCATTCTTCTAATTTTAGGGTATGTGGGTGGTGTATCGGGACCCTTTGGACCTTGTTTCAACATTCGATTCCAAGGTCGAGGCGGATGGACACTTTTTGTTGTGCCTCCAATGTTTCAGGTAAGGTTATATACCTGTGGTTTTGTTTCACATCATTCAATTAAGGGTATGTTATTTTTTATGAGACCCCGGTATCAAGTTAGAGGTGCGTTGATCATTACTGATTTGATTCTGGGTACTAGTTTAATATTTTTATTTTTTTTATCAATGTAGAAAACACGCAAATATATATATATATGATGGTGTGCGTGCGTGCGACTACAGACCAGTTGTGGACTATTTTCTGCCAAGTACTTTAAATCGTTGTATAATTAAAATGGTTCCACCCTGAGGTAGGTTCCCTAATATCCATCAACTTATTTAAGAATTATTTTCTTCTTTAAATAATTTTAGAGTATGAGTTTCCTTGATTTTGGAATTGATAAATTTTATTTAAATGATGATTAAATATAAACAGCTAGTTAGTAGTAATGTCATATCATGCTTTTTATGGTTTGGATTTTCATATTTCTTCTTGACAGTGCTGATATATGATATGTCGAAGCATGAAACTTTTGATGTTATTAAATTATTCGACCACGCGAGATAAATGGGGACTTGATCATGTTTTGGTTTTAAGCATGTATTTATAATTGGGTTAAAGTGATATGATTAAATAGTTAAATTATTTGAATGAAGATGCTTGAGTAATAGGGTAATTAATTGAAGAATTAATTATCTATTAATGAGTTGGAAAAAATGTCCCTTTTACAAAAATATTGAGTATATAGAATATTTTGACATGTTCGAAATATAAATTGGAAATTGGTAATAATTAATGGATGGATTAATTATTACACAATAAATTATCAATAGTTAATTAATTGATGAATCAGTTTAAGAGATATTAATTAATTTATTAATTTTTGAATTAATTAATTTTCATGCATTAATTTAAGATTGTGAATTGTTTTGAATTTTATAACTGTGGGCCAATAGTACCTTTGGTTGCATGTTTATTTTCAATGTCTTAAGTTTCTTAGGATGTATTGGTTTAAAAATATGATATGTTATGTGAGATGGTTTCTAAATATGTGGGCCTTCCTCTACTTTTTTATCTTGAGATGTTTACGACGCGTGTGTTAATTGTAAAAGTCTTGGATGAAACACTATTTCAGTGGACGGGTTTAGCATTTCTAATGATTTGGGATATTTAATTAAGAATAATTAATTGATATTTAATTATTAACTATTGGGATGTTGAATAGTTAATTGATTGTAGAATTATTTGAAGGGAGGATTATGTTGTTAATTATTTGTTGAAATATTTAAAGGATTGGATTAATTAATTTATGAATTAATTAATTGGTCTTTTTGGGGTGTTAGACATGGAATTCTACACTAATGATAAATATATATGTATGATTGATAAATGGGTTTTGAGACAGGTATTTATGCTCCAAATACTCACAGGGGTGCTAGATATGGTGTTCTACACCCAACTCACATGAAAATATTCTTTTATGGGACAAGGACTGATGCTCCAAATACCCATGGGTTGTGAGACAAATAATGACGCTCCAAATACTCAAGAGGGTGTTAAACATGATGTTCTATACCCATTAATTGACATTGGACTGAGGGTCCAATTGGTCATACATGAAAAGAATTATTTGGTTAATGAAAACTATTGTGACATATTGATTTGTGAATTAAATATGAGAAAGAGTTCAGACTTATCAATGAATTTGGTGAATCACTATTAGTGGATGGACCCAGGAGTGAATAACTATTTCTAGTTTAAGGGAACATACTTTGTATATGAAATATTAAATAGAATGCCTTATGGCACGTTATCCAAGACAAATCACAAGCATGGAATCTGTCTTTACTTTGATTACATAGATAGTCTTTAGAGACATCTATGGTGAGTGACTTATACGAGGGATGTCGGGCATAGGACAGATATCAAGAATTTTTTAATTTAACTAGGTTTGAATAAATGATAAATGAAAATGAATGTGTGATGACTATTTTGTATGCATGAAAAATGTATATTATTATTATAGACACCAGCTGAGGGCTGAAGCAGGTACCTGGGTATGTAGTAACTTTGTACTGATTACATTAATTATGCATGCTTTCACATTGTTTAAATTATTTATGAATATCTAGATTTGGGGTAGACATTGGTGGTCCCGACCTACTCATATTTATATTTGACACCTTACTCAGGCTGCCATTGCACTGGGGTACCCGAGTAGATTCTATTTGGTTGTAGGATTTTGCTATATGATAGTACCTAGATATAGGAGAAAAGGACTGAGCTAGAGCATAAGATTCTCAGGGAGTTTTCCCTTGGGGATTTTGAATCTTTCCTTTATTTCTATACTGTTATGTAAAACATGTTGTTTTGTTTACTACTTTCAAAACTGTATCAATAACATGACATGCATGCATCTTCTATATAATTGGTGTTATAAACTTTTATAAAATGAGTACTATTTGTCTTCTGCTGTTTTGTCAATTATGTATTAATGCTTCCAATATTGTTTTTTATTTACTATGATATAATGCTATGCAACTATGATAATAGGGTATAGTCTCCCCATTGACTATCCATTAGAAACCAAAAATGATTTTATTATAAAATAATATTTCTAGCTTTTCTCAAGGTGCCCCTCACCCCTCTTATAAAAGGGAACTCCCCCTTATCTCTAATTCACACATTGAAATCCATTTGGATCAGCCAACATAAACCCAAATACCCTCTTAAATATCCTCCCTTCATCCTAGAGGCCTTCTTTTAGTCAGAAAGTCAGCCTAAGAATCCCCTTTGATCAAATCAAAAGGAAGAACCCGAAGAAAAGGTAAATATTTCATCCTCTTTCAAGTTCCTTTATTCTTCCACTTCCTCTTTATTTGTTGTTTCTATTATAAAATAATAAATCCAGTATCTTCTATATACTTTGATTTTATTATAAATTTGGTACAACCATATTCATTATTCTCTCCATCCTTTGAATGACATGTCACCATACGTGCGTACGTACGACTTACCATCCCTATGTCATGGTGTAATTGTTATTCAATACATTATTATTTGGATGGGTATAATAATGATGTGTAATTGATTTAAATAATAAATATAACATGATAATGATTCTGTATATATGATATACCATCCAATTATATATTATTTTAATATCAAAAGAATGAAATTTTCGCTCGTGCGTATGTATGGATTACCATCTCCACGAACACGATGAGATTCATTCACCATCATATCCATTCAAGACTAATTTTCATTTGATGATTAAAAATAATGTTTAGAGACTTAATATCATTATGAATATGAATAAGATACATCATATCCTTAACAAAAATTACTTACAAAACAAAGCATATAAAGGGAAACAAATCAGATAACACCCGAAACGAAGATAATACTAAAATATTATTAACAACTCAATATTAGAAGACCATATATGATATAATATTAATGTATATAGTTCTTGAATAATTTAATAACAATTATTTCACCATTATACAGGAGTTTAACCTACCCTCGACCAATGAAATGTATAAGGTAAGGGTTAATTCTACAATCTCTTTATTATCCGAGGTTGTTTTTACGTAAGTATCTACTGGGACCTATTTATCATCCACATACATGTTTCTTAACAATGTATTTGATTTTTTTACTAGACAACGAGGTAAAGTAATTTATATCCTTATTTGAACTTATATGTTTTGAAAGGAATCCTTCCGTCATTTTCCAAACAAGGTACTTTATGAACTTTTCGACAAAATTAAGATAATAATGTTTTTTTTAACTTATACGGTGAGTGTGACAATTTTCCACCATTATAACATTGTCAAAGATTCCATTACAAGATTATAAGAATATTTTGAAAATAAATATTTTATTTATAATTATGTGACTCTTAAATGATTTCAAAATAGAAAGATATATTACTCTAAAAAAGGTTTTGATTTCATCTAGGATGAATTTTAAGTTTATTTGAAGTTGATTTATTATGACATAAAACTTCCATATTGTATTGGATGTTTTGTGATATGTTTGACTATGGATGTGCTATTTTTATACCATTCATATTTTATGGTTAAAGTATTGACATTTCATATTCTAGTTTTAATATGAATGTTTATGTTATATTTCAACCTTTTCATATGAGGAATGTGTTGGACTTAGTAAGTGACAGGTGGAGCCCTCTATAGCTCCTCGATGCATCGGTAGGTATCATGAGACAACTAGACGTGAAATTGGATGAGGCTGTGCCCAATTTTATATATGGTTTTGGCCGAGCCCTTAATCATTTTTAGATGTCTTGGCTGAGGCCTTGACAAAATGTTTCAGAATGTTCGGCATTATACATTCCCTCATTATGGAAATAATATTGATGGTTCATGTAGTCATTCTACTAGTAGAATACCCATGATTATGTTTTATTATGGCATTATTTACTCAGCTCATATTCCTATCATAAAAGTATTCATGTTTATTATTGGTAAAGGCATGTGGTTTCAATTATTCATCATGCTTAATAATTATGTTATCTTCCATTTTATTGCTTACCCTTACTGATCGTTTTATCTCACCCCTTTCTTATGTTTCATTTTCCCAGGATATGAAGAAGTCAGTTATGAGTGAATTTCAGGCATAATCTAGGAGGTTTGGATGTTTCTAATGGAAAAAATTCGTGTTGTATTTCATTTCAAGTTGTAAAGTTGAACTTATGTATGAATCTTTTTTGCAATAATACTAAACTGATCGGTCTTTCGAGACATGATTTCATTGTGATCATGCCAATGTTATGTAATAATGCACCGACTCTGCGTAACTAGGTTCAGGGTGTTACAATTGGTATCAAAGTAAGTATTGTACAAACCTTGGAAACTAGATTTAGATAAACTCTGATTAGAGCACATAGACCTAAGATAGAATTTGAGGATTAATATAGAATAACTTCCTAGAATTTTGGTATTGTAGAGATTTTGTGTGTTTTCCAAGAAATACATCCCTGTCTAGATACAAACAAGTAGAGGCAGCTATGTCATAGATATACCAAGGGGTAAAACCCGAAAACACCACTTTGAGCTAGACTCGAACATGAACTGGTTCACGACAATGGGCCTTGCTGCACTCTTGGTTACAACATTCCCGAGGGATATGCTTCGGATAATTCTCATTTTATTTACAAACCATTATAAAGAGTTTATTAGTATATACTTTCTCAAAGAATTTTTTTTATGATTATGGATTATATCCATAAACTGTTCATTTTATGTTAAGTGTTTTACAAGTTTGGATTTATGTATTGCGATTCATAAACTAATGTAGTGTATGACATTGTTTAGAAATGGTTCCTAGTGGAAGGAATGGAAACCGTATCAATGCATACACTCCATGTAGGGATTTCCCTCATGCTCAAGATAATTATATGGGACCTAGTGATACAACTGGTTCTGATCAGCTTATCACCATACTGGGATAACTCACACAAGTTATGAATAATAACCTTACCCTTATGGAGCACCTTGATCCACAACACGAAGGATCAATGTGAGAACGCTTCATGAGGTAATAACCACCAACATTCAATGGGGGTACAAATCCATTAGTATTTGAGAAATGGATAAATTCCTTAGAGAAAATATTCCATGCCTTAGGGAGTAGTGAAAGGGAAAAAGTTTTCATGGCAGTTTACCGCCTCACTGGATATACTGATCAATGGTGGTCATTGTTTCAAAACCCAAAGGAATATGATGAAGTATCAAATATAGAATTGATGGATTTTAGATAAAGGTTCTTAGAAAAATACTTTCCTCATGACCATCGAGTAGATATAGAAAGACAATTTCTGAGTCTGAGGCAAAAGGAGGATGATAATGTCACAAATTATGAAGCTAACTTTATAAGGTTACCGAGGCATGATGTAGATTATATACATTACCCAAGAAGTAAGATTGAATATTTCTTTGATGGGTTAAAACCATTCCTCCAATAAGCATTAATATCACAATCCTCCTCATCATACGAAGATATTGTCTCATGTGATATCAAGACAAAAAAGGAATTCTCTAAGTCTTATGACTTTAAAGTAAAGAAAGAGAAGAAGAGATCTGTTGAAAACTTTGGGAAAATAAATAAGGAAACATGGAAGAAGGGAAGAATTGAATTTCCACCCTGTGATAATTGTGAAAGGAAGCATCCTGATTCCTGTCTAAAAGGAAAAGAAGTATGCTACAAATGGGGACAGAAATTCCATATTGTTGGTGACTGTAAGGGAAAGAAAGATGCTACCAATGTTCAATGCTAAAATTACAAGGAGATGGGACATTAGGAAAATTAATTTCCTAAGCATCAGGTAAAATAACCTCAAAAAAGGCCAAGGGATCAAGGCCAAGATTATGAGATCACTACTGCTGAGTTTTAAGCCCTGAAAGACGTGATGGCCAGTAATTTAATGGTTTCCTCAAGTTTAGCTAATGCTTTATTTGATTCTGGATCAAATCATTGTTTCATATCTTCCCAATTTTCTATGAAATTAGGTATTTACAATTTAATTTAACAAGGGAGTTTTCAGTAAAAACTCCTAAGGGAAGTATCATTGCTATAAAGTTTTGTGAATCAGTTCCCATTTGGGCATACAAATGTTCTTTATCTGCTGATATCATCATCATACCCATGATTGAATTTGATATAATCCTCAATATAGATTGGATTTCAGACCATGATGAAAAAATTTATTGTAAGAAGAAGGAGGTTACTATTTTTGATGATGATGATAAAGAACACCTTATCTTTAAAGCAGAATCATCACCACCTAATTCTTATCTAGATCCACCCCCAGTAGCTCAACTAAATTCAATTATTGGGGAGGAAGAGAATGAAATAACTATGGGAAATAAAAAGAATGTTCAAATAGAGGATGTACCTTTTGTGCAGGAGCATGTTGATGTATTTTTAGGGGATTTACCCAGACATACTCTAAAACTAGAAATTGAGTTTTCCATTGATTTAATTCCTGGTTCAAGGCCCATATTGAAGACCCCTTATAGAATTTCCACTATGGAATTAGTGTAACTAAAGAAACAAATAGAGGAATTGAATAATAATGGATTTATTAGCCCTAGTGTTTCTCCATGGGGAGCCCCTTCCCTTTTTGTTAAGAAGAAAGATAGATCTATGAGGTTGTGCATTGACTATAGGGAGATCAATTCTATAACAATAAATAACAATATCCCCTACCTCGCATTGATGATTTACTCAACCAACTTCATGGAGCTCAATACTTTTCAAAGATTGACCTTTAATTTGGATATCATCAGTTATGTGTGAAGAAGGAAGACATTTTGAAAACATAATTTCGAACTAGGTACGGGCATTACGAGTTTACAATAATGCCTTTTGGGTTGACTAATGCACCCTCTGTATTCATGGATCTAATGAATAGAGTTTTCAAGGAATATCTTGATTACTTTGTAGTGGTATTTATTGATGATATCTTGGTGTACCCCAAAAGATACTATGATCATGAAAATCACTTGCGCATTATCCTGAAGACTCTTAGAAGAAACGAATTATATGGAAAGTTTAGCAAGTGTGAATTCTAGATTCAGGAGATTTATTTTTCTTGGCCATACTTCGTCTAAGGATTGATTCTTTGTTGATCCTTCTAAGAGTCGAGCAATCCAAGAATGGTCAGCACTGACAAGTATAACTGAGGTACGCAGTTTTATTGGTTTACCAGGTTATTGTCGATGTTTCGTCCAGAATTTTTCCCAGTTGGCTAACCCATTAACAAATCTCACACGAAAAGGGGTTAAATTTGTTTGAAAAATTAGTGTGAAGAATGTTTTGAAGAATTTAAGTGAAGATTATTCAATGATCCTATCTTGACTATACCATCAGGGAATGATGGGTTTGTTATTTATAGTGATGCTTCAAATAAAGTACTTGGTTGTGTTCTTATGTAGAATGATAGGGTTATTGCCTATGCATCACGAAAGCTAAAAATTCACGAGCAAAACTATCCTACTCATGATCTTGAGTTATAAGCTGTAATCTTTGATTTGAAGATTTGGAGACACTATGTCAATGGTGAAAAAATGTGAGATATATACCGATCACAAGATTTTGAAGTATATTTTCTCACAAAAAGAAATCAACATGAGGTAAAGGAGATGTCTTGAACTACTCAAGGATTATGATTGCACTATACACTACCACCTGGGGAAGGCAAATAAGGAGGAAGATTCTTTGAGAAGAAAGGATCAAGGAGTTTTGAACAAGATGAGAGTTGAAAGGGATTTTATTCTCATGGATCTAGTAAAGATGGATATGGGAATAACCATGGAAGGTGGATCATCAATAATTTTTCAAATGGTTTCCAAACCATCTTTATTAGAAAGGATAGAAAGTTCTCTAGCTGATGATGAGGAGTTTCAAAAGTATATTAAAGCTGTGAATGATGGGAGATTGAGTGACTTTGTGTATGAATATGGAATTTTGAAATTTGGGAAGAGACTTTGTGTTCCCAATACACTTGATCTAAAAAAGGAATTGTTGGATGATGCTCATAGTTCCAATTTCTCTATACACCCTGGTAGCACCAAGATGTGTAGGGATTTGAAGGAACATTTTTGGTGGGACAACATGAAGAGGGAGATTTCTGATTTTGTGTCAAGATGTATGGTTTGTCAAAAAGTGAAAGCTGGAAGGCAACAAACTAGAGGAGTTATGCAACATCTTCACATACCTTAGTGGAAATGGGATAATATTACGATGGAATTTTTCATGGGACTATCAAAGGCTCCTAGAAGGAACAATGCAATATGGGCCATTTTTGATCGTCTTACCAAGTCACCACATTTTCTTGCTATAAGAGAAGATTTACCACTTGAACGTCTAGAAAGACTATATATTAATGAAGTTGTGAGACTTCATGGAGTACCCCTATCGATTGTTTTTGATCATGATCGACATTTTAAATCATGATTCTGGAAAATTATTTAGAAAGCCCTGTATTTTGAATTTCGTTTGAGCATTGCCTACCACCCCCAAAAAGATGGACATTCAGAATGGACTATTAAAACATTAGAATACATGTTGAGATCATGATCAATTGACTTTAAAGGTATGTGGGATAAATATTTTCCTCTGGTATAATTTTCCTATAACAATAGCTTCCATTCAAGTATTTAGATGGCACCATATGAAGCGTTATATAGAAAGAGATGTCTCACACCAACCCGTTGAGATGATATTGGTGAAAGAAAACTCGTAGGCCTAGAACTTGTGGAGGAAATGATGGAAATGGTGAAGGTAATCCAAACCCACATTAAAGCCTCTCAAATTAGGCAGAAGATCTATGCTGATAACCGGAGGAAGGATTTGGAATTTTAGGTAGGATACCATGTTTTCTTGAAGGTATCTCCATGGAAGGTTGTTATACATTTCGGTAAGAAGGGAAAATTGAGTACCAGGTACATCAGACCTTTCTAAATTCTAAAACAAATTGGGGTTGTAGCTTACTAGTTGGCAATGCCACCAAGTCTCTCAAAAGTTCATGACGTGTTCCATGTATCACTGTTGAGAAAATACATGTCTGACCCAATGCATGTACTCACCTATGAGGAATTAGAGCTGGAACCTGATCTGTCTTATTGCGAAGAGCCTGTCAAGGTTCTTCATACAAGAGAACAAGTTCTGAGAAACCGGACGACTCGTCTGATAAAAGTTCTATGGAGAAACCGTAAGATGGAAGAGGCAACGTGGGAACCTGAGGAACTTATGATGAAGAACCAACCGAGTCTTTTTATGCAGTAATATTCTACAAATTTCGAGGATGAAATTATTTTAAGGAGGGGAGAATGTGACAGCCCAAGCTTCCACGGTACATTAACCTTTGAATAATGCAATAACTTGCGTTGTACGCAACTTCAAGATTCTAACACATCACAACCAATCAAACTAGACGTTATGAATAGTAATACCCACTTTTAGAATTTTTTTTAATTTTATCTTTCAAAATGGACTTAATTTTTGGATTCATAATATCAAAATTAGCTTAGGGTGAACTTTTGGTATTTTTCTGAAAACTTTCATTTTTTGTTGAATAGTGAAAACACTAAGTTATAGTTTAAAACTGAATATTTATTTAAATAAATAATTATTTTATTTAAATTAATTTTAGGTCAAAATTGATACATAATACCTATATATGTTCAATGTAATTCATTGGAGTCATTTTTTAATAATATTAGATATATAAAATTTTATTGAACTTTTCACCGTCTTTTAACCACCTCCTAAAAGCATTTGAAAATTTACATAAAACATAATTTTACCGCTTATGAGTTTTGAATTTTAACAATTCGAGAGATACAGTTGATATTAGTAAGTAAAATGTGGTTAAATAATACAAAAATAATTTTTGGTGAATAATAACTTTTTACTTTTATTTACCACGGTTAAAAGTAAATAGGGTAATTAAGGGTAAAAATGATATTATTATGACCCTAACACATGTCCTAATTCTATTTAATAGGTGTAATTCGACCAAAAACAACCTTAGTAATAAAATATGATCCTTTAGGTTCACTTGGATTAGATTAGGACATTTATTATTATTTAATTCAAAGAAGAGTTAAAAGTGTTAAAATCAATTTTTAATATCTAAAACATTTTTAATATAGGGTTACACATAAGATAAATTAGACAATAAATTTTCATTATAAAGATAAAAATATATCCTACATAATGGTATTTTATTTATAATTTTTAGACATTAAATAATTAAATTTATTTATGACACAATGATGATGCAATAATTACCTAATTAATGAAATATTAAAATAATTGATATTATAAATATCCAAATAAATGTAATTTGAGACATTTTATGAATTACACTAATTTTATAGATTAATATGAAATGTTAGGGTTGGTTGGATGAATTGTTTTCGATGTAATAATGCTATTATGAATTTAGAAAAAACAAAATACCAAATAATGTCAAAATTGACATAAAAGAGTTTTTAAAACGAATATTATATTATTATATGATATTCCATTCTTAAAAATACAAGGTTAGGCTAAAAGACTCATATGATTATAGGTATATCATTAATTAACTACTTGTGGTTATATTCAAAGTTTATAGTAATTTTATTAACCATATAATATAAAAATACAAAGAGACATGGTAAATGTCAAACTATTTAACTAAGAGTTAAATCTAAAAGACAAGGTTAATATAGCAACCCAAACCTATCTAAAACCTATTTGTTGAGTGGATTTCGACCCATACCAACCTTATAATTTAAATAATTTATTTTTGAGCCATTAGAAACCGAAAATAATTTTATTATAAAATAATATATCTAGCTTTTCCTAAGTTGACCCTCACCCCTCTTATAAAAGGGAACTCCCCCTTCTCTCTAATTAACATCTTCAAAGCCATTTGGATCTGCAAAACCCTACCAAAATACCCTATAAAATCTCCTAAATTCATATTAGAGGCCTTCCTTTAGTCAAAAAGACAACCTAAGGATCCCTTTTGATCAAATCAAAAGGAAGAACCCACAGAAGAGGTAAATATTTCATCACCTCTTTCAAATTCCTTTCTTCTTCCACTTCCCCTTTCTTTGTTGTTTACATTATTAAATAATAAATCCAGTTTCTTATATATAATGTAATGTTATTATATATATGGTACAACCATATTCATTATTCTATCCCTCCTTTGAATGACATGTCACCATACGTGCGTAGGTACGGCTTACCATCTCCATGTCGTAGTGTAATTGTTATTCAATACATTATTATTTGGATGGGTATAATAATGATGTGTAATTGATGTAAATAACAAATATAACATGATAATGATTCTGTATATATGTTATACCATCCAATTATATATTATTTTAATATCAAAAGAATGAAATTGTCGCTCGTGCGTACGTACGGATTACTGTCTCCATGAACATGATGAGATTAATTCCCCATCATATCCATTCAAGACTAATTTTCATTTGATTATTAAAAATAATTTTTAAAGAATTAATATAATTCTGAATATTAATAATATACATCCTATTTATAACAAACATTAATTACATAACAAAGCATATAAAGAAAAATGAATCAGTTAACACCTGAAATGAAGATAATACTAAAATATTATTAACAAAGCAATGTTAGAAGATCATATATGATATCATATTAATGTATATAGTTATTGAATAATTTAATAACAATTATTTCCCAATTATACAGGAGGTTAACCTACCCACGACCAAGGAAAAGTTCAAGGTAAGGGTTAAATCTACAATCTCTTTTTTATCCGAGGTTGTTTTTATGTAAGTATCTACTAGGACCTCTTTATCATCCACATCCATGTTTCTTAAAAATTTATTTCAAAATATTTTTTACTAGACAAAAAGGTGAAGTTATTTATACCATTATTTGAACTTATATGTTTTCAAAGGAAATTTTCTGTCATTTTCCAAACAAGGTACTTTATGACCTTTTCAACAAAATTAAGGTAAGAATGTTTTTTATCTTACACGGAGGGTGTGGCTATTTTCCACCATTATAACATCATCGAAGCTTCGCTTACAAGCTTATAAGAAAATTTTAAAAATATTTTTTTTCTTTTTTATTATGTGAATCTTAAATGATTTCAAAATAGAAATAGATATTCTTCAAAAAAGGTTTGGATTTTATCTATGATGGATTTTAAGTTTATTTGAAGTTGATTTATTATGATACAAAACTTCCATATTATATTGAAGGTTTTGTGATATGTTTTACTATGGATGTTCTATTTTTATACCATTCACGGTTTATGGTTAAAGTTTTAACATTTCATATGCTAGTTTTAATACAAATGTTTATGTTATATTTCAACATTTTCATATGAGGATTGTATTAGACTTGGTAAGTGATAGGTGGAGCCCACTATAGCTCCTCGATGCATCGCTAGTTCTCATGAGACAACTAGACGTGGAATTGGATGAGGTCTTTCCCAATTTGATATATGGTTTTGGCTGAGGCCTTAATCATTTTTAAATGTCTTGGTAGAGGCCTTGAAAAAATGTTTCAGAATGTCCGACATTATACATTCCCTCATTATGAAAATAATATTGATGGTTCATGTGGTCATTCAAATAGTAGAATACCCATGATTATGTTTTATTATGAAATTATTTACTCATCTCACATTCCTACCATAAAAGTGTTCATGTTTATTTTTTGTAAAGGCATGTGGTTTCAATTATTCACCATGCTTAATATTTATGTTATCTTCGGCTGTATTTCTTACCCTTACTGAGCATTTGAGCTCACCCCTTTATTATGTTTTATTTTCCTAGGATATGAAGAAGTGAGTTATGAGTGACTTTTGAGCATAATCTAGGAGGCTTGGATGTTTCTAATGGAATAAATTCATGTTGTATTTATTTTCAAGTTGTAAAGTTGAACTTATGTATGAATCTTGTTCCCAATAATACTAAACTGATCGATATTTTGAGACATGACTTCATTGTGATCATGCCAATGTTATGTAATAATGCACCGAATTTGGGTAACTAGGGTCGGGGTGTTACACTTGTTATCAGAGGAAGTTTAGTACAAACCTTGGAAACTAGATTTAGATAAACTCTGATTAGAGCACATACCACTTTACTATACTTTTTTAGTAAGTGTAGTTTTGGACTATAAATTCTAATATAATCTCATCTAGTACGAATTCAATGATTGTTGCAGTCAATTAAAATTTTGGTTCCATTTCTAGGTAAAACTATTTCTTATGCACAAAAAACTTCAGATCCAACCTTGGATTACCTCACCCCTCCACCTTTATTATTTTCCTTCCCCTTTTCCTTTTTACATTTTTTCTTCTTTGGGTGCACTTGCATGCTCTCTCTCACTCTCTCCTTTATGGATTGTTCTTTCTATGGGGGACCTTAACTCACTCAAGAATCCTAGACGCATAAGAAAAAATTATATTAAATATTGAGATTGATAGAACCATTTCTACTTGTTTTCACTTTACAATGGATGAGTGTAACAATCTTACGCTACCACATCTTCAAGACCCACAATATGGGTAACCTTACAATCAGAGTGAGTGACCAAGGTTGAAGGATCAAAAAATTATGGACTAAAATGTACCATCCATTAGTGATTTTGTGCCCAAATTTATGTTCTTTCCAATTTAGGTGCACACTTTTGAAATTATACATAGACTCCTTAATATGATTCAAAATATGGGGAAACTCCGTGGGATTCAAAGAGAATACCCCCATGAGATCATATCCAATTTCTTATAGTTTTGAGATACCTTTAACAAATAAGGTGTATATTTAGACATAATAAGTCTCAAGGTATTCCCTTTCTTCTTGTGTGACCCAGAAAAGTGCCAGATAAAAAGTCAAGATCTCAAGTCAATCAAGACTTGGGAAAAATTAGCAAAGAATTTCCTAGACAAATAATTCCCACCAATCTAGAATTGGAATCTATAGAATGGAATTAAATACTTCACCTAGGTAGAAAAATAATTACTGTGGGAATCATGGTATATATTCTATAAGAAAACCTGAAAATTCCCATAGCATGGAATAGATGTTTGGATTCAATTATAGATGTTTTATCAAGGACATCAGCCTGCTCCACGAACTGTGGTAGATGCCACTGTTGATGGCAGACTCATACTCAAGATTCTAGAAGTTATCCAAGCAATCTTAGATAAAGTATGTCATAATGAAATTATGTGGAAAAGTGATAGAGGACTGCCCCAAAATGAAATTAATCATGTGGAATAAACTACCCACCTTTCTACTCAAGTTGAGGTGCTTACCAAGAAGATTAAATCGTTTCAATTACCTACTATGCCACAACCTCGCCCTGATCCAGTAATGGAAATTCAATCTTATGAGATGTTTTGAGGCCCATACTCATACCTATATTTCATGATAGATATTGAAGAGACCTAAACTCAAGACTGTAATTATATTAATTAAAATCAACAAGGAAAACAATACCATCTTCCAAAATAGTATCAATAGTAGAAAAATTACCAATATATGGTAGGTCAGACGCAATAGAAAAATCAAGATTGTTTTTAACAGAGGGGAGAACAAGTACCAAGAATAAATTAGAGACCACATGGGTACCAACCATATGTTTCAGTTCCTTGACCACAATAATAATTCCAACATCCTTTTCCTAGGTATTAGTAGTTCCCACCAGCATCACAACAAAAATATCAAAAAGCCCCATAAAGACCAAGTCAACAATCCCAACCCCTCTAAACCAATCTGGAAAACCTACTCACTATCTTCATGAAGAAAGTAGACAAATGGAGGAAAAATCAATAGATAGAGATGTAGAACCATAAGGTTGCACTATAAAACCCGAAGCATCAAATGGGACAAATTTCAAAGACCTTTTCTGACCAGATACCAGGTGATTTACTCAGAACTACTAAGGATCATTAGAGGGAAGATGCTAAAGATATAAAAGTCAAAAGTGAAAATGTGTTGGATTTTCAATAACCATGTAGAGTTACGGAAAACTAGTTAAAATAATCAGATGAAGATGAGTTGAAGATGACTCAAAAGGTAAAACCATATGAGGAAGATTTAGTTGAGGAATAACTTGATATGGATAATGAAGAGGTGGCACCTAGAGAATACAATAAACCTATCCCCTTTTTAAAATGGTTGTAACAAGGGAAAAGGAGGGGAAATATAAAAAATTCAAATAATTGTTTAAATAATTGTATATGAATTTTCATTTTGCAGAGGAAATTTCATAGGTACCTTCTTATGAAAGAATATTTAAAGACTTTCACTTGAGTAAAAATAAAATTGAAGACTTAAGAATCATTTCAATAAATGAAAAGTGTTCCTTAGTTGTTCAAAGTAAATTGGATCCAAAGATACAACACCCTGTTAATTTTTAACTTCCTTGCTCTATTGGGAGATGCAATTTTAAAAATGCACTGTATGATCTTGGAAAATGTATCATTGTAATTCCCATGACTGTGTATAAGAATTAAAGGCTTGGATAATTGAAACCAACAATGGTGGGACTCAAAGTCATAGGATATTCAGTCAATCATCCTCAAGGATTTATTGAGGACTTCTTAGTTAAATTTGAAAAATTCATTTTACCTACTTCTTTTCTGGTTTGGGATATGGAAGAGGAAGGTGATTTTCCCCACATTCTTGGAAGAACATTTCTCACCACTAGAAAGGAAATGATTGATGTTAACTTGGGGAGATTTATTTTAGATTTGGTGAAGAGAAAGTTATGTTCAATATGGAGAATGATGATAATAAATGCAATGTGTCATTAAATTTTCAAACCATATCTCTTAATAATAAGACAAATGATCATGAGACTTGTGGAGATTACAATAAGAAATTAGCTCCTATTGATAATGGATCCAGTGCTCTTAAGAATTCCAATTATAGTGCACTTATGACAGGAGAGGTCATCCCACCTTTAATTCCCTCTATTTTCAAGAATTGTTTTGTAGGGTGAATCAACTCAAAGATAAAGTATTCTAGTTCTTAAAATTTCTAGCTCTAGACAATAAATAAATAACTGATTGGGAGGAAACTAGATTAGGTTAGGATAAGGTAGAGTGTTCTTTAGGATATTTAAGGGTTTTTAGAAGCTTGTTATAGGACTTTTCCTAAAAAGGGATACAAAAATAAAAATACACACTATTTAACAAGTACATGGAATGAAAGTATTAAGCATTTGAAAAATTGGGAAATTAATGATTTTAATATCATTTATTCACCACATGATGTGTACATTTGGAGGTATTTTATTTTAAATCATGTGGACCTGGAGTTCACATTGGGAACCCCTACCAATCTATGGCTCTGACACCAGTATATTATAGTGAAACTATGCCAGATCTATTGCCACCTGGGCATCCCATTCATTTCACCTACATTTATTACTATACCTACCTCCCCACCAGATCCTGAAGACTCTCACCATCCACTAAATTCTACTAGTCCTTCTTTTACCATCTCCCTGCCCACCCATGACACCCCATCAGACCTACCCTCA
Source organism: Viscum album (assembly GCA_963277665.1). Taxonomy (NCBI): domain Eukaryota; kingdom Viridiplantae; phylum Streptophyta; class Magnoliopsida; order Santalales; family Viscaceae; genus Viscum; species Viscum album. The sequence continues at coordinate 73,011 of OY728148.1, read as the reverse complement.
GAGCTCACAAATCCTATAGACCGGTAGGATTTTCTACTGGAGCAGACCAGGAGGGGTAAGGACCCAACCCCCCACCATCTATTGAGGTTATTTTCATTAACCCTACTTACAATCACAAAACCACTATCAGGAATGGAACCTCACTTCCACTATCCTATGAGGTAGCTTTTAGAACTATGGTACCCACTATATAAGTTGATCCACAAACCCCTTCAGTTATAGATGACATCAATAAGGTGGGTTACCTACAAGAACCATCTGTTCGGGAGGGTAATCTTGATGAAAAGCTCGATGATTTTGATTTTACTACTTAGTTTTCCATGTACCACTCTCCTGATTTTGTGCTCTGTTTGAGTGATCAACTTTTTTACTTCCTTTATTTTGTTACTCACTAATGTATCATTTCTTTATATATAAAAATGGTATACAATTTTTTATTCACCATTGGTTGGATTATTTTCATTCCATTAATTTATTACACTATCCATGCCTAGATCTTCTCCCTCTTATATGGTTATAAATGCACCTATTCCACCACCATTTCCCTCCTACATCAGATGACTCAGGACTGGATAATGTAGAGAACCAGCTAGAGGATATTTCATGGGAGATTCATACTCAATAGAGGTCCCCACCATGATGGGTATAGATGATTTTCTTACTGTACAAGATTAATTCTTAGTATATTCCTTAGTTGGTTAACCCCACCAAGAATCCACTCAATCTTGATAACACAACCATCAGTTTCTATAGGAGTAAATGGAATTCCAAGAAGATGGATGACACTAACTGATCCTTTTTTCCATCTTCATGTCTGAGGATATATTTTTTAGCACTTTATGGGAGGCAAACCATGTTTTTTCTTTTTCGTTCTTGGGCATATGCTTTTTTCTTTCATTTTAGTAGTTTTCTTATTCATAGGCCAACCCAAAACTTAATTGTACCCACATATCAGCATGTATATGAGATGTGATTCATTACTATTAAATGTGTCATTTCACTACTTTAATCATATTTAAACCCAATGGGATAATATTTTATCTAGTGTAGGATTTTTCATTCTAACACATTATGTTGGTATCCCACATAGAAATCATCACCCATCAAGTTTATCCATGAAATTAAACTCATCATAGGGTTCTCTTGATTCCCTAAATTCATTTTCAATGATTATATTTCATTTTTTTCTATGATATATCTATGATATATCTCCCTTGATACTTTCTAAGATAGTCTATACACTAACTCATTTTAAGTGTGGGGGAGTCTTTCTGGAGATTTATTGTCAATACACTTAGATTATTGCTTGATTTCACATCTCTAGGAGGCATTTTTTTATTGAAACCATGCTTTAAACCTAATAACTCATTAAATACATTTAAATAAAATACAAATTTATGTTGGAAAATTTTGAAATCCATGTTTTACTACTGTTTATATTATTAACATGAATTTTGAGTTTAATAATTTAATTCAAAATTCAAAAATTTTGAAATATATTTTGATTGACTTATTACTTGATTTTATACCATAAGTAATTTTTAGTTTTATTTTTGTATACTCCCATTCCAAAGAGGATTCCAGATCTATGATTTTATATTATTTTCTTAGAATATTTGTTGATATACACCATGGGTATGTAAACTTATCATAACTTTTATTGAGATATTATTGAGGTTATTACTGAACAAATACAATTTTAATGGGATTGAGGTAATATATGTTGAGCCAGTTTTTCCTAATACCCACCTTACATATTTACTTCTTTATCCCATAGTTTCCATGAATAAAATTTTAATGATGAAGCCATTTCAAGCCACTTATCCCTTCCTACCCTTCTCTTGTTATTATGCATGATTATCCTTTGAAGAAGTGTGGGGGAATTTTCAGCTGATGGAAATGGGATGTTATGATTAAGGAGATATACTATGGAAATTCAACTATAATTATATGATGAGATCTAGGAATTAATCTATCCATATTACCCCTAACCCGTTCCTTCGAAAAATATAAATATAAAAAGAGAAAATATTTTGAGTTGTGTATTTGGAAGGTCAAAAAACACTATTTCCAAACTGATGAATCCTATTATGGAATATATGTGGTTAGGGGATAGATGAAATATCTGGCATGAACATGACTTTTAAAAAAATCAATAAACAAAATAAAAATAAAAATAAATGAACAAGGTACATTCTTGATAAATACTTGATATACTCATGGATATAATTGATATGCTTGAGGAATGGACATATTTTTGTTCTCATAGGAGTCACTTTATTTAATTATTTTTTGTTTATAATGAATTATAATTTATATATTACCCTCATTTGGATCTTTATTTTCATTTTCTACCCACATTCCTTCAACCTCAAATTTATTTGAACCCTTTTTGCAGAAACCATCATGATTGATTTTGTATTTTTCTTTACAAAGTGGTGATGATAGAACCAATGCAATACTATGGTTACAAACATATATTTAGTCTATGAGGATTACTCTGATTATATTTTTCTCTGAGTGTTGAGAGATAATTCATTATGAGAGAAATTGTAAAATGGGTATAGAATTTAAGAAATAGTTGTGAAACTGTAACTAAAAGAATTTAGAATCTAAATAAATAAATCAACTATGAGAAATTATTGATTTTATCTGGAGGAATGAATTTTTTTCTTACCATTAATTTTATTTTCCCAAATATAATGCATGTTTCCAATTTTAAAAATTGTTTCTTTTGGAATACCTTTTTCGATTATTTTTTCCCGAGGACAAGAAAATTTTCAAGTGTGGGGGAATTTGATTAGCTAAAATAATATATTTATATATATATTGGATACATTTTGTTAATATTTATTATTTATTTATTATATAATGCATAGTTTTTTCGTTTTTTTCATAAGAATTAATAATTCTTGACTTAAAAGAAGAAATTTGGAAAAATCACAAAAATTGGCTTTACACGCCATGTATCACATACACGATGTGTAGGACTTATTCACAGCATGCCTTTAAGTCTACAGACTAACCCATGAATCTTATCATTAATGTGTAGATAATACACAACATATTAATACATTACTTGATGTGTATCTTTCAAAAATCAGAATCCCAAAAAGGTAAATTTTATACATGATGTGTAGAGATTTCACGAAGTGAAAGTTTTGAAGGCTTGCTCGGTCAAAGATATGAACAGATTATTCAGTGGGAAAAGTGGATCTCAATTACATAGTGTGAAACCAACTTAAATGATGTGATTATATTGGGACCGAATCCACTTAAGCCAGTATATGACGTGTAATACATGCATGCCATGTACTTCTCAAGCTTATTTATATTTTCAATGCTCTGTCCACAACAAGAGCTTCATACTATTTTGTTTTCTAATGTTTTTTGTTCTGCTGTTTTCATTTGTTTAAATTCAAAAAAATATTTCTTTAATTCCTTTCATTGTTTTGTCAAATATTTGTGAGGAATTAATCTTTCTACATCCATTCTTTTACATTTCAATACTAATTTAGTTATTTTATGTTTGTTTCCATAATCCCTTTCCATTCTTCATCAAAGCCTTAAATGTTCTTCATCAGTTCTTCATTTACATAAATTTTGTGATTTTTTCTTAATTTTTTCAATTTTGGATTGCTCAATCCTTCATTATTTCATCATAAGAAGTCAGTTTCTGATTAGATTTATGTTTCTTTAAATTTTTTAACATTGATTATTGATTTCTTAATCCTAGACTGTTTCTTTCACAACTAATTCTCAATTATGCATATCAAGTATAATTTTTCCTTGATTTTTATCATCACCACCATGCATGACTAATCTACTTATGGTTAGGGTTTGAGAGTAGGGGTATTTTCAAACCTAATGAATCTTTGGATTGAACTTTTGTAACCCTATGTCTTGTTATTAAGTTAATAATAATTGTTTATCACATTATTTCACCCAACCTTGACCATGGGAAGTTAGATTGAATGAGCCTAACCTAATTAGAGTTGAGCTGGACTAGAGAATTATCCAATGGAACTTTATACATAGAATCCAAGTGTAATACACTTAGGTTTTCTGCTATACCCTGACCATGAGACAGATGCAACATAGGTAGATCCAATTGGTTTGACCAAAACCAATTTGTAAAATTTTCACCACTTCATAGCCTAATCCATTAAACCATTCCAAGTTAAATATAGGATTATGTTTTTTTAGGATCCCTAAAATTGACCCCAATCTCCTCCTTTAATACCTTACTTAAAACTAAACTACATAGTCTTAGTTAAAAACCAAACTATAATAGTGAAAGTGAGGAATCCTCACAAGGGTTTTGTTCGACTGACCACTGACCTTACAATAGTCATCATGGGATCAACCCCACACTACCACTTTACTACACCCTTGTATTAAGTCTAGTTTGGGACTATAAATTCTAATCTGATATCAACCCGCGTGAATTCAATAATGTGTGTGTGGGATTAAATTTAGTATCCATACATCCATCCTCATCACCAAGAAATTTGAAAAACACCCTCCATATTAAAATACCGATGTAAGAACATAGTGCTCGATGTGGGTGGGGTGAGTATAAAAATCCCAAGATATATATACATATATCCACACACAAACCCAAACTATGGGTCCAAAAAAAAACCCAAACCAACTCACAATATTCTAACTTTCTCTGCCAATATTAAATAAATTACACCGAAAAATAAATAATCTATATTTTTCATTTTCAACCAATTCCATTAACTAACCCATTCGTTTCACTATTTAGAATCCAACACATTTAACCACACAACCCATTTTTTAATTATTAATCAACCATTTCCATCCTATTAACCAAACCAATCCCCATCCATTTGAACTATTGTTAAAAAATTATTCCATCACTACACAGGCTTCTAGGAAAACACAACCACACATTACAAATAGCTCATCATTTCCATCTAACCATCACTTTAATGCCCCAAAAGCAAGTCCAAACCTAACATAACCATGAAACCCCAAAATTATATCCAAACTATCCATCACCTAACCAAAAAAAAATCATATCCAAATAAACCATCACCTTTTCTCCCCAAAATAACGGCTGCAAAAACCGCCACCTTGCCACCCTAAAATTACATCCCAACAAACCATACATCACCCACACTACATCACAACCACACATCACCACCCCAAAATCCTTAACACACATACCAACACATCAAAGACCATTTTATAGATATAAAATATGGGCTTATATCACATTTCACTTTATTTTAAGGGCTCTATCACACAATCCATAAATCCAAAGGAAACCATTTCATTAGCTAAATATAAGTTGTTAATCAATTTACATTTTACCATGATATCACAACAACTGAAAAAATGTTTCTATACTACAATAACTATATTGAAAGAAAATTCTCCCAAAATCCATGATTTTCAATGGGGAATTCAGACCATACAAATGAAACATAAAAATATTATACAATATGTAAAATCATTTGAATCATTCTCCTTTACCGTTTAATTTTAATTAAATGATAAAATTATCATGATTAGGTCTTATCAAACCATCTCCCATTGACATAAATGAGTAAAAACCTTAAAAATGACAAATAAAAGTGATAAATGAGGGATTTTCTACCTTAAATAATCTTTCTTATATCGTTGTACACCACAAAGTGATGAAGAATTTCTTTGAAACCACAACTGCACCAAGTGATCACAAATGAATCTAAACTACATCAAAGGATTGTGAAAACATAGCCTATAATCACACAACAAACCAAAACTATACCACCATAGTGGATATCTATGAGAAAACCAGAGAAAACTATAAAAATGAGAGGAGAACTCACCACATATCGCTAACATGGATCCACTAGAACCAACAGATCAAAGCTAGAGGAAGAGGTCTAGAAGATCTCCATAGTGTGCCTAAGGTTCATTTGGAATGAGAGATAGAGAGAGGTGTGAATGAATGAAAATAAATTTTCTATAAGGGTTATAAAATAACCTGGATCTTATTGGTTTTACATTATGTAACCATTTCACGATGTTTAATCCACAAGTTTCCAAAAAAATCTAAATTCCACCAAAATTAATATTGCCTTGTCCTTTATTTAATTACATTTCATGATTTTTTTTATGATGTGAATCCATTTCAAACATTCCCCTTGGCCTCATAAAACCCATGAAACTAACCGACTACACAAGATGTGAACCACCAATTCATGTCCTTTACCCCTTCCATGATGTGAATTTACCATTGTAGCTCTACTGCACCTCCCACTACCATGGAACCACCTCAAGACTCCTCCAAAACACCACCAACACCCAAAACTGTAAAGGTAACTATTCAAGAAGTCACAATCCATTACATCAGATACATCTCAAATAATTATTTACCTTAATAATACAAAACCAAATCCTGAAGGGAAGGGTTCCAAAAAACCACCTTGCAAGATACCTCTCAAGGATCTCATTACTTATCAACACTACCACTATCCAAATTAACCGACCAAAACACCCAAGGCATAAATTGAAAAACCAAAAAACACCTTTTTTTCTTCAAAAAACCACACCATCACAAAACCATATCAACCTCCCCATAGCCCAAACTGATAATTTCTATAACCAACGAACTACACCATGCTAAACACATGAATCAAGGAATTACATTATCCACATCAAAATTATATCTTCTTTGGGTGGTAATGGATCACTCTCATCGGTTAATCAAATCATAGTTAATGCGTCTCGATTAGGAATCTTGTTCTACTATTTCCATATGTTGAAACATTATCACACATCAAGAAAATAGAAAAACTCATAACATAACCTTATGCAAACATCACATCATAAGAAAAATAACATAAGAAAAAAAATTAAAATAGATATGGGTATTGGGAATTAATCTACATCTTTTTCTCCCAAGAACTCTAATCTAGGTCAACAAGCCTCCACAACATGCAAACCAAGGGAATGGTTCATCTGCACGACATCCCATCTTGATAATTTTATATCTCTACTGACCATCCATAAATGTCGTATTTTTCTCAATATCCAAATCTCCCAATTCAATGACATGGGAGTCATCATGAAGATAATAAGGAATCTTAGAGACATGGAAGACATCATGGATCCTCAATATCCATGGTGGAAACTCCAACTGATATGCCACCTCGCCAACTTGCCCCAACACCTCAAAGGGCCCAAAAAACCAGGGATTTATCTTACTCTACTTAACAAACCTATTCTACCCACGTCAAGGGGAAAACTTCAAGAACACATTGTCCCTAACCCCAAAATCCAAGGTCCTCCTCCTACGACTGGCATAAGTCATCTTTCGGTCCTGTACTATTTTCATCCTCTCTCAAACCAATTGAACCTTTTCTATCATACTATGCACCACAACGGGAACAAGAACTTCTACCTTCCCAACCTTCATCCAAAAAATGTATAATGAAATAGTCACCCATACAAAGCCTCAAATGGGGATATTCAAATTGATGAGGAATAGATGTTGTTGTATGAAAACTTGAACAAATTCAAATGTCATGCCTAAGATCCACCAAATTCCAAGACACATTCTCACAACATATCATCCAACATCTATATGGTCCACTCCAATTGACCATCTATATGAGTGTGGAAAGTAGTGCTAAGGAATAACTGGGAGATAAAATCATTCTAAAATAATCACTAGAATCATGAGGTAAAATGAGGATCCTGATAAGAGATGATGGACTTTAGTACCCTGTGAAGCCTAACAACGTCATCCATATACCTCCTTAATGAAACATCCTTGACACTCTACTCACATATCACTAGTAAGTGAGATGATTTTGCGATTCAATACACTATCACTCGAACCTCATCATATACTCACTAATACCAGGTTAACCCTATGAAAAAATCCATAGATACATCCTCCCATTTCCACTCAGGTAAATTCAAGAATTGTAAGAAACCTCTCAGAACATGGTTCTCTACTTTCACCTGCTATCAAGACAGACATTTTTCCACAAGCTCCACCACTGACTGTTTCATCATCAGCCACAAAATATATATCCTCAAGCCACAAAAAATCTTTTTCACACTAGGATATACCACTAAAGGTGAGCTGTGAAACTCATAAAGAACTCCCTCATGCATCACTACTGGAATAAACAAACTCACATTAGTTCTAAACATCCTCCAAAAATCCCTCTCTATCATCACCAAGGAAAACATGATATCATATCACATCTTCATCTAAGTCTCCCCACTAAGAATAATCTACTTTATTCATAAGAGAAGACTAAAATATCATATAAAAAAACCTCTACCATCCACCACCCTTGTATCTATGTGAAAGGTTACCAACTCCTCAATTCCTTTCCAAACATCCTCAGAATCCCAAGCCACATCCTCTTGGGACTTTCGACTCAATGCATCCGCAACTATATTACCCTTCCCTGGGGTGTAATAGATCTCAAAATTGTAATCTTAAAGAAATTCAATCAACCTAAACAAGATTATATTCATATCCCAGTGATAGAAAACATATCTTAGTCTCTTGTGGTCTATGATAACCAAAAACACTCACTAATGAGGTAATGTCATCACAAATTTATAAGGAACACAACTAAATACAATTCCAAATAATGGGTGGCATAGTTACAATCGTGGATATATAACTACCTAGACCCATAAGAGAACAATTCCCTCTACTTTATCAACATGGATCCCAATCCCTTGTGGGAAGAATAAAAAAACACCCCAAATATCACACCCTCCTCAGGATACTAAAGAACATGAGCACTAAAAAACTTCCCCTTTAAGTAATCGAATTCTATTTAGTAATAATAAGTTTAAAAAAGTATGGTTCATCCTGTTTAATGTTTTTAATAGAGATACAACATGAGAGAAATTAGGGAAAAACCTATGATAATAGCATGAAATACTAAGAAAACTGCAATGTTATTCCATGTTATTTCTTACTTCCCAAGAAAAAAGTACTTCAACCTTTGATGGGTCCATTTCCACAAATTTTTGACACACTAAATGCCTAAGGAAATTAACATATTTCATTCAAAACTCTCACTTAGAAAACTTTCCATAGAGATAGTGGCACTGAATAACTTGTAAAACACCCCTAATATGCTCAGTATTATCTAATTTTGAATTTTAGTAGATCAAGATATCATGGATGAATATGAAAATGAACGGGTCTATGAACTTAGAAAACATGGAGTTCATAAGCCCCAAGAATAGAGATGGTGCATTTGTAACACTGAATGGGATGACTACAAACTCAAAGTTCCCATACAATCTTATCAAGGTAGTCTTTGGGATATCTCCATTTTTAACCCTCATCTGGTTATATCTAGATCATAGATAAATCTTAAAAAACAAACTCTCCCATCTCAGCTGGTCGAAAAGATCATATATCCTTGGAAGATGTTAATGGTTCTTGATTATTTCCTGGTTCGAGCTCGAGTATCCTATACACAACCTCATACTATTTTCCTCCTTAGATAAAAACACTGGAGCACCCCACACCAACAGGCTAGGTTGGATGAAACCCAACTTTATCAAATCGTCCACCTACAGAATTAACTCACACAATTCTAAAGGCACCATTCGATAGGGATCTATCAAAATTGAGACATGCTTGGTTGTAACTCTATCCCAATATCAATGTCATATTGAGGAGGTAGTTCCATAACCTCATTTGAAAAAACATACAATAAATCATACACAACCATGGGAAAATCCCCCAAATTTAGCTTCTACTAACAATACTACGATCAAAAAAAGAATTAGATCCACATACTGATAGCACACTTGACAACCCCGCTAGCCAACGAAAACCACATGCTGGCCATCCAGATCTGAGAACACGACTCTCTTTCAGAAGTTGTCAATAAAAAATGTAAGGAATACATCCAATATATGCATAGTATTATATTTTATAGATGTACCTATAGTAATAAAATATCCTCACTGGAATAATTTTGTCCTATTATCATTCTACACCCATGGAACACACCAAACAAGAAGGTTTGGCCTCCGACCAAAGTAGTCAACTCTACGGACATGATAAACCTCTCTACATCAAGTTCTAGAGTACATATTAGAGAGAATAAAATAAAGGAGTGCAGATATACTAAATAAATCAAGGAAAAAGAAAAGATAGATTAAAAACTTATTATACCATGAATGATCTCTGGCCCATCTAGTGCTAAAACCTCCACTGCATGAAAGTGACCATGCCCAGCTCCTCTACTTATCTGCTAACAACCACTGCCACAACCACACTCGGGTTGAGGTCTATGGACTCGAGGAACATATCGAGGTCATCCTCTAGCTACTCCATATCCCCTCAACAGAGCATAAGCAAACTACCCCTACTATTGAAATGGTCTCAGTGAAAATTACCACAGAGGTTGTCACTAAACCTGTCTGCCTCCATCAAATTGATCTCGAAGAACCATTGAGAACTGATTCTAGAGATGGACACAAACCTTATAGAAAAAAACTGGTATTATATTTTCATGAAAAACATAGAAACCAATAACCCTAGAAGGATATAAGGGAAGCTTTTGAGGTCTACTCCCCACTGGTCAAAACCTTAAAGTTCCTAGTACCTAAAATAAGCCACTAACAACCCTGCTTCTCAAGGAACCCTATTGATTCCCCACTCATTGTATAACTCCTCATGGGTGCATCCTCTAGGTAACATCCACCTTCTTCTGATCCTCTAGATATATTGGCAATATAAAATGAGTAACCACATAATATATAGAAGGACAACGTGCCTCCTTAACATATATCACACTTGACTCCTCATTTGAAAAAAATATCTAGTGAAAAGAACAAAAGGTTCTTGAACTTGAATCACAACTAACAGACTAGAATACTCCCATACTGAAGAGAAAGAAGATCCTATGAACTAAAAACCTTTATATCCAAACAAATGAACTCTACTCGAAACTATTTCCGAAAGTTAAATCAGGAAATATATTCCACTTTCAGGTCACCCAGATATAAAATCCACCATTGATGCATAACTCCCCACATATGAATAACTACCAAAGTGACCCAATTTCCCATCGGGGCTCGAATCAAATTAAAATTGATCTCAAGATCCTACAACCATTTATCTATCTCCACATCCAAAGAAAAACCCTCATACTTCTGTAAATCCTACCACTAAAAAGAATGAAACACCCTCTGCGAAGCCTCATCCTCCTCAATTGGATCAAACCTACTGTGATATACAGGCTAAGCCTACAGAGCCTCAATTAACTAAGACACACATAGATTATGTCCATAATCCATATCTAAAAAAATATTTTTGTAATCCTAGTATTATGAAATTTTATTTAGATTCATTTGAATTCACTTTAACCTTCCCAAAATGACCCAAATCAAAAATAAACACAATTCATCATGATGCAAGTACCTCTCTTAGATCTCTACCCTGCAAACAAGTCCACCACACTTGGACATTCACTAAGCTAATATTTCATTCACTAAATCAATGGGAGGATATAAAATCCCATGTCCCAAATAGTCTCCCTAGCCTATGTCATGCACCAAGGTCAGCAAGAACTATTTCTATATCAACCATTGAAATCATCACCATGCCAAACTGCAAACTCCATCCTATATCTCAACCATCACCTTTGATACCACTCCACCATGAACCCTTCCCACCAAGGATACCACAGTGAGGGGAGAGAGATAATGTCCCCCGTGTCACACCTCCAGTGGTCCCTCGGTTTGTGACTTTCACTGAGGGTAAGAAAATATCATAAAATTGGAGGCATTTCCCTCTATAATAATATAGGATCAAAATATATAAGGAATAATCCACAAGAAAATCCATGAAATAATATAAAGATAATCCAAAACCATCCTAAAATGCATGCATAAATAAAACCTATAAAGATAAAAGTATCCAAAAGTAAATACAAAAAATAAAAACTAATGTAACAACACAAAAACAATCCAAATATCTGAGTTAGTAATGTCTAGAATGGTCCACATAATCCTATCCTAAACCTAAAAAGTAGTTTATATACATAGGGTGAGCATACATGTATAATCAGTAGGAAAACCAAAGTCTTCCGTGAAAATGTGAAAGAAGCATACTAATGAACTATGAGAAAACAAAAAAACCAAAAACACCTAAATGGGTCAACTATCCATCCTATCCTCACCAATTAATGCTCACCAAATAATGAAATCCAAGTTTAGTAACATAATAAGAAGCATATCAATAAAGGGTATCCCATACCACTTTACCACAAATTTTCCACCCTTACACACCAATGTCATATGTATTGGAATTCCCATCTCTTCTGAATAACATATAACACCTTCCCACAACTTGGTCACATCCCATCACTTAAGAAAACACCTAGGACACTTCCAAACAACATGGTTACATCTCATCTCACCTGCAGACCCTTGGGCCATCACATCACAACCATAACCAAAGTAGGGTATTATAAACATCAAGGACATCAACCTCATTACCCCATACTATGATGAATGACCCCCTCTATAAGCCACCAAAAAACATTAATATATGAAATCTCACTTGAAAACACTTGGGCCACCGCCCCACAACACAGCTGTATCACATCTCACCCATAGGCACATGTGCCACCACATAGTGAACTAACATACCTCAAACCGTCACATACTATGAATATCTACTAGCATGGAAGAGAGAGTGGGAAAAAACGTGTAACAAAGTATCCATCACCATCACCAGAATGTTTGAAAAAAATACCCTTCGTATGAAAATATAGGTATCAGCACATAGTGATAGACATGGGGGGGGGGTGTATAAATCCAGAGGAATATAATGGTATATATACATATATCCACATACAATACCAAGCTATGGGTTCATAAAAAAACACTAACCAACTCACAACATACCCACTTTCGCTTCCACCTCGAAATGCATAACCCCACACAAGCTAGAAGTCATTTTTTTTTCATTTCCAACCAATTCCATTATCCACCCCATTCATTTTGTTATTAATCACAAAAAAAAATTAACCACTCAAATAATCATTTATTTATTCATCATTAATTTCTATCCCACTAAACATTACAAACCCAAATCATTTCAACCATTATTAAATAATTATTCCATCACTACCTGAGATTATAGCACAACACAACCACACATCATAAGTAACACATCATTCTAATTGAACCATTGCCTCACCACCCCAAAATCATGGAAGAAAATTTCATAACCTCACCACCCTAATAAAACATCCAAACGAACCATCACCTCACTACCCCAAAATCATGAGGAAAAAAAACCATCAACTTGCCACCCCAAAAGCACGATCACACAAACCATAAACTCACCACCTCAAAATCACGGTAAAAAAATCGTACATCACCCCACAAAAAATCATAACCACACATATCTACCCCATAATCATGACCGCAAATCACAACACATCAAAGATGATTTTATAGATCTAACAAAGGGGCCTATATCACATTTCAATTTATTTTAAGAGTGTTATCAGACAATCCATAAATTTAGGGGAAACCATTTCATTTACCAAATATAAGTGGTTATCAAATTTCCAATTAAGGGTTATATAACAAAAACTGCATAACCAAATTTCCATATTATAACAACTACAATTCCAGAAAATTATCCCAATAACCATGATTTTTAGTGGGGCATTCAAACCTTACAAACAAAATATCACAACAATATCAAAGCTATAAAAGCAATAAAATCACCCCCTTTCCATTTTAATTTCAATTAGCTGATTAATTTATCTTTATTAGTCTAGCTCAAACTATCTCCCATAGATAAACAAGAGTAAACCCCCCACATGATACACAAAATTGGTAAATGAGGGATTCTATACATGAAAGAAGCTTTCTAATCCCACTACACACCACAGGGAGAAAAAGAACTACCTGTAAACCACAACCTCACCATGAGATCATGGATCACCCTACACCATATCAAAGTATTTTTAAAACATATCTCATACTCACAAACAAAACCAAAACCACAACACTAAAGTAAATCTCAAAGATAATAACACGATAGAAACATGGGAAAGAGAGGAGAAATCACCATGGATCACCAAAGAGCATCCACCAGAACAAATTAATCAAAACAAGAGGAGGAGGGATAGAAGATCTCAATAGGGAACCTAAAGTTTACCCAAATAAGATATAGAGAGGTGTGGCCAAATGAAATAAAATAAACTAAAAGGGTTATAAAATCACCTGGATCCTACTGGTTTAATGTCATGTACTATTTCATGATGTTTGATCCTTGGGTTTTTAAAAAAATCCAACTTCCACCAAATTTCATGTCACCTCAACCTTTATTTAATTGAATATCATGAAATTATTTCATTATTTGATTTAATTTCATAGGTTCCACATCATCTGTATATAATATGTGAAATTGGTTGGCTAGAAAAGTTATTAACCACTGATTTATGTCATGTTCCACTTTCACTATGTGAATTTTCCCACTAAAACTTTTATGCACCACTAATCACCACAAAACCTTCTCAAGCCTCATTTGAACACCTAAAAAACTCAAATCCAAAAAAGTAATGGGATGGGAAGGTTAGTGACGTGACATAAAATTCCATGTCGATTATTACTACACAAGATATTGTTGCATCATTTGATTCTTATCCAAGGACATAATAACACTAAGTTAACCTCATGTAGAAGTATATCTTATGGTGTGATAGATGAGGCATGTGGTATTAATCCAATTCATGACACATAGAGCATGGTGCAATATCAAATAATTACTTATCATAATCCACAATTTCCAGGCATGCCTGTTCACCTTACACAGGTCCCCACAGAGCATATTAATGTTATATAGTTGATTTCAATATCAATTAGTGGATATATTATAGGGAATTGATTACCAATGCATGAAACTATTTTTATGTGGCACATAAAATAATGGTTTTAATATCAATCAGGTTTTTAATGAGCTATATTAATCTTACATGACCATTTTAATCCAACATAGACTCTGATATCAATCATATATTATGATTGATAGTGATTTATGGTGATGTTTCTTATATCATTAAATATGATATATATAAGAAAATATATTTTTATATATTTTATTTTAAAAATTAAATAAACCGGTTTATTAAATTGTCATAAATCATAATAAAAGGTGTTTTCGGTTATTTAAAAATTTATAAGATTATTTATTTATTGATTAATTTTAAAAAATTTAACTAATTTATTAGATGTTTGTAAGAAATTTAATAAATAAATTTCCATAAATATTATTTTTTAATATTTAAATAACTTTTAAAAATCATATATAATGAATTATCATTTAGATATAAAGTATTTATATATAAATTTTAAGCGTGATTTATAATTTCTTTATATAAATAAGGAATAATATAAAAGTGCATATATTTAATATTATGAATTGTTCACAATAGATAATTATAATTATTAAAATTAAAAGGTACTTTTTTAAAAAAATAATTAAACCATATAAAAATAATTTTTGATAATTTATTTGATAAAGGTTTAAATAATTTTTATTTTGAGTTATTTGTAATAAGTAAATAGTGTATATAATAGATTTTGAATTATAAGATCATTTGTAAAATATTGGCTACCAAATTCTATTTTATTATCAATAAGGTGGTTTTTAATAATCTATTTGATTTTTTTCATGGCAGGAATATTTAATATTTCTTAATTTTTTCATCTAAATGCATCAACTTTTTGAAAGTCCACTAAAAAGGGTTCCATTACACTCAAGAAATTTTTCATGAAATCTTTCAATACTATAAGCTGTTGTTTCATATTTTAAATGATAAATATATTTGTATTTAGTGATACTTTCAATTTATTTTTAAAGACAACCTTTGAATCAGTGAGACTCTTTGTGTTAGTAAATAGAACTCTCAAACATCAATTTTTATTCTCCTATATATTTAGTAAAGGGAAAACACTATCATAAATTCTATTTTTAATTGTTGTATACTACCTCAAAAAATCCATCCTCAACCTCTTGGATCAGGGGTAACATAATATCATTCATGTAGGAAGAGATCTCAAAGCCCCTACCCAATTATTATTTGTCTACGAATTGATTATTTTCTTCCAATGGATATTAGAAAATATTAATATCCTTAAAGGAATAATGATCCATTATAGTGATATTTATAGATAGTAAATTAGCTGGATGACATCTAATATATTCTTTAGTAGAAATTTCTACAGCCAAGGTAGGATCATTATCAAAAGTAGACTTAATATTAGTGAAATAAATTTAGCATTTATCTATCTAGGCACTCCTTTTTTCTGGGTTAGTCCTATGGTTTCCCTTTTTAGTGAAATTATCAACAAATTCAAGAATCATATGAATGAATGGAAGGGTAATGATATATCTATTATAGGACACATATCCCTCATAAAAGGAAGTATCATCCCAAAATTTTTATATAAATTCATGGTGTATAGATAGAATAATACTCCCATTATGATTATGAGAAGAATTATAAGGATTTTTATGTGGAGTGGTACTATTTTTGGGAGGAAATATTACTCTATTTCATGGAAAAATTATTTCGAATCCAACTGTGATAGTGGTGTGGGAATCAAGGACCTAATAATCTTCAATGATGCTTTGTATACCTAGTTATTTTGGAAAATTTTATATATAAGTAATAAAGTAAATAAGATCATGGTTTACAGATTCATAAACCATCTTAGATTTGGTTTTGCTTCTTATTTATACTCCCTAGTTTGACCACGTATTAAGAGGACCCACTCTACTATCATGAGAAATTCAAGGTTGATGGCCTAAAACATTTATATCAATCTTTCTAGTTCTAAAAGTGGATCTGATCCCCTATAATAAGAAACTTTCCGGGACTAATAATATATCCAAACATCGAGATTAAATTAAAAATCATCTATCATCTGGATAATTTTCCCCTAACTTAAAATCTAAAATATATGATTATCGATTCTTTGAGAATAAAGAATTCCTAATCCATGAGTCTCCAATACATGGATACCTCACTTCTACACACTTATTCATCCATTATATGGGAATAATAACTAACTTATCAAGGTATATAAATCAATTTAGCAATCTTAGGACCACTCCTTCAAAATATGTCTTACCCGGGAGAGATTCTTATGACAAAGTTCCCATGAATATACAGATGAAGAAAACAGGTGTTTCAACATACTCAATATGAAACTTTTGAAAGAAAGGTGAGGATTACATTGATAATATTTTCTTCCATAACTCTTTTTAAAAATATTTTTGGTTTTCTATCATCAATTCCTTTGAGTTAAGAGGATTTGAAGTTGTCAACTTCATAGTCCTGCTTGAATTATGCCACAACTTTCCCTATTCAGGGGTATTTAAAAGTCTTTTAATAGTGGTTGTTGTAGATATATACTACCTAATTTAAATGAATGGGAACATGTATACGTTTTATAGTAGATATATTAATTTAAATCAGGCCATGATTTTTTATTTTCTCCACCATCAAGATGGAAAAATCTTTGCATTCTAGGGTGATAGGGAAATTTATTAAAGAATTATTTGATTTTAATAGGCTTGGAGTCGGGGGAAATTTTAATTTATATAATGGATATATTCCAATGGTTTGGAAACATCATTTCTCATTTGGGATTAAGATAAACTCATATTTCATTGAAAAAGGAAAATCAGGGCTAGAAATATGCAATGGCTTGTTCAGGGATTATAAAGGGGAATTTATTTCATTTTTTAGAAAATATTTTGGTTATGATATTTCTTTTGAGGTTAAAATAAAAGGACTTATTATGGATATAAAAATTTAAAGATTAAAGTATTGGAATAAAATATGGATGTAGGTTGATTCTTCCTTCATCATACAACCCATCAATTTTTACATTGTCTCACAATCCCAGAGGTTTGCAATGGCATGGGTTAATTTATTTATATTTAGAGAGAATATTTACTTCATAGTGTTATATAACTTTTGAGAGTTGAATGGGGATTTTGACACCTTGGAAAACATGGGTGTTGGTCTTGGAATCTTTATTTGTTCTATTTATTATCATTATGAAATTTAGGAATCCTTATTTCTTAAGATTTGTAAAACTTAAACTTTTTATTTTTTATAATTTTATTATCCATAGAGATTTATCTATGGTGTAACTTTTTCAAAATTTATGTATTTATTTATTAATTGTTCATAAGTAGTTTATCTCACATTTAAATTTATAAATTGTTATTTATTTATTTTATTCCATTCAATATTCATTATTATAAATTTTATATATTATTAAAAGGATGTATGTTTTAGTTTAAAGTGTTAAATTTATTTTATAAATTATCATAAATATATCTATAGGAGTTACATGATAGGTATGATATTGGATTTAGCTTTCTTATACCTTAAATATGGGGTTTTCATGTGTTTTATAAAGGGTTACACATCAATATGATTTGAATATATTTATTTGGTAAAAGGAATCAAATTCCAAACTAAATCATTAGTAGCATGAATACATGTAAAAAATAACACATGAGATATAATGGTGTGATTAAATACCATTTAAAAATATGGTGTCTTTGATCCCTTCAAAGGAAAGGACATGTCAAGACCTTGGTCATTCAACCGGGTAGGTTCTGCCAAAGTAGGGTGCCCATGGATTATATTATATAAGGCATGTTGAAAATGGATAACACTAAGAGTTAGGTAACCAAATCCCACTATGAAATTTGGGTTACACTTAGTTGGGAAATATTATGAGTTAAGATACTAGAGGAATAGTGTTTATTTTATCCATATGATGGATTAAAAAAAGAGTTTTCCAATCAACAATTCAAGATTAATGTATGATATGATTTTGATAATTCCATAGCTAAATAACTAAGTGGAGGGACAAATTCTAAAGTAGACTCATTACTGAGTGAAATATGGATACTATATCACTAATAGATATTATTAATTTAAAAAGGGCTATCATTTTAGTGAGAGGAAATTTTATATAGGTCTTTATTAAAATAATTGAAAACATGATACTCAAATGATAAAGTATTATGTTGTGGATGAATAGAATAATCATAAAAAAACATGACTTAAAGATTAATCCTTGAAAGGATAAGATTAATGTAATCAACTTCATAAGGTTTTAAACTTAGTAAAAAATATTTATGAAATATATATGTGATAAAGAAAACCATTATAGAGTAACCAACTATTGAATTTTTTCAACACTTGAATCTATATGCTTATACAAAGCATAAAATAATTCAATAAATGTTTATTTAAATCATATTATAGATATTGAAATCATTATATTTTCATTTTTTGAAATATTCCAACAATGTAAATGTGTTCATGAAATTGTTTCCTTATTTTATCAATGTGTAGAGGATAGATGAACTAGGAAATGTTATGTTTATGTTTTGGTGGTGTATTGATAACAAAAGTGGATAAAAGTTTAAACTAAAATAAGTAAAGTTAGTTTTAGAGTCTAAAAAGTTTATCCAATCAAGGATATTGAAACCTAAAGATGATTTATTAAGGCGGGAATTTATAGACCTAAACTTCTCATACATAGATATCACATCTTAATAGCTGAATATTCATTAAATTTCCTAAATACATGCCAAAGAACTAAAAAGGTTTAGTTTTTTTGGAGACTAGGTATTTGATCTTATTATTTGGTGAAAAATATTCAACATATCCCATAATGATCTTCCATTTTTTGTACTCTTCAAAAAATACCCAACTTAAAAAACTTTTTTAGTAGCCTGGGAAATGAAACATAGGAAAGGGTGAGATCAGATGCTAAATAAGGGTAAACAAGGGAAATATGAAAACATAACATGAGAATAAGGGTATGCTAAGATGAGCATAACATAGGAAAACCATACCCTACTTATCAAGGATCAAAATCTTGTGTCATGGAATAAATATTGGAATTTTATAAGACACGAATCATAAAGGAATCAAAGAACTTGAGCCATGAGAACATAACTTTGGAATAAGATAAAGATTTTTGGCATACACATAATCTTATAACATTATGAACATGTATATATGAAAATAGGTTCACTCATTAAGTTAAGGGCATGAAATCAGTCCCTCATATAAACCGATGTATATGAAAATAGGTCCACACATAACCTTATATCAATTAAAGAGAGGTCCATGCATGACATTGTGAAAATGTAATCAATTTCATGAATAACATTGTGAACATTTCATATGGTTCTCATATAACACAATGAACATGTAATCAGGTTCACACATATCGTATTTACCCATGAGTTATCTATCTTTACCGAATGCAATGGATGGAGATATTGGTATCACCCATAAAATAATCCATACCTTTGTGTGCCACTATTTCATGAAACATTCATCATATCATCACAAGATTACCCATGTAAATAAAATGAGTTTTATAATCATTTAATCAATTTACCAAAGAATAACCCATGAAAAATAAATATGTTTCATAAAAATTTCATCAAAATAAACATTAACCATCCATATAAAGAATAAATATGGTTTTATTCAATCTTATCCTAAGTAAAGAATAAGTAACATCTAAGGATTTCATCTTAGATGTGGAATGATTTTGAAAGATCACTTGGAACATTTTTTTGAGGAAAATAGCATTTCCATTCTGAAAACACTTTTTAAAACATAAAACACTTTAGAAATCATTTTCTTTAAAAATGAAGTTTGAATATTATAAAGGAATCTTTAAGAAATCATTTAAAACATTTCTTGAAGAAAATATTGTTTCCACTATGAAAATTATTAAAAAGTCATAAAATATTTTAGAAATCCTTTTCTTTGAAAATAAAATTTTAAACTTATAAAGTAATATTTAAAATAATGATTTGTTCATGACAACATAAAATACCATTCACGACATACATATTAAAATAAATATTCCTTTCACATTTTTGATAAACTCTAAACGAGTCTTGTTTAGAAAACAACATGAATATTCCTTTAAGTTTTTGTAAAATGTAAAACATGGGGAAGAATTTATTTAATAAATAATTTTTATAATGTTATTTTTTTGATTTTTTTTGAAAACATGGTTTTGGAAAAAAGTATTTTGACTGAAGAGATAAATAAAATCATATTGTATTAAAAATATTATTTTAAACTCTTAAGAACATAAAGAGAAGAAAGTGAAGGGAAAAATGTATTATCATGAGATAAATATAGGATAATAAAATTCATGAGTTTATTGAGAGATGGATTATAATATTTTTTCATCAGAGGAAAAAATGTAAATAATCCTGGTAACCAATGGGATTATAACATCAAACCCTTACCATATTGGTATCTTTTGAATTGTAGGACCCACATTGAACAATAACCTCAAATGAAAATGTTAAAATAATTATAATAAGGTTATTCATGATATAAAATGTTAAATTGTTAGTATATACACCTCATATAAGAATATAAATCCATAAAATAACTTATTCCCCAAAGAAGGCAATTTGAAATAAAAATCACTTACTGCTTTGGTAACTTTTGAACCATAAACCCCATAAAAGAGAGATACTAAAAATTAATATTTAAATTCCAATAATTTTTAATATAATAATAATAGAATATATTCATGGGAATTATATACACCACATAAAATAAATAGGGGGTGGATATGACATGTGTCTCACAAAAGTAAAAAAGGAGATGAAAATCCCTTACATTGGGTCTCAAATTCTTACATATTAGAACCTCATGTATAATAAATATAAGTTTATTATAAATATATTAAAGAAATATAATTATATTTATCAAAACATATGTTATTTACTTTTGAACTCTTATTACCTTTTTATTAACAATTCCATATTAATATCATGTATGGGTAATAACTGCTTTGTTTCTGTGTATGTTTTGATTTTGTTTTTTCAGTCCTCTTAATTTGACCATGATTCCATAATATGAAGAATTTTATCCATGATATATATATGATATTTATTTATTATATATGTTTTTAATGTAATCCATAAAAGTTAGAGATAGAAAACTAAACACACTATTTATGGAGTTGGTAGACCATATGTACGCATGAACACTGTTTCAATTTTATTGAAAGATTGAAAGAAATAATGGTAAAAAAAATTTCACCGTTACATAATAATTTTTATTTAATATATATCAAATATTTTTATTTAAACCTATCTTTATTTCCTTTCATTTAAATAGTACGTGAAGAACGAATCACATCGCTTCGAGAGGTGGTTGTCCTCCTTACACATGAATGATGATTTCATATCCTATTTGATGGAAGATGAGATGGATATAGGTTATATAATTAACATAATAAAATCTCAATATATTTTCGAATTTGTTTTATTATATCATTACAATTGATGAATATTTTAAGGCCTTATGAGAATAAGTAAAACAAAAATGTATAGTTAAAAACATTACCTCTTCTTCGAATAACCTCTTTAGGTTTAACTTAAAGCATTACTAGATTATATTTATGATATATAATAGGAATATAGGATGCATGAAGGGATGTAAGTAATTTATATGTCCAGGTATTGGATTAAATGGTAGGATTTTGAATTTTTAATATGAGAGTAAATGTGGTGACCTTTTATAAGCGAGGTGAGTGACACTTATAATTTTTGAAAAGAAAAAGGTGTAACCACATTTTTCACCTTCAAAAAGGATAAAAAATGATCCATTATGGAACCTTAGAGTTTTTAAGGATGAAATATTCCTATAAAATCTGTGCTAGAAAATTTTCTAGGTCATTTTACCCCTTATATTTTCAGTTTAACCCCCGATAAACCCATTTTCACCTTAACCACAACAATTAATTTTTACTGCTTTTAATATTCAAAATGGTGAAAAATTAAGTTGAAATTATTATATAATATAAATTATTTTGATTAAAAATAGGTAATACATTTTCCAAATTAAATTCACATAAGTGAAAGAGTTTAATTTAAAATTATTCCCATAATCACGATGAAAAAGAAGTTTTGTAAAGAGAAAAGTTTAAAAAGTTTTAATATAAAAATTCAATATAAAATTGATTAAAGAAACATAAATTTGATAAATAGATTTATAATTGAAGTTATTTTACTTTTTAAACCACCTTAAAATAATTTCTAAGATTTTAAATTCTTTAAAATAAATAATATTTCTTAATAAAAACTAGTATTTTTCACTATTTATCGAAATTTTTTTCTATTCATAAAATTTTCAAACATTAACTCCAAGATAATTTTGAAATGATGATTTGAAAATTTAAGTTTATTTATTGAAATAAATTTTCTAAAATTGTAAAAAATGAATTTTAATATAAGTGCACAAAAGGTGAAAAAACATTTTTTAGAAAAAATATAGTTTTTAAGAATAAAATTGGATTTATTCTTATATTCTTCCTAGAAAACAGATGCGATGAATTTTAAACATTTTATTGAATATATAATACATAAATTTAGTTAAAATCATTCAACAAAAGTTATTTTTTTATTTCATTGATTTAAAATTCATTTATGTGCATAAAAATAGTTTTTCAGAAAAATATTTCTTTTATTTTCAAATAGTTTTTATTTTTTTATAATTAATTTCTTACCAAAGAATTAATTTGTAAACTATATATTTTTGATAATTTATTTAATCATATTCATACTCCCCATTCCAACAGTTAAGTGATAACTATCATATAATATAATAATATTTTAATAGTATGTCATGTTTTGTCTAAGCTCAGTGTTGCGTGTAACATAGGCCAAACTCAATGTTGTGTTTAATGAAAACTAAAATCAATATTGCGTGTAACAAAAAATATCCAAAAGATTAAATTTATTTGAAAAACTTATTTCACAAAATCTTAGGGTGTTATATTCTACCACACTAAAAATGAATTTTACCCTCAAAGTTCATCATTTTGGTACAAAAAACATGGATACTTCTACCTCATTACTTCATTAGGATCCCATGTAACTCCATTAATCTATTAGTTTTTACAAAAAAATTGACTAGGTGAGTGGTATTATTTCAAGGAACTTTCTCTATATGATCCAGAATCTCCATTGTTTATTCCTCATAAGAAAGACCATTCCCCAATAGTACGACCTTTGAGTTCTGTATATGTGATGGATCAAGTATTTAATTCCTCAAGATAGATACATGGAACACAATGTGTAACGAAGAGATGTTTTTTGGAAGAACAAAATGATAATCTATGGTCATGGTTTGATCATCAATTTCAAAGGGACCGATATACCTAGGGATTAGTTTTTCCTTCGTTATTTTGTATAGAAATCCATAGAAACACCTTCTCAAAAACTTTAAATTCTAGATCGTGTCGATGATGATCATAATAACATTTTTGTAAACTTTTTTCCACCCTTATGTGTTGTTAAATGTATCTTACTTTCTCTTCCATTTCATCCCTTAGCTCAGTTTTGAATATATTTATTTCTATAACTTCAATTCAGTACATTTGATTTCTACAGTTCTTTCCATAAATCGATTCATAATAATCTACCTAAATAATCAATTACAATATATTATTGTAAGAAAAATAAAATTGAGGAAGTTTTTTATCCTAAATACATTTTAAATCTATTAAAAATATCCTAGAATATCCTCTAGGATTTGAATTGTTTTCTAATACTGAAAATATTTATACTAATTTTATGCTATGGTTAAACTTAACTCTGCAGCCAGATCTTATTGAAGATTTATACAAAACTTTGAGGTAAACCTCAGATCCAAATTAGATATAATCAAATGTGGTACTCCATTTAACCTTACTACTTATTTAATGTATATTTTTTCAAGATGATCCAAAGAGAAATCTTTATTAATAGTAATGAAGTGTGATAACTTCATAAGGTGATTGACTACAACCCATAATTACCTCAACATCAAAGATAATATAAACCCTATAGGTTACCAATAACTTTAATTATATGTCCACAAAGTGTAAAGGAATTCCTCCTTAAACAAATTTTTCACTAAAACATATACAAAACCAAAGGGTTTTATTTCCATAATTCTCTCTTAAAATATCCTTAATCTTGATATACTCCCATCACATAAAACCTGAAAAGGGGTGTTAATGAATTTGAACTTATGATCAACCTTAAACTCATAAACCCATGATAGTATTGATAACTCTTAAGTTATTATTACGTGTATACATATATGCTTCCAAAATCTAATTCATCATTTATTCATTAAATAAGATAAAATATTACACAAAAACATTACCAATGGAATCTTGAGTTCAATCTTTTACAAATAGAATATAAAATTAGATAACATTATTCAAAAATCCATGTAGAGGGATATAACCAATGCTCAAATATCACATGAAATTTCACTAAATAATTAACAATAATATTTTCATATGGCTCATTAATATAAAATCAAACATGAAAATCCCAAATGAGAAAGAGAGGATAAGTGTTCCGTAGTTATCATGATTTACTTTATCCATTGTGATTTCATAATATCTCCCTTTTTTCCTTTAGCTTCTATTTTTTTTTGTTTCTTATCATTCTTTTTGGTCCTTGTATTGGGGAATTGATTCACATAATGGTAAAAATCCTTAAACTTGAAGCATTTGAGTTTGGGTTGTGCATTATGTAGTGAATTATCTCTATTTTCATCAATATCTAACTTCTTCCCATCACTTTAGTATTCAACCACTCGATGACCATCTTCCCCACAGTTAAAACATTTTTTAGTCCCTTTAACATAATTTAATCCATGTTTCCTTCCATGCATCGAGCATAAAAAACACTCATCTTATTTTCTCCATGGGTTTTAGAGTTTCCCTTGATTTCTATCATTCTTTTATTATCAAAAACATATGATTGTTGGGTAAATACAATATCTATTTCCACCTTGATAGTAAAAAATGATTTCTTAATAGTTACCAAAGTACCATATGGATAACTCCCTTTAGATACTTGGTTTTGAGACACTATAGAATAAATCAACCTTACTTCTAGGTTGGATGATAATACCAGAGGTTTACCTTGAAAGTGTTGTAAAATTTTACACATAGATAATAATAGATTCATTATCCTTTTTTCGCTCAAATAATTACTTTTCAATTTCCATATGAATAATATGAGGGAAGTACTTATTAATAAATAAGATATTAAACTCATTCTAATCTAGGTAGTAAATTTCATCATTTTCTTTCATATTATTGATAAGAGTCCACCATTGACCCACTTATTATTCCAAATGATAGAAAACCCAAATTAATTTTTCATGATTTAAATACCGAAGAATGGAAATTATCATTTCAGTGGTACCGAACTATTTCTTAGTAACTAGTGGGTCAACAGAACCCTTAAAATAAGGTGGATGTTTCCTCATGAAGGACTCAACAGAACATCGTTCACTCCATTTCTAATTTGGAAGTTCTGCATGATTAATAAGTTGAGAATGTTGTGTGAGAATACTAATGAGATTT
Source organism: Viscum album (assembly GCA_963277665.1). Lineage (NCBI taxonomy): Eukaryota > Viridiplantae > Streptophyta > Magnoliopsida > Santalales > Viscaceae > Viscum > Viscum album. Next base: position 46,512 of record OY728148.1, on the reverse strand, counting down.
TGTATTCCACCTCCCATAACATTTGGTTACTCAGAAGGAAAATCATTTCATTGTTTGCTTCACTAAAATTTAACATAGTTCCTTTGGGTTCCAACTATTGACTAAAACCAAAAATCATAGTTTAAGACTAATTATCGTAGTGTGGAACCACATAATCATGAAAAATCACATATATTTTGCCTAAATCATGAAACACTATTTTCAATATATGATACCTTTTGTTTAACCTAGGTCACTCCAAGTCATTATTCAACTCTTTCATGATGGTTCATAAATAGTTTGGGAATTTCCAAAGCTTATCCCCCTTGTTTGTAAAAATAGGTGTATAGTAAGGCTCGTTTTCAAGCACTAGGGGACGATCAAGTCTAGATCAATTCACCCACTTCAGAGTTATTACCCCTAGGTACCACTATGTGAAATCCATATCCACATGTTGTATCCATACAGGGATATAATTATTTTAGAAACCACTCAATCCATCCTTTAAAAAAATTCATGTATATTTCCCTACACTTTGAATCATCCTTAGACATATCCTTAGGGAACTTACTAAAGTTTTATTATCCTAGTTTCTGAAGGATAACTAAACATTTACATTAATACCAACTATAGAGACCCACACTTCTTATATATATATATCAAATATTAAAATAAGAATATTCATTACACTTCACAAATACATTCCCAAGCACTGTAATAGTTTGGTGCCTTTTGAGACTAGGTACACGATATTCTTATTTATTGAAATATCTTCAACATATCCCATAAAAATCTTCCTCATATTGTACTCTTCAAAAACATACCCTATTTAAAACCATTCTTTATAACCTAGGAAATAAAACATAAGAAATAGTGATATTATATTATTATTAAGGATAAACATGGGAAATATGTAAACATAACATGAGAATAAGGGTATGAGAACATTATTATAATATAAATAAACCATCCCTATATAACAAAAATAAATCTTGTGTGTCGTGTCATAAATATTGTTAGTTCAAAAGTCATGAATCATAATAGAATAAAAAAACATGATCTATGAGAACATAACATTGTCATAATACACAGATTTATAGAATACACATAATCTTATAACCCTGTGAACTTGTATAAATAGGAATAGGTTCACTCATTAAGTTAAGGACATGAAATCAGGACCTTGCATAAAATTATGGACATGCAACAAAGGTCCATTCATAACATTATAGACATGAAACTAGGCCCATGCATAATAATTTGAACATTTAATTATGTCCCCACATAACATTTTAAACATTTCATCACACATAAAATATTGAACATTTAATTAAGTTCATGCATATCATATTTACTCATGAGTTATTCATATTTAATCAATGCATTTTAGGGAGATATAGGTCTGATTAGTTACATAATCCATACATCTGTGTGCCATAAAATCATAAAACATTCATTATATAATCACATCAAAACCAGCGTAAATAAAATGGGTTTCATGAATAGTTAATCAATTCACCATAGCATAACCCCAAAAAATAATAATTAGGTTTCATAAAAATTTCATCAATATAAACATTAATCATATATAGAAATAATAAGAATAATATCATTCATTCTTATCCACATTAAAGAATAAGTAACATAAAAGGATATCATCTTAGAAAAAAATGATTTTAAAAGATCACTTAGATCATTTATTAAGGAAAATAGCCTTTCCAATTTGATTTTTCTAAAAATAAAATATTGAAAAAATGTTTTTATTTGAAATTAAACTGTGAATCTTATAAAGGAAGATTTAAAACTCATTTAAAACATTTTTTAAGGAAAATAACTTTTCTACATCGGAAACCATTAAAAATTCATAAAATATTTTATAAATATTTTTCCTTGAAAATAAAATTTAAAACTTATAAAATAATTTTTAAAATAATGAGTTGGTTATAATGGTGGAAAATTCCATTCATATTGTACATGTTAAAGCAAAGATTCCTTTTACATTTTTAGTAAAATACAAATAAGCCTTGTTTGAAAAAATGCATGCAGATTCCTTTAATTTTTTTGTAATAATTAAAACATGGGTAAAAATAAATTTAATAATTTTTTAGAATTTTGAAATATTTTTTGAAAACATTTTTAGAAAACATGAGTTTTTACAAAAAATGATTTTCTACCTTAGAGAGAAATAAAACTGAATTTTCTTAAAAATATTATTTTGAACTACTGAGTACCTAAAAAGAGTAAAATTAAGGGAAAATGTATTCCCATGAATAACCAGATGATAATAAAATTAATTATTTTCTTGAGTGATGTATTATAATATTTCATCATTAGAAGAATAATCATAAACAATCCTGATAAACAATGAGATTGAACATTAAACCTTTACCACTTTAGTATCCTTTGAATTATAGGCCCCATTAAGGAATAAAATAAAAATAAAATCTTAAAATCATGAAAATATGGATATTTATGATATAAAATATCAAAGGGGTAGTATATATAGCTCATATAAGAATATATGTGCACAACATAACTTATTCCCCAAAGAAGGCAAATCGAGACAAAAAATCCCTTTCTGTTTTGTTAGCTTTTGACCCATAAACCCCATAAAAATGAGATGATAAAAATATATATGTAAATAAAAATAATTTTAATGATAATAATCATAAAAAATATTAATGGTTAGTATATACACCAAATGAAATAAATATGTGGTGAATATGGAATGTGTCTCATAGAAGTCAAAAGTGAGATGAAAACCTGTTACCTTAGGTCTTTAATTCCTTGGTCCACAATCAAAACTTCTATATAATAAATATAAATTTATTATAAATATATTAAATAACCAAAATTATTAATATAATACCATATATTATTTACTTATGAACTTTTATTTCCCATTTATTAATAATTCAATGTTAAAGTCTTGTTTCGGGTAAAACTGCTTTGTTTTTCGTGTATGATTTGATTTTATATTTTCAGTACTATTAATTTTATAAAGGTTAAATAATATCCATAATTTTAGACATGATATAAATGTACAAAATAATCAGTATATTTGTATTTATATTAATTCATATAAGTTAGATATAGAAAATGAAATACACTATTCATGTAGATGGTAGACCATATGTACGCATGAACACTATTACAATTTTAAAGACAAATTGAAAGAAATAAAGGTAAGAAATGTAATAACTTTAAATAATAATTTTTATTTATTATATATAATTTATTTTTATTTAAAACTATCCTTATTACCTTCCATGTAAGCCACAAAAGAAGAATGAATCACACTACTTAATGAGGTGGTAGGCCGCCGTACACACAGATGATGATTTTGTATCCTTTTTGATGGAAGAAGAGATGGATATAGGTTATGTAATTAAAATAATAACATATAAATATTTGGAAAATACTGGTGTTATTATATAAACCTTATTTATGATGTTTATATGTAGTTATAAGAATAAGTAAAACAAAAATGAATAATTAAAAACTTTTCCACTTTTTCAGAAAACCTCTTTAGGTTTAATGTAAATCATTTCTGTATTAGATTTATGATATATAAAAGGACTATGGGATATGTTTAGGTATATAATAAAGTCATTTGGTAAGTTATTATCTAAAAAAATTTAATTTTTAAGTGTGTATAGGAGAGGATAGGGGGTGTCTTTTATAAGTGAGGTGAGTGACACACTTTTAATTTTTGAAACGAAAAAGACGTACCCACATGTTTCACATGAAAAATAATAAAAAATGAGAAATTATAGAACCTTATAGGTTGTAATGTCTAAATATTCCCATATAATGGGTTATGTAAAAAATTATTGGTCATTTTACTCCTTATATTTTTTAGTTTAACCCCTGGTAAACCCATTTTCACCTTAACCGTGGTAATTAATTTTCACTGATTTTACTATTAATAATGGAAAAAAATGAAGTTTAACTTATTAGATAATATAAATCATTATAATTACAAATATGGAATACATTTTTCTAAGCTCCATTAACAAAAGTGAAAATTTTAATTTAAAATTAATCCCGTAGATGCGATAAAATAGTGGTTTTCAAAAGAGAAAAGTTTCAAACATTTGAAAAAGTTTTTATATAAAAATTAAATATTAAATTTATTAAAAGGACATAAATTTAATTAATATAATTATATTTGAACTAATTTTACTTTTAAAACCATCTTAAAATAATTTTTAAGTTTCTAAATGCTTTAAAAGAAATGACAATTATTAATAAAAACGAGTATTTTTCACTAATCATAAAAATATTTATATTTTCAGAAAGTTATCAAACATTTACTCCAAGATTATTTTAATATGAAGATTTAAAAAATTAATTTAATTTTTTCAGATAAATTTTCTAGAAGTTTCAAAAAATAATTTTAATATAAGTTTGAAATAGGTGACAATATTAATTTTTTTGAAATATTTTTTAAGCATAAAATTGGATTTATTCTTATCACCTATCTAGAAAACAAATAACATGAATGTTAAACATTTTATTGAATATATAATTTATAATAACCATCAAAATCTTTCACCAAAAGTTATTTTTTAAATTTATTAATGTTAAACATGTTTGTGTACATGAAAATTGTTTTTCAGAAATTGATTTCCTTTATTTTCAATTTTTTTTATTTTTATTTATAATTAATTGGTAACCAAAGAATTCATGTGTAAAATATATATTTTCGTAATTTATTTAATCTTATTTATACCCTCCATTCAAACAGTTAGGTGATAACAATCATATATAAAAAACTATATTTTAATATAATGTCACATTCCATTTAAACTCGATATTGCTTGTAATGCATGCTAAAATTTGTGTTTTATGTAACACAAGATAAAATCAGTGTTGTATATAACACAAGTTGAAATCATTATTGTGTGTATGCAAAATATGAAAAGAATAATTTTTTTTAAAAAATTATTTCACCAAATCTCTGGGTGTTATAGGTAAATTTTTCCATATGATGTAATTTTTACATGATACCAGAAGGGATTTAAAAAACTCCATGGAATGTCCATGTCACATTGTAGCATTGTGGAAATTAATTATTCAGTTTTGAATGGTATGTGATACCAAATGTATAATTTAAAATATTGTGAGTATAAAGGATTTCAAAGTCAAGGTAAGAATTAATATATCTTATAGTTTTTAGTTACATGATGAAGAAAAGGGTTACTAAATCATGGAATTGAATGTAAAGGAATATATCGAGATTAGATAGATCTTATTAAAATATGTGTATAGTTATTTTATTTCTTTTATGTGACGAGATAAGTTATTTTTTAATAAAGATTTGATGTGGAAAAAATGAGGTGTTACACATTTTTTTTGATTCCTCAGATTCTATAACATGTTTTAAGAAGAAAAAAAGTATAAAAATGTTTTATCTTGGATAAAAGAGTTTATACAGATGTTTGTTAAAATATAAAGGATATGGTCCCACCACCCAATAGTATCAGATTTTAAAGAATAAAGTATTATTTTTTAAAATATTTCCTTAAAAACATAGAATACCATATACGATATGGATATTTTTTTGTTAAATATTTCCATAATAAAAATAAATTTTATATGCTAACACAAAGGAATTCATATATCTTAGCTTGATATTCTGAATAATATATAGCGTTTGAGAGGTTAGTTGGATTATTTTTGGTCTTAATAGGTTTAAAGTTAATAAATAAAATATATTTCTTGTCTAAATTCAATGTGAATGTATCTTAATATTTTAAAGGGGTTTATTATGTGTTGGTAGTAATAATGTAAATAGTTTCATTAGTTACCAAAATATTTCATAGAAAAAAGTTGATATAATTAGTTATAAATTAAAATAATTATGATAAACTTAGAATGAGTTCTAAGAAGACAATATAAGTTATTAAAATCTTGATATTATAAAGATCTATTGGATTTGGAGAAGAAAGAGTTGTATTTGTTTTCAACATGAAGTAAGTCAATATGTGGTAAATAAGAAAGGAGTCAGATGCCATGAAATGGAAAAGGAGGATCTATATCATATTGGAAAAGTACATAAGAAGTATTCTCATAAATATATTTTCTTAATAGAGAGTTAAGTTGTTTTCTTAGTGAAAAAACCATGACATCAATAGATTATTGAGATGATCCTAATTTTAATACTTGTACTAAGGTTTTAGAGTACTGGAAATAACATTTGGTAAGTGATTTAAGTGAATCCAACTAGTGGGGGTATTAAATATTTAATAATGGGAAAAAATAGCAGCTAAATTTGTGAGGAATTAGGAGAAAAAATCCAAGGTGTATCATATATGAAGTTCTTTGAATATTAATGTCAAACATCCCTTATATGAAGGATGAAGTGTTTGTGTTTCAAGGTTGTGGTTTATTTAGAGCTAAAAATTAACAAATGCATAATGAATCCTATACTTTGTAATGATTAAATATATCCAACATAAACATAAATTAATCCGATAGAGTTTGGTAAAATGGAAAATTATTGCCTGTGTAATCACCATCCTACTTCTATGTAAGGATCATATAGTGTTGCATATACATGCAATCTTTTTGTATAAACATCATGAAGGATTGTATAACCATTAATGTATCTCTAAATAAACATGATTAATGTATAAAAAAGGATGAATCTGTTTGTGCAGGTATGAAATCCATATGTTTAAGTATGAATTATTTCTGTTTAAACATAATTTGGATAAGAATTTAGGAATCTAGTCGATGTATACATCATTACATGGGAAAAATTATAAGTTTTTGTGGACTAAAAAAATGTGAGTTTTCTAGTTTTAATATCTGAAGAAAAAATTCAAATTTTTTATGAAAGAACTATTTTTAAGTGTTAAAAACATCATAAATCTATGATTATCAATGATTCAAGAAAAATAAAATTATGAGATGCATATATTGAATCATAGAGAAGTATACCAATGCATGGAGAATTTTTGGGATACTTTTTAAAATTTGATAATGGAGTTTCTAGAGTTGTTAATTATTGATGAAAAAACCATTTATAGGAGATTAAGATTAGAATATAATATGGATGTGTCAATTGATGAAGAAAAAAAACTTCATGGGTTTTCAATAAAAATGCAGATGAAGTAAAATTATTGCTCAATCTATTTATAAGAATTTACACAACTATGATATGAGATGTTGAGAAGAAGATTGAAGTATAATAGACTTAGGAGAATGTTTTTAGCTTGAAATAAGAACTTTAAGATTTTAGTGAATATGGAAATATATAAAAAAATTTTATGGAGATTTTATAGTTTTTTAGTGAATTAAGTATCATATATTTATTTTTGATTCAAGAAGAATTAGATAAATAATTATGAAGTTAAGTTGTTTCAAGTGTGGAAAGATTCAACTATAATATTTACAACTTCCTCACTAAATAAATCAAGATGATTGATGTTATTAATATTTTCATAACTAATTTTATACTCCCTTTACTGATTTTATATGAAATGTGTATAATTTGTGTGAAATATTAATGTTTGAATATTAAATATAATTTTAGAGCACTATTTGAATTCATCCAAATTAAAGTATGTTTAATTTTTTAATAATAACTCTCACCATACGTATCCAAATTTCATGATTCTTGGTTTTTATGGTTACTTACGAAAGTTACAACATCTCATTTGAAGGAACCTTTGGCCAAATCTTCCATTTGGAGGGTCATATGGTCCACACAATAAGACCCAAAGAATCTATGAAGAAACATGATCAGCCATGATGATTGATTTAATGGTCTAAATCCAGAATCCCAAATTTTATGAAACTCCCCCTTATGTTATTTATTATCCTAAAAACCATGGAAAAAATTTGAAGGTCCAACTACATGAACAAGGGGCCCAACTAATGCTTTGAAGTCCAGCCCACTATTCTGGCCGAGAATTAAAATATGTACACTATTAATGACATTTCTCATGATCTAGTCATGAAATAAAGATGATAATTTGTAGTGTGAAATTGAAGATATTGGCTCCCAACTTTGTTGAATAAATAATTCGGATTTAAAGGCATATTCCTATTCAAAAGTCCATTCACATTTTAGCCATAAAAAAATCATGGATAGAAATAGACAGTTTAACATTGTTTATGAAAACCGCCATAAATTTGGTTACATAAGTCACAATTCCACCATATTTTGAAAAAAGTTGTAAAAAATAATTATCTATAACTTTTAAGAATAGGATATCTTGATATTCGGATGTTTGGATGGCCAAATTGGCAATGCAATTAGAGGGGATGATTTGCAATGCAATCAGTCCACCTCCTTGGGCTATAAATACAACCCCCTCTTATACTTGTTTGTGGTTGGAATTTCAATAATTAATAAGGAGTTTTGGCATTAACATCTCCATGAAAAGATCCTGGCAGGACTTTCCTTGATCTTGTTTCAACAAGAGATATCTCTCCTTCAATTTTATTTTCATTCTCCTTTTTGTTTGTTTTCAATTGTATTTGTGTAAGATGTTTTCAATTTCACTTGAATTTTAGTGGAAGTTTCTTCTTCATATTCTATTTCAATAATCAAATATCTATTATCAAATATTAATACTATTAAAATAGTTTAAATCATTTTCAATCCCCTTCCCTTCTTTTACTTTATCATTCAATCTAAAATCCGTTTTTAATTCTCACCACCGTTCGTGTGTGTGTGTGTGTTCAACGCACAAATATTTTCTTATCCCTTTATTTTAATTATTTTTATAATTCATAATCATAAAAATTACAAAAATATTATTAACCAAAACATTGGATGAGAAAATCTACCATTGGGGTGAGTTATAATTTGGGTATGTTAAGTGATTGATAGCTTTTGCTCGATGAATATTCTTTAAATTAACATTGTGTACCTTAAAATTAGAATGTCATTGATTAATGAAATTATTTATTTAACATGTGGTTTCCATGGATTATTGGAACTATAAATACACTACCATAAACAATCTATGATTAATATTAGAACCCTATGTTAATTTAAGTCTCGGATTAAATCCTTAACACTTGGGAATTCCAATCAACGTCAACTTGTGAAATGTATGTTAATTTAATAAAATATAAAGTAAGGATAAAGGATATCACAAGCTTAACTACCTAATGATGAACTCACCCCAATATTTATCAAATTGTTAAATATAAAACCAATCATTAATCACTTGATCTAATCTCTACAAACAAACCCCCCCAATCAAAATACAATCAACTAAAAAAAATAAACTATTGAAAAGTATCATCACTGGGGATTCAACCTGAGTGCTGCTATACACATTAGCAGAGCAACAAAACCTTGAATGGTTGACAGGTAACAATCGGCCATGCTTTCAAATGGCACAGTTTCTAGGGATGGTGGAATGAAGTAGTCATTAGTTTTTTTGTTATTTCAAAAAAACAAAAAATAAAACAAAATTTTAAAAAAATTGAAAAAAACACAAAGATAAACCCGTCTTCCTCTTTCATTCAAAATCCATCTGAATGCCCCATAGCCTCCCAAAAAATCCTTCAGATTTGTTTGACCCTAAAATTGAGTGAACAATTCTCCAACTTAGTAGGACCATTAGGGATAATCAAAACCTTGTCAAACCAATTGAATTAGATATGGCTAATCCTAGGGGAAAACCCTTAAAGAACTTATTGTCCCTGATATGAATTAATAACCCATTTTTATTCAATATCTAGACATATAGGTTTTCTTAGAACTCAAATTGAGTTTGATTCATCTTCTACCTCATTCCCATAGGCTAGCTAGTGAGGATCCACATCTCCACCTTATAGAGTTCCAAGTAATGTTCTCTACCATGAAGCCTCAATGTGTTTCTGATGAACAAATCAAACTTCAACCATTCCCTTTTTCCTTAGTTAACTCTACCAAGTCATGTCTCTACTACCACTCTTTTAGTTCTATAAATTCATGGATTTACATGGAGTGACTTTTCTTAGGGAAATTCTTCCCATCTTTTCGTACTGCTTCTATACAAAAGGAAATTAGTGGTATCCGAAAATTCCCAAAGGAATCACTCCATGAGTACTCGGAGAGGTTCAAAAAGCTTACGGAAACCTGACCACATCACCAAATTCATGAAAAACTCTTGATCCAATACTTCTATAATGGTTTATTGAATATGGAGAGAACCCTCATTGATGATGCAAATGGTGGTTCTCTTGTTGATAAAACTCTTGCAGTTGCAAGATATATCATAAGTAACATGGCTATAAACACACAACAATTCCATACATGGTAAAATTTCCAAGTCATAAAAGATAAATATAATCAATCTATAGATCCAAACAAGATGATAGAGTGGTTAAGTGAACTTATAGGTCTTGTGCAACAACTAGCTGTGGCTACCAAATCACTGACCACATCTTCTCTACAATATCTATTCCATGGACCTATCAAGAACTGTGGAATATGTAGCTCCCCATATCATCTGACTAAAACATGTCCACAACTTCAAGAGAATCCATCTGATTCATCAATACAAATAGATATCAATGCATCATATTCTCAGAGGAACACCGACCCTCAACAAACTGTCCATTTTCTTAGAAACTTCAACCAACCCCACCCTCAGACCTTCTCTTCTACCTTCAACCAAGGCTTGAGGTATGTTAATACCATTTATCATCCCCCTCAATTACCTCCTCAAAATACAAAGCAATTACAATATGGTCAAGGTGTTGGTAACTTCTAACAACCTTATCCTTATGTTCGACAACCTCAAAGGAACAATCCTCCTCCTGGATTCCACTATCCTAGTGAGCCTTCCCAATTTCCAATCCAATACAATCACTTTCCCAAGAACCAAAATCAAGGTAATACCAATCCGAGACAATCCGCTTCTTCCAAGAAACCATGGGAAAGTGATATATAAGATCTTGCCTCTTTCACTCATTCTATCCCCAAAAACATTGAAACACAAATTGGTCAACTTGAATCCCACCTGAGCCAGCAAGAACAATCAAATTCTTCCCAACTCCCAGCTTAACCATTACCCAACCCCAAGAGTAATGTAAGTGCAGTCTAACTTAGATCATGGAGTAAAATTTCTATGCCTCAAGATAAGTCCTCTAACCCACTTTGAATGTTGACCTAGAAAGTGAAAAGAAAAAGGAAATTGAAAAGGAATCTGAATCCATTCCATCACCTCATTACATTCCACTTAGGAACCCAATTCCATTTCCTCAATCCATTTTTAAGAGAAATAAGTCCTTTGAACGTGATCTTGAAATGATCGACATGTTTAGACATATTGAATTCAACATAACCCTCTTAAATTCCATAAAACAAATACCTAAGTATGTTAGGTTTCTTAAGGAACTGTGCACCCACAAGAGGCAACTTAGGACCTTCGAAAATGATTCTACCCTATAATATATTCCTATAAAATTCAAATATCTAGGGACATTTATGGTTCTATGCCAAATTGGAAGTTCCAACTTCGATGATGTACTCATAGACCTAGTATCCTCAATTAATTTCATTCATAAATCCATATTCTCAAACCTTGGTCTAGGTCCCTTACATCCAACAAGTGTTGTCATTAAATTGTCCAATCATAGCACTTCTAGTCCTGAGGGTATAATCGATGATGTCCTTATTCTTGTGTATTATCTTATCTTATCTGCTAATTTCTATGTCCTTGACATGGAAGGTGAGAATAACTCTTCTCAATATTCCTTAATTCTAGGAAGAACATTCCTAATGATAGTGAGAACCAAATTGATGTGCATTCAGGCATATTATCCATGGAATTTGGTGACTAACTGGTCAAGTTCAACATTTTCCAAGCCATGCGATACCCATCTATGGATCACTCTACATTCTCAATCCATGATTCCAAGGACACTTTTGAGAGTCAATTGAACTCCATTCCAACATGTTCATCATGTTCTAATGATAGAGGATCTTGTGAAATCTACACCATGATTAACTAAGTTATAAATGGTAAATTTGATGTGGACTAGTCATTTGTAGACTCTATCAATCCAGAGGATCTTGAATGCTATCTTTAATCCCACATCAACTCTAATATCTACTAATCCACCTTAGACAACATTAAGGAAAATGAATCTGAAGAAACTGAAAGACCTTCCTTCTTTCTTTAGTTTTCTAACCCACAAATGGAAGATGATACTGGTATGAAACCTATTCCTAAAAACCAAAAATATGCATTCCTTTTTCATGATCACTCTTATCCTATCATTATCTCCGCTTCACTTACTGAAACTGAGGAGTCCAAACTTGTTCAGGTGTTAGAGGAAAACAAAAAGTTCTTAGATTGGACCCTAGATGACATACTAGGAATCAACCTTGCTCTTTTCGTGCACCAGATCCATCTTGGGGAATCATCCAAACCAATTAGTCAACCACAAAGAAGACTCAATCCACTCATACTTGAGGTAGTTAGGGAAGATATCACCAAAATTCTTCTAGATGGTATTATCTACCCAATTTTTGATAGTGAATGGGTTTGTCCAATTCAAGTTGTACCTAAAAAGGGTGGGATAACTTTTGTCACAAATGAACATGGTGAGGTAGTCACAACTCGAGTGAAGAACAAATGGCACGTGTAAATCGACTATAGGAAATTGAATATTGAAACAAGAATATATCACTAACCTATTCCATTACTTGATCAAATTCTAGAATGATTAGTTGGAAATTTACACTATTTATTTATTGATGGATAAACCGACTACTTTTAAATCCCAATCACACCTCAGGACTAAGAAAAGACTACTTTCACATGCCCCTTTGGAACATATGCATATAAGAGAATGACTGTTTGCCTTTCCAATGCTACCGCAAAATTGCATAGGTGTATGATGAGTATCATTTCTAAATTCATTGAACACTGTATGGAAGTCTTCATGGATGACTTTACCATTTATGGTGAGTCATTTTCATTGTTCATGCATTCACTCTCCCTGGTCCTTAAAAAGTGCGCCAAGTGTAACCTCATGTTAAATTTTAAAAAATGTCACTTCATTGTTGAAAATGGGATTGTTCTAGGGTATATATTTTTATAATATGGTATTTAAGTTGATCCTACCAAAATCAAAGTGATCCAATCACTTCCAAAACCCACATCTGTTTGAGACATCCATTCTTTCCTAGGTCATGCTGGTTTCTATCATCGATTCATCCATAACTTCAGTAGGATTTTCCTCCCACTCAATCGGTTTCTCCAAAATGATGTCACTTTCCATTTTGATGAGGTTTACAAAAGAACCCTCATTTAACTCAAAAACTGATCTTACACCTACCCTGATAATCCAACCCCCAGATTGGTTCTTACCCTTTGAGTTGATGTGTGATGCTTCTGATAGAGCCGTTGGGGCTATTCTTGCTAAAAGAAGAGAAAAAATTCCTCTTGTTGTATATTATGCCTCAAAAAATTTGGATGAAACTCAATCTCACTACACTGTGCCTGAAAAGGAACTTTTATTAGTGTTTTTTGGCCTTAGATAAATTCCAGCCCTATCTCTTAGGTTCCAAAGATCATCATCATCACAGACCATTCTTCTATAAAGTTCTTACTCAATAAAAGTGATTCCAAACCGAGGATAATAAGATATATCCTAATGCTCCAAGAGTTTAACCTTGAAATAAATGATATTCCAAGAAAAGAAAAATATTTGGCTGATCACCTGAGTAGAATTTCTAATTTTTCTCATTTGGAAATCATTGATCTTGAATTTCCCACTGATCACCTTTCATCTCTCACTCACTTCTCAGAGGTGGCCACTTTGGACCACAAAGGACATCCCAAAAGGTCCTAGACTCTGGATTCGTATGGCCTTCACTCTTCAAGGACTCAAATGAGTTCTATCAATCATGTACCACTTGCCAAACGTTTGGCACAATTTCAAATAGAAATGAAATGCCCCAAAAGCCTTTATTTTTTTGAAATCTTCAATGTTTGGGGAATTGATTTCATGGGAACATTCCCACATTCCAATGTATTCTCATACATTATTCTTGCAGTTGATTATGTTTCTAGGTGGGTCCAGGCCAAACCCACTAGAAAGGTTGATTCACATACTATTAGTGAGTTCCTAAATACCCAAATATTCCATCGATTTTTCACACCACATGCCTTGATAGGTGACTTAGGAACCCATTTTGGTAATAGAACCATGAAATATCTTTTGAAAAAGAATAGGGTTGTACATTAAAATTCAACTGCATATCACCCCTAATCAAATGGCATGGCTGAACTTTCTAATAGATAAATCAAAAGAGTACTTGAGAGAATTGTTAATCCCACCAAATGATATTGTCCTGAAAGACTTAGTGAAGCACTTCAGGCTTATCGAACTACCTATAAAACACCCATTGGGATGTCTCCTTTTAGGCTAGTTTTTGGTAAAGTGTGTCACTTACCAGTTTAAATCCAACATAAATCTTTTTGGGCTGTGAAAACTTGTAATTTTGATTTTGAAAAATCTTGGGAAGAAAGATTGTTGTAGCTGACTGAATTGGAGGAGCTTAGACTTGATTCGTATGATAACTCTATTCTATATAAAGAAAAGGCCAAGGTACTCCATGAAAAACACATCTTGTGAAAGGTATTCCATGAAGGTGAAAATGTATTGCTCTTTAAATCTTGATTTTAGCTTCACCCAGGTAAGCATAATTCTTATTGGGAAGTTCCTTTTATTGTTTCTCATGTTTACCCATTTGGTTCAGTGCAAGTACAAGACCCCTATTCCAAAAGGACATTCACAGTTAATGGACATCAGTTAAGGCATCACCATGAGAGGACACACATCCCTAGAACCACCTACACTTCCATCAGGTCCACAACTTACACCTACCCACCACCAGATGGGGATGATGACCCACCAATTCCTAACTAGGGGTCACCTTTTTCCCTTTAACTCCCTCCCTATCTTTTTTTTCTCTCTCTCTCTCTCTCTTTCTTCTTCTTCCCCTATCTTTCATTTTTTGACCACTTCACTCATCACATTTTTTATTTACTCTTTTTTGTGGGTGTGTCTTTATAAAAAAACTAACAAAACCTAAAAAACTAAAAAAAATAATAAAAATCACTTAAAAAAATATAGAAAATCAAGAGTCATGATTACTCACCTTCAAATTTCGAATTTTTTTCTAACCATTTTGGGGAGTCAAAAGACATGGTTTCATCTAATTTTATTTTGTGTTTTTATCATATATTTGGATAAATAATATTGTTTCAAACCAATAAATTTTGAATTCTCATTTTTTTATTTGGAAAATTATTTTCCCCAACTGTGAGGAACAACATTAGCTATCATGCCACAACCATCTATGGATATCTTTTAAAATTCTGTGTTTTTTACCCCCATTTGTGAGTCTTGAGTTTATGGACCTACCAGCTGAATTTCCTAATTTTGTGTGCATTAATATGATAAAGGCATTTTATAAACCACATGAGAATCACAACAGCCAAATAGCCTTCTATTTCTATTACATCAATCCTCCTTTTGAAAGCCTCTTTGAGCCTATAAAAACCTTTTCTATGATAGTCACATTACAATACCAATAACTTATCCCACCCAATATCTTCATATATTTTGATTTTATAATTTTTTGAAATTTAAGTGTGGGGGGAATGTATTTTATTTTGGGTACCCTTTGTTGATTTCACCATGTTATCATATGCTTGAGTGCCAGCATCCATTTTAGTGTGGGGGAGAGGTTTTCATTCAGTGAGTGTTAGAGAATGTACTTTCCTTTATGTAATTTTGTAAATGTTTTTTACAAGTGTTCAAAATAAAAAAATCAAATCAAAAAAATAAAAAAAAAGAAAAAAGAAGAAGAAAAAGAATGGGTTGTGTCTTGGGCAGGTCAAAAATCACTCTTCCTAAACCTTTCATCTTGTTATAACAATTATAATTAGTGTCGTGAGGAGATTAATCATGGGTTGGGAGATGAGTGTGAGATCTGTTTCAAGTTCAACGTTCAAAAAATGCAAAAAATAGAACACTTATGTTATTGGGAGAAGTTTTTTGTTTTGTAAATATTCTATCTTCTCATTCCCTTCAGATTTCATCTTGCTTTGTGTCTTTCTTCATGAAATCATTCCTTTCTAAATATGTGATTTAATTTCCTTCCATGTTTTATTTCAAAAAATATTTAGCATTGTTTTACCCAAGGTGATGTTTTACCCCTCTCATCCTCTCTCTTGGATATTATATTCCTTCTTTCTCATAGCCACATAAAAACCCTTTAAAATACCTCTTGATTTTTGTGCACTTTAGGGTAGGTAATGGAAGTTGAGATCTCTTTCAAACTCTAAGATTTTCACTTTTGGTTGGTGAATGAGCGAAGCTCCATAAATTAATTTTATCATCTTGAGAGGTATGAGTTTTGAGTGTTCAAATTTTACATTTCTAAATTTAAGCATGAAAAAAGAGTTGTATTTGTAACATTGTTTCTGTAACAATTTGAGGTGGAATTAAATATGGATGAGTGAAATAGTCTAAAACTCTCCTGATTGGCGAAAATAAAATTTTAATATTTGTTGGAAAGTGAGAATAATTTTGTAATGTTTTTTTATATTTGTTGCACATGAGGACATACACAAGACTAAGTGTGGGGGAGTTGATGTTGTTAATATTTTCATAACTTATTTTATAATCCCTTTACAGATTTTATATGAAATTTTCAAAATTTTTGTGAAATATTAATGTTTAAATATTAAATATAATTTTAGAGCACTATTTGAATTCATACAGATTCAAACCTATTTAATTTTTTAATAATAACTCTCACCCTAATTATCTAAATCACATGATTCTTGTTTTTAGTGCTACTTACAAAAATAAAAAAATTTCATTAGAAGTAACCTTTGTCCAAATCATCCAATTTTTGGGTCATATGGTCCACCCAAAAAGACCCAAACAGTCTGTAAAGAAATAGGACCAACCGTCATGATTGAGTTACTAGTATATATCCCAAATACCAAATTTTATGAAACTCCACCATATGTTTTTTATTATCCAAAAGAACCATGAATAAAAATTTTAATGTCCAACTACTTGAAAAAGGGGCCCAACTGATGCTTTGAAGTCCAACCAACCATTGCGGTCAGGAATTAAAATCCAGACACTATTCATGACATTTCTCATGATCTATTCATCAAATCAAGTTAAGATTTTACAGTGTGAAATAGGTGATATTTTTGGACGACTTTGTTGAATAAAGAATTCAGATTTGAAGGCATATTTCTATTCAATAATCCATTCAGATTTTGGCTGTCGAAAAATCATGGAGAGAAATGGACAGTTTAACATTTTTTATGAAAACCTCTATAACTTTGGATTCATAAGTCCAAATGCCTCAAAATTTTGAGAGTGGTCAGCCAAAATTTTTATTGAAAAATTTTAAGAACATGATATCTTGATATTCGGCTGTATGGATGGAAAACTTGGCGATGCAATTGGAGGGGAATATTTGGAATGCAAACAGTCCACCTTCTTGGGATATAATTACAACCCCCTATTATCCTCGCATGTATTTATAATTTCTGCACTTAAGGAGGATTTTTGGCATGAATATATCCTTTCTAATGGCATGGGAGGACTTTCCTTGATCTTTTTTCAACAATAGATACCTCTCCTCCACTTTTATTTTCATTCTCCTTTTTGTTTGTTTCCAATTGTATTTGTGTAAGATGTTTTCAATTTAATTTTATTATTTATGAATATTTCTTCTTCACATTCTATTTTAATCATCCTATCTCTGTTATTCAGTATTAATACTCTTAAAATAGTTTAAATCTTGTTCAATACCCTTACCTTCTTTTAGTTTCTCAGTCAATTTAAAGATCGTTTTTAATTATCATTACTGTTCGTGTGTGTGTGTGTTCAACGCACAACTCTTTTATTATCCCTTTATTTTCATTATTTTTATAATTCAAAATCATAATCATTACAAAAATATTATTAAAAAAATCAATGGCTGATTAAATCTACCATTTGGGTGAGTTATAATTTTGGGATGTTAAGTGATTGAGAGCTTTTTCTCGATGTATATTCTTTAAATTAACATTGTGTACGTTAAACTTAGAATGTCATGGATTAATGATATGATTTGTTTAATGTGTTGTTTCCATGGATTATTAGAACCATAAATAAACTACCATAAAAAATATATAATTTATTTATGAACCCTAAGTTAATTTAAGGCTTGGATTAAAGTCTTAACACCTGTGAATTTCAATCAACATCAACTTGTGACGTGGATATTAATTTAATGCAATATAAAGCAAGGATCAAGGATATCACATGATTAACTACCTAACGTTAAACCCACTCCAATATTTATCAAATTGTTAAATCAAACACCAATCAATAATCAATTAATTTAATCTCTCTAAACAAACCTTCGAATCAAAATACAATCAACTAAAAATAATCGAATATTGAAAAGTATCATCTTCAAGGATTCTACTTGAGTGTTGCATTACAAATTAGTAGAGCACCAGAACCTTGAATGGTCAATAGGTGATAATGGACCGCACTTTCAATGATAATGAGATAAGATCCTATCCACACATGTACTGCAACATTTGACACAACATATTAAGAATTTTTTTTGAGTTTAGTTTTATAATAATAAGAATATAAGCTTGAAAGAGGACTAAAATTTTAATATATTCCTTAATTTGAGTGTTAATAATTAACAGTATTTTTGGAATATCCTATTAATTGAAATAGAATATTGTATATTATTTTAAAATTAATATGGTTTGGGGATAATCCATGATAATATTTGAAATTTTCCATTAAAGGAAATTTAAAATAAATGGATAAATTTATTCTAACCATGCACGTGCATGATAAAATCAAGAAAGAACGAGAAGATAGAATGAAAAGGAGTTACTAATAATGATAAGTGTGTTTTAGTGATTTGGATGATAGTAATAAATATCTCAATGTATAAGAAGGAGATGTATCTATTTCATGTTGTAGTGAGGAATAATAGAGTGGTCAAACTAGTGGTGAAAAAAACCAATTTTGGTATTGAAGAAAAAGAATAAGAAAAATAGAAGTGGATCTTCATATTATGGGAAAGGTGCATACCTATGTTTCTTAGTGTGTATATTTCTAGGAAATATTATGAGGATGTGATAATTTCTTTATGTATTCTGTTGGTAAGATATATTTAGAGGATTCATTCTTAAATTTGAGTTGAGTGTAATCCAACAATCAGTTTTGGTTGAAGAATTGGGAGAAGACATAAATTAAGAGGCTTGGTTGTATGATAATTTATTAAATATATTGAAGTGGTAAACAAATCTATGTTTTTTAGGAAGAATATTAGTTTTGTGGGTAGAAGATATCCTAAGATAGAATGTTTGTTTTACTTTAAGTGGAGTTGTACATCAATACTAACTGGTGTGACACCATCTTGAAGAGTAGTTGTGTGTTGTATCTTGGTTCACATGTGCAATATTGTAAAAAACCTCACCTATGTAAAATGGCCAGAGAGTGGGTTAGGATAATAAGACCCCACTTACACTTATATTGATAACAAGATTCATAGTAAAAAATTTGTGGACTCAAACCTGCTGTAGTAAGGAGTTTGCTCACATTGAGATGAAACCTTATAAAACTCATGATTCATATTTACTATTTTATTTTTATTTCATGTAATACCCCAATATTTCATAGTAAGTTATATCTTTAAATTAATTCAATATATTATACTACACGAAACAGTGAATTTTCTTGTATTATACGCAAGATTGAGTTTCTACGAGACAACACATTAGTATTACAATTATTTAAACAATATATATATTTATCAATTAAATATTGTAATATAAATAGGAAAAAATAAGATTTAAATGTTATTTATAATGTTTTTAAATAAATAATATATATTTAAATTTTTTTCACATAAATAAACATATTTATAATGAAATGTATATGTTTTGTTAAAATAATTATATATTTAAGAAAACTATTTTCTTAAAAGAACTACATTTTATGTCCTTTTTTGGAAAATAATAAAATTAATATTAGAAAATCCTTACAATGTAATTTGGTAAAATATATTTCATTTTTGGATTTATAATATCAAAATTAACTTAGGGTGAATTTTTGGTATTTTTTAGAAGACCTTTAATTTTTGATGAAGAGTGAAAAATACTACACAGTACATAAAAACTGACATTTTCATTTAAATAATTATTTTTAATAAAAATTTATATTAAATTCAAAATATATACATAATAAATATATTAGTCTAATTTAAGTTATTTCAGTCATTTTTAATAGGATTAGATATATAAAATTTTATTGAACTTTTTAACGTCTTCTACGAACCTTCTAGGCACAATTACAAATTTGCATGAAACATGATTTTACCACTTCTGTGAATTGAATTTCAAAAATTCAACAGAAACAGTTTTCATCAGTTAGTAAAATTTGGTTTAATAGGATGCAAATAATTTTTGGTGAATAGTAACTTTTGAATTTTATTTACCATTGTTAAAACTAAGTAGGGTAATTAAAGGTAGAAATAACACTATAATAATAAAAAATTACCCCAAAAAATTTCCTAATTCTATTGGATAAGTTATTTTCGACCAAAATCAACCTTAGAACAAAAATAAGGTCCTTTTTGACCCATTTGGGGTAGATTAGGACATTTATTATATTTTATTTAAAGATGAGTTAAAAGTGTTAAATTCAAATTTTAATAACTAAACCATTTTTAATATAGGGTTACATAAAAGATAAATTCGTCTATAAATATTAATTAGAAAGATAAATGTATTTCCTACATAATTTTATTTTATTTATAATTTTTAGACATTAAATAATTAAATTTATTTATTACACAATGATGATGCAGTAACGAGCTTATTAATGAAAGATTAAAATAATTGATATTATAAATATTAAAATAAATGTAAATTGAAACTTTTGGTTCCATATAAGATTTTTATAGGGTAATATGACATTTTAGGGTTGATTAAATGTTTTGTTTGAAGTAATCAAGTTGTTATTACTTTCACAAAAACCAAATACTAAATGGTGTCAAAATTGACAAAAAAGATTTTTTAAAACAAATACTATTTTATTAAATTATATAATTGTCTTAAAAATATAAGGTTTGACCAAATGACTTAGATAATGTATATACTTCATTAATTAACCACTTTATATTCTCTTGGAATTTTATTGTAACTATATTAACCACATAGTATAAAAATACAAGACGACATAGTAAACGTTAAACTATTTAACGAAGAGTTAAATCTAAACTATAAGGTTAATATGGTGACCTAAAATTGTATGAAACTTATTTTTTGGTAGTATTTCGACCCATACCTACCTTATCCTTTAAATAAATCCATTTTTAGCTATTAGAAACCGAAAATAATTTTATAATAAATTAATATTTCAAGCTTTTCCGAAAGTGCCCCTCACCTCTCTTTTAAAATGGTACTTCCCCTGATCTTAATTTCACACCTCCAAAGCCATTGGGATTGGCCAAAAACTACCAAAATCTCCTCCAAATTACCCTAAATTCATCATATAGGCCTTACATCTATCAGAAATCCAACCTAAGGACCCCTTTTGTTAAAATCAAAAAGAGGCACCTGAAGAAGAGGTAATTATTTTATCACATCTTTCAAAATCATTTTCTTCTTCTACTTCCTCTTAATTAGTTGTTTCCATAACAAATTAATAACTATAGTACCTTCTACATAATGATATTTTATTATAAATATGGTAAAACCATATTTATTATTCTATCCAACCTATGAATGATGAAGTCACCAAGCATGCGTACGTACGACTTACCATTCTCCAGGTTATTGAGTAGTTTCTTATTCAACACTACATTTTATGGATGGGTATAATGATGAGTATATTATATGTAAATAATGAATATAACATGTTAATAATTATGTATTTATATTATACCATCCAATTACATACGATTTCACAATCAATAGAATGATATTGTCGTTCGTGCGTACTTACGGCTTACCGTCTCCACAATGCGATGAAATTTCATTCCCCATCATAACCATTCAGGAATAATTTTCTTTTGATGTTTAAAAAAAATAATGTTTAAGTACTTAATATCATTCAAGATATGAATAAAATACATCATATCCAAAACAAACATGACTTACGTAACAAAACATATAAAGGAAAATGAATCCGTTAACACCCAAAAAAATGATACTACAGAAATATTATTAACAAATAAATATTAGAGGATCATATATGATATCATATTTATGTATGTGGTTCTTTTATAATTTGATAAAAATGATTTAACAGTTATACAGGTAGTTAAACTTACCCTCAACTAAAGGAAAGTATAAGGTAATGTGTTTTCAACTCACTTTGTATTCATGTGAGATTCATGCTATATTTTCCACTATTTCTATTTGTGTGGTGTATGTAATGCTCATGATTGTATTCTTTATATAATATAATTTAATTTATGGGTATTTACAAATTCATTTTTTTATCCTTATTTCATGGGGTGTATGATTCGTAAGTTACCAAATCAGTAAGGGAAATTCTAATTTCAATTTCCCCTCATTGGGTTTTACGCATACTTCATTGATTATTTTACTCCAAAATTATCTTTGAAAAACTATTTATTTATTTATATAGTAATTTACGCTTCCCTTTTATTGGATATAATTTTATACAAATAATCAATCCATTAATAAATTCCAAATTCATTGATATGAACTTGATAAGGGTAATCTTAACTCAATTTCCATTTACTTAGTTAAACATCCAAGTCATTGGTTTTGTTTTTACAAGAATATGTGTGAATGTACTCTGATTGATTTACACTAAATATCCTATCATATTGAGTGTATTTATATTTTTTTCCAACATAATTATGTCATTTATTTATCCTTAATCTAAGGATACAATCTTTATAAGGGATTTCCTCTCAATTTACATTCCATTGATACTTCTTTGTTGTTATGCGTCAATTCACTTTTATATGTTCTACATACTGTCCTTTGACATATTATATCATAAATCCATTTATTCTCATGATATTATAAAGTTTTTATTAATTCTATTCATCAGTTATTTATATTCAAGTATCTTTCATTTGGTTAGGAATTATTTAACTAAAATATCGTTTCAAATGTTTTAAATATTTATTATTCTAAATCTTTCTCATTAATGTCCATATTTTAAAAATGGTCTTATAGATTTACTTATATGGACATGAATGTTTTAAAATTAAAATTACTTTCAAAAGTTTCAAAGTGTTATGGGACACTTTGATCCAAAAATCAATTTTAAATGACTTCTTTGATAAATAGTGAAACTTTTAAATGTCTTCAAAAAAATAGAGATATTTCTCTCAAATAGTCTTATTGATTGTTTTCATCTATATTTGTGTACTTAATTGTATTTTATTCTTGATTTAGGTTTATTCATTATAATAGAATATTACATATTTTATTGAATTAGTTATGTTTGACTGTTGATGTGCTATTTTTATACCATTCATGGTTTGTGGTTAAAGTATTGAAATTTTGTATACTAGTTTTAATATGAATGTTTAGATTATGTTTCACCATTTTCATATGATGAATGAATTGTAATTAGTAAGTGACAGGCGAGGCCTAGAATAGACCCTTGATGCATTGGTAGGTGTAATGAGAGAAACTACTGTCTCTGCACAAGGCCTTGACCAAATTTAAATTTAGGGTCTTGGCACAAGGCCTTGACGTTGTGGTTAAGATGTACTGTGTTATGCACTACATCATTATGAGATTAGTTATTGATGTTACTTGTGATTATTCTACTTTTAAAATATCCATGTGAATAATTAAATGGAATTATTTAATTTATATTTTTTACATTATGTTAAATTTTATGTTTAAATGGATTGTCTTTCAATTTTATACCTTGCCATTAAAGTTTATGGTTATTTATGATAGATTATTCTATATTGTTTGTCCTTACTGAGCGTCTGAGATCACCTATTTCTTATGTTTTATATTCACAGGATACCAAGAAGGGTATTATGATTTATATATTGGTTTAATCTAGGAGAATAATGGAATTATCAAAGGATTATCTATGTTTTATTTTATGTTAGAAATTGTAATGTAAAGTTTTTGTACGTAATCTATTTTCCAAGAATGATAAATGGATCGGTCCTTCAGGACTTGATTACTTGTAATAATTTCAATGTATTAAAACAGTGCATTAGCTCTAGGCTTCTAGGGTCAGGGTGTTATAGTTGGTATCAGAGGAAGTTTATAAATAACCTTGGAAACTAGATTTATATAAACTATGATTAGGAAACCTTATCATAAGATAGTCTTTGAGGATTATTATAGAATAACTTCCTAGAATTTTGGTAATGTAGAGATTTTTTGAGTTTTCCAAGAAATACATCCCTATTTGGATACTACAAGTGGATGTGGTTCTAGAACAAATATACATAGGAGTTAAAAATCTGACAAGGAGTTTCGGTCTTGACCCAAGGTATCCTGGTACATGACAATGGGCCTTACTTCCCAACTGATTTGACACTCCAGGGGGATATGATTAGGGAAAATCAAATTTTCTTTATAAACCAATTTGAAGGATTTTAATATAAGATGAGAATAAATAAACTTTCTGAATCCAAAGGTGTTTTAGATTTAAAATAAGGTGTCATGATATTCTCTAAATGATTTTATTACTATTTTTACTCAAAATATGATTTCTTGTTTTATTCAATGGATGGATTCCAGGGAAGTCATAGTAACGTTGAACATGATGTAAAAGGTGAGAATGATGGTGGAAATGAGCAATGAAATGTAATTATGATAGGTGTAAAAGATATTGTGTTCATGCTGAATCAGTTTTCCAAAAATATGATCAACAACATATACATTAACCAACTCCCAAAATCAACAAAGAAAAGAAAGGAAGAGAATGATAAGAGATCCAGTAGTGGAGAACATGGAGAAAAGAAAGCTCAATTTCCATCATGTATGAAATGTGGAAGGAAACACCCAAGAAAGTGTCTCAATGGAACAAAGAAATGATTTATGTGCAGGAAAGAATGACATAAAGTAAATAATTTCCAAGAAAAAATGAAGATTACGATGGAAGAAAATAAAAATAATCCTAAGAATACCTTTAAAATCATTTTCCATAAATGTAGGAGACCTAGGAATTACCTAAGTCAATTCCCTATTCTATAGGATAACCATCAGGTCAAAGAATAACCTATGTGGAAATACATGGATGTCGAAATGTTTAAAAGTATTAATGCTCCTTGTTGACAGGATTACTAGGAAACTTTTCTCTTGTATGTGTAACCCTACAATTTGTTATGTGAAAATGATATTTGAGGAAGAATTATCTTTTTTTGTGGATATAGTTATAAAGAACCATTTGGGTTTATATGATCATTGAATTTTAGGCAATCAAAGGTTATTATTTTTTGGGATAAAAATGTGAGTTATGAGATAACATTTGTGGTTAAAATATGTTATGGTTATTTTTTAGGAATTTATCTCATTTTGGGAATTTTATAAAATTATATATTTTTTGAAAAGGGATAACATGCAGACTGTGTGACAACCCGTCGCATGGGAAAAATATGTAGGAATCAAACCCACAACCAAAGTGCGATTGACATTTATCCCCTATCACTGGACTATGCAAAGTCCCTGGTTAGTATGACTAATTATTTTTTGTTAAATTATTTTATGGATCAAGAATATGTTTATTTTTTAATCTTATGATTTATCAAATGGATATCCTTAGTATTGGAAAATGATTTGGTGATTCAGTGATAAATGTTATTTTGGAAGACGTTCTCTCTTTTGGGAACACTATATGCCTAAGGAAAATAAAATACTAAGGGATTTAATTTGAGGAGTAATGGTGGATTTTTATTTTGTAAGAATATATATTTTTGTTTTGGACTTATAGTTATTTGGGGTATTTATGGAAATTATTAACCTATCATAGAGAATATGTGAATAGGTTAATTACTTTTAAGTATGTGACTATAAGAGTAGTCGATGTTATTTGGAGAAAAATTTTAAGATTAATCGTGGAAGACTGTGTGATCAAATCCTTATGAATTTTTGTTTCAAACTAATTTTGGATTAATTTGAATAATTTTAATGACAATTGTTTATTGAATGGTCTTTGATCAATTTTGGGTATTGTTTGTTTAATTTTTGAGATTAAGAGTAGTATTTCTTTCTATAAAGGATTATCCTTTTTGGAGATCATTTGATCTTGTACTAACCATTTTGGTTTTGGTTAATGTATAAATAAAAGTGAAATATATAGTTCATATTTTTTGGATTATGTGATTCTATATAAGTTGATTCTAGCTCTTTAGGTGTGACCAATTCATCTTGAATACTCATCATTTGGAGGAAAGATGAGTTTGTGGTAGAAATTTATTAAAGTATGAACCTATACTTGAAAAGTAATTATATATCCTTATGTTCTTATTCAATATCATAAATAAATTCCTCAACATTATGAAAAGTAACTTAAAACAAAAACATTGTTCTTTACTCTTCCTATTGGGTAATCAAAGACCGTTTAACCCATCACAAGTTTTTGGTTTTCTGGTAGTTATCTTTCTCCTGATCATGTTTTCTATCACTCTCCATAAAAACTTTATAGTTTGTTTTTCTTCCATATCCATGTTTCCCTACATGTAACCCTAGTATGGGTTGTCTCGGGTGACCATTGTACTTCTATTTCTTTCTTTTAAAGTGATAGTTTTATTGACTCTTTTTCTGATGTGGTACTTTTAATGAAGATTCCAAGCCCAATTTTAAAAAATAAAAGATAAAATTTCCAAAAGTGGGGAAGAATATAACACCCCATGATTTCATATTAGGTTATATTTTTAAATTAATTCAATATCTTATACTACACACAACACTAACTTGTTTTGCGTTGTATACAGGATTGAGTTTCTGCGAGATAACACATTTGTATTATAATTATTTAAACAATATATATATTTATCAATTAAATATTGTAATATGAACAGCAAAAAATAAATTTCAAAAGTTATTTATAATGTTTTCACATAAATAAAACATATTTATGATGAAATTTATATGTTTTGTTAAAATAGTTATATATTTAGAAAAACTATTCTCTTAAAAGAGTTACTTTTTTTTATGTCCTTTTCTGAAGAATAATAAAATTAATATTAGAGACTCTTGGTAATAAAATTTGGTAAAATATTCTTCATTTTTGGATTTTGAATATCAAAATTATCTTAGGGTGATTTTTTGGAATTTTTCTGAAAACTTTAAATTTTTTAGGAATAGTAAAAAATACTACATAGTACATAGAATCCAACTTTTTCATTTCAAAAATTATTTTTAATTAAAATTTATCTTAACGTAAAAATATATACATAATACATATATTAGTCCAATAGAAATCATTTGAGTCATTTTATAATAATATTAGATATATAAAATTCTATTGAACTTTTTAACGTCTTTTACTCACCTTCTAGGCATATTTTTAAATTTGCATAAAACGCGATTTTATCGCTTCATTGAATTTAATTTCATAAAAAATATAGACATGGATGTAATCCTTATGTAAAATATGGCTCAATATGATGAAAATGGGTTTTTTGAATAGTAACTTTTGAATTTTATTTACCATAGTTAAAAATAAATAGTGTAATTAATGGTAGAAATAATACTACAATAATATAATATTACCCCAAAACATGTCATAATTATATTAGATAAGTGTTTTTAGACCAAAATAAACCTTAGTACAAAAATTAAATCCTTTTTTCTCCATTTGGGTTAGATTAGGACATTTATTATATTTTATTTAAAGAAGAGTTAAAAGTGCTAAATTCAAATTTAAAAAAAAAACCATTTTTAATGTAATTTTATACATAAGATAAATTATAATATAAATATTTATTATAAATATAAAAATATTTCCTACTTAATGGTATTTTATTTATAATTTTTTGAAATTAAATAATTAAATTTATTTTTTTCACTATGATGATGGAGTAATTACCTTATTAATGAAAGATTAAAATAATTGATATTATGAATATTAAAATAAATTTAAAGTGAAACTTTTGATGCCATAAACTAATTTTATAGGTGAATATGAAATGTTAGGGTTGATTGAATGAATTTTTTTCTAAGTAATCAAGTTGTTATGACTTTCAAAAAAATCAAGTACTAAATGGTGTCAAAATTGACATAAATGAGTTTAAAAAATATACTATTTTATTAAATTATATAATAGTTCTAAAAATATAAGGTTCAGACAAATGACTTATATAATGTTAGATATATCATTAATAAACCAATTAAGGTTCTTTTGGCATTTTATAGTAACTATATTAACCATGTAGTATAAAAATAAAAGAAAACATGGTAAACGTTAAACTATTTAATGAAGAGTTAAATCTAAAAGACATGGTTAATATGGCAACCAAAACTTGTATAAAACTTATTATTTGAGAGTATTTCAACCATACAAACATTATCCTTGAAATAAATCCATTTTTAGCTATTATAAATTGAAAATAAATTTATAATAAATTAATATTTCAAGCTTTTCCTGAAGTGCCCCTCACCTCTTTTATGAAAAGGTACTTACCCGTCTCTTAATTTCACACCTCCAAATCCATTTATCTCGAACAAACCATGCCCAAACATCCTCCCAATTACCCTCACTTTTACCTATGGTCCTTACATTGATCATAAATCCAACCTAAGGAGCCCTTTTGTTCAAATCAAAAGGAAGCACCCGAAGAAGAGGTAATTATTTAATCACATCTTTCAAAGTTATTTTTCTTCTTCTACTTCATCTTTGTTCGTTGTTTCCATAATAAAATAATAATTCCAATAATTTCTACATACTAAGATGTTATTATAAATTTGGTACAACCATATTCATTATTCTATCCATCCTATGAATAATAGAGTCACCATGCATGCGTACGTACGGCTTACCGTCTCCACGCCATGGTGAAGTTTGTTATTCAACACTACATTATTTGGATGGGTATAGTAATGAGTATAATTTATGTAAATAATAAATATAAAATTTTAATAACTATTTATGTATAATATACCATTCAATTACATACTATTTCACCATCAATAGAATGATATTGTCATTCATGCGTACGTATGACTTACCGTCTCCACGACGTGATGCGATTTCATTTCCCATCGTAACCATTCAAGAATAATTTTCATTTGATGATTAAAAAAATAATTTTTTATAAATTAAGATCATTTTGGATATAAATAAAATACATCATATCCATAACAAATATGACTTACATAACAAAACATATAAAGGAAAATGAATCAGTTAACACCCAAAACAATGATATTACTGAAATACTATTAACAAAGCATTATTAGAGGATCATATATGAAATAATATTTATGTATGTGGTTATTTTATAATTTAATAAAAATTATTTAACAAAGGTTACATGTACCCTAAAATAAAGGAAAGTATAAGGTAACAAGTTTTCATCTCACTTTTTATTCCTATGAGATTCATGCTATATTTGACAATATTTCCATTTGTGTGGTGTATGTAATGCCCATGATTGTATTCTTTGTGTAATAAAATTTAATTTATGGGTATTTAAAGCTTCATTGTATGATACTTATTTCATGGATTGTTTGTTTTGTAAGTAACCAAATCGGTATGGGAAATTCTAATTTCAATTTCCACTCATTGGGTTTTACGCATACTTCATTTATTATTTTACTCCAAGATTATGTATGAAATAACAATTTATATTTTTATGTAGTAATTTACAATTCCCTTTGTGTGGATATACTTTTTATACACATAATAACTCTATTGATAAATTCTAAATTCATTGATATGAACTTGATAATGGTAATCTTAACTCAATTTCCATTCAATGAGTTAAACGTCCAAGTCATTGGTTATGTTTTTACAAGAATATGTGTGAATGTCCTATGATTTATTTATACTGAATATCCAATAATATTGAGTGTATTTATATTTTTCACACATAATTATTTCATTTTTTTATCCATAATCTAAGGGTACAATCTTTGTAAGGGATTTCGTCTCAATTTACATTCCATTGAGACTTCTTTGTTGTTATGTAACAATTAACTTTTTATGGTGTATATACTATCCTTAGACATTTTATATCATTAATATCTTTATTCTCATGATATTATAAAGTTTTTATTAATGTTATTACTCAATTATTTATATTCAATCATCTTTCATTTGGTTATAAATTCTTTAACTAAAATATCATTTTAAATGTTTTAAAGATGTATTTTTCTAAATATTTATCATTAATGTCTATGTTTCAAAAATGGTTTTAAGGATTTACTTATATGGACTTGAATGTTTTAAAATTAAAATTCCTTTCAAAAGTGTCAAAGTGGTATGTGACACTGTGATTCTAAAATCTCTTCTAAATGACTTCTTTGATAAATAGTGTGCCTTATAAATGTTTTCAAGAAAATGGGGATATTTATCTCAAATAGTCTTACAGATTATCTTAATCTATGTTAATATCCTTAATTGTATTTTATTCTTGACTGAGGTTGATTTATTATAATATAATCTCCTATATTGTATTTAATGGGTTATGTTTAACTATGGATGTGCTATTTTACACCATTCATGGTTTGTGGTTAAAGTATTGACATTTCGTATGCTAGTTTTAATACGAATGTTTAGATTATGTTTTATCCTTTTCACATAAGGAATGCATTGGAATTAGTAAGTGACGGGTGGGTCCCGCTATAACCCCTCAACACATGGGTAGGTCTCGTGAGACAAACTAGTGTCTTGGAACAAGGCCTTGAAAAAATTTATATTTAGGGTCTTTGCATGAGGCCTTGACATTGTGGTTATGATGTCTGGTATTATGCATTCCATCATTATGAGATTAGTAATTGATGTTACATGTGATTATTTTACTAGTAGAATATCCATGTGAATAAGTTAATGGAATTATTTAATTTATCTTTTACATATTATGCTAAAGTTTATGTTTAAAGGGATTGTGTTTTAATTTTATACCTTGCAATAAATTTTTTTGATTATTTATGATTTCTTCCGCTATATTGTTTATCCTTACTGAGCATCTGAGCTCACCCCTTTCTTATGTTTTATTTTTCCAGGATGCTAATAATTTTATTATGATTTATATATAGGTTTAAGCTAAGATAATAATGGAATTATCAAAGGATTTTCTATATTGTATTTTATGTCATAAATTGTAATGTAAAGTTCAAGTATGTAATATATTTTCCAAGAATGATAAACTGATTGGTCCTTTAAGACTTGATTCCATGTAGTCATGTCAATTTATTAAAATAATGCACTGGCTCTAGGATTCTGGATTCGGGGTGTTACATTTCATATAAGAGTATTCTAGGTTAAAAAATATAAATTTTCTTTAAATTACATCAGAGGTTCACAAAACAAAGAGGTTTAGTTTTAAATAAATATTATTTTTTTATAAAATATTTCACTACACATCATTCACCACCCTATCATGTGTGTTCGCATGATCCTAATAAGACTCTCAAATCAGATTATATGAATTTAAGGAGTTCAAATATATCCAAATAGTTAGACATTATCAATTTGATTCCTAATTATCTTAATTATTCAATTTTTTTTCTTCATAGATGTTACTCACTAAAGAGTTTTGTGGGATAGTTTTATTATAAGTTCATATAGTGATATAGAGAGAATTACATATAGATGTAATGAGTTTAAAAGAAACCTTTTAAGAAAATAAAACTTAAGGTTAATATGGTAGTTTATCATATATTATATTTTAGATAGGTTCTTATATTGGTTTTTATAAGATTATTAAAGGAAATTAATAATGTAAATGTATTACGTTATATAAAAGGTAATCTTAACTTTATCATTATTTCATGCTATTTGGGTGTGTATATATATATCATGAAGTGAAATGATAATTTACCTGTCAAATTATGAATTTGAGTTATCCTTAACTGATTTTCTTCATGGAGTATTATATATTTTTATGAAATGTTAAGGTTAGAATGAATAATATTCTTATATTGGGAAATGGAATATTCTCATAAGGCTCAGAATGAGATTTGTATCTTGGATAACCTATAAAGTTTATATCACATAGAGTCACTACTGGAAATTTAAGCTATAGCCACGGACTTATAGCCACGGTTTTATAAGTTCGTGGCTATAGCTTGGTTATACCCACGGTTTAATTTCCATCCGTGGCTACACATTACATTTCATTTTTTTTTCAATTCTAGTCAGGCCTCCTTCCACGATTTGAAACCCTCCTCCTCCTGATGACCACTCCTCCTCCCGATGACCCCTCCTCCTGCCGAAGACCGCTCCTACTCCCGAAGACCACTCCTCCTCCCGACGACCACTCCTCCTCCCAACGACCACTCCTCCTCCCGACGACCTCTCTCACCAGCTTCGGTTCCTCCATCCCTCATCGCGTTTCCTTCATCCACAGCACGGATTCTCCAATCGCGGCTCACCTTCTCCATTCAGGGTTACTCCATCCCTCGCGCGGTACTCCCCTCCTCCATACCCTTATTTGTGTGTTCCTCATCCATTCGGTGCAGCATCAGCTGAAGGGTTCCTCCCCTCATCCACACCCTTTCAGTGCGTTTTCTATTTTGTGGCTCCTATTTTGTGGGTTAATTGAATATTGTTTGCAATATTTATTATGTTTAGGAATTTTTCAGTTTGTAGGATGATTTCAAGGAAGGGTTTGTGTTTATTTCCTGTTTTGGGAACTTGTGTGTTGACTGGTATTCTGTTGACTGTTATTCACTAGTATTTCATGGTTTATATTTCATTATAATTCTCATAATTAATCTAGTATTCTGGTATTCATTGTTTAATCTGTTTACTATTCGGTCATCTATTTACTATTCTAGAATTATTATGTTTTTATTTAACATTATGTAATTATTAATCTGTTTCTAAGTGTTTTTTGTAATAGAATTTGTATTTCCTGAAATTTACAGAATTCAGAAGTTGGATATTTTAGTCATAAATTCCAAAAGTTAGGATTTTCACTATATAAAGAACCTTAATTATCCAATTTTTACCTTTTTATATCAACCATATTCATAGAATACCCTTTTATATGATTATGATCATGCTATAAAGGGTATTTTTATATTTTTCCTCTTTATTATATATTGTTAAGCATGTTTTCTGTCCATTTATGTACATGTAAATTACATGGGATATGATTTTGAGTTATAAATGAGTATACCCCTTTAATTATTCCATGGGATGGGATGAGGCCTCCACTTTGTATAATACTTCCCCATTCCATGGGATGGGCTTAGGACCTGACTCCAGAAGTGCACCTGTACCTGGGTGGGATGGCCTATAAGATTTCCCTACACCTAACCTAGAAAAGATGTCTTACAATATTTCTATATCTCTAGATTGACATCGATAATGATCCCCATTAAAGAATATAAACTTAGGTAAGTTCTAATATGCATTTTCCTAGTATAGAGAGTTACTTGATATAACTTGTATTTGTTTTTCAACTACCTATTTTCAATTATTTTAATATTATTTTGGTTATTTTCCTAATTTTTTTTTATTTAAACATGCTAATTAGTATACATGTTCACACTTACACTTGGTTATTCACTTGTGATTTTAGGTATTTCATTGGTTCCCTATTGAGTATATAAATTCTTATACCCTACATTAACACCTTACTGGGCTGGAAACTTTATGCCTTATACTTCAAGTGCCTTTTTAACAATGGATGTTTTAGGAATTGACTAGTCTTGGGTTGATTGAAAGCAATACCCTCTTAGAGATTGGATATTTGGAGGAGCATTCTTTGAAGTACCAACACAAATACAAAAATAGGATTTCATATTGTCATTTAGATGATAGTTATTTTATAGTCGACATAAAAAAATTAATGACAGTTATTTAGATAATCAATATTAAATTCATTTTACCACGGTTATATAGGTCCGTGGCTATAGCCAATTTATAGCCACAATTTAATTAAGAAACCATGCCTATAATCAGTCGTGCCATTTTCCCCCAAAATCCGTCGGGCTCCTCCTCGACCCTCCTGCCCTCGCCATTTCTCTCCCCCGTGATCTCCTCCTTGCCGGGAGGAGTGTAGAGGGGTGCAGCGGTGGACAGGGGGTAGGGGGGGAGGGGGGGAGGGTGGAGAGGTGCAGCTGTGGACATGTTAATTGTATAATTCATCAATCTATAATAGATGGAAGTGATTATTTAGAATCCCATGATTCAGGTGAGGATAATTTATAGACAAACACATATATCATTTACATTATATTATAAATTGAACTGATGCTTTCCAAGGGGACACACTTGGAAGAACAAAACCAAAATTCAATAGACCATCAATTTATACCTGAATTTACATCAAATTAAAAGGAATAATCTAATATGAAGTCATAGAGTTCATTAATTCAACTAGTAGTATCTTTATAAAAAATGTCACATTAAGTAGGTGACACAAAAAATACAATAGAAAGACATCATGATTCTACTACATCAACTGAATCATCTAAAATAGTGGATCCTAGAGCATAAAACTGACCACAAACTCCATAATAAAAAATATTTGTAAATGTTAAATATTGATGAATATATAACATACAAGAAAAGATAAAATTTTATTTAGTAGGATCCAATGGGAAAACCCCACTAGATTAAATAGATAGTAATGGATGAGACATACTCCAGAATGATTGACTACAATTTTTTCCAAACAACTGGGTACTAATGATAGTACATCATTAATGTAGAAAATCATGATGAGTAGAAACTCATGATAATATGGTCATAAGTTATGACCTCCCATGACTTATTTTGTTTCTATCTGATCGACATACAATAGAAACATAAATAGTGTGACATGTTCCTCGATCTAAAAAAAATACACCCTGTAAATTACCCTCCAGAGCCTCCTCATCAAGAATATAGATTTGAGTAATTTTGATGTTGGATCATGAAATATATCTAAAACTCTCACTTACCAATTATTAACAATTGAAGTGTAAGAAACTTTTATAAACTACCTGCCATCACGGTTAAAGAAATACAATTTTCACCAAACTATCCCAATATTTCTACAACAAAACAATCCAATCTGCACAATATCTAAAGAACAAGAACAACCATTGCCAATCTTCTCCAAACAAAATATTCACCACAAACGAATCCTAGTTCCCCTTTTTATCAGAAGTGAAACTGAATGATATGTTAACCTCCTCTGAAAATTCATTTTTCAATGCATATAAAATCAAGCACCCATACATTGGTACTCTGGTGTTATTTTCTTTAACATTGTCTTCTAATTATAACCATCATTTTAATCAACTTTATGTTGGTATTATGACTCAAAAAACATATCATCTACACCATGATGCTAATTTTGATATCATACTGGGTATATAACTAAAAAATATTAAAGGAATATAGACTCATAAACCTATAATTTAGAAAATTAAAATGCGTATGAATTGAATAATGATTATGTATCCTCTCTCATATTTATACTCTGCAACTAGTATCACTTCACTTAGTTATCCAATTATACATGAATGTGTTTTCATTGGATCATTGGGGCACCTAAATACATGTGTTAAAGCTGAAATCCCTTAGTTACGTTTGGTACGTGGCTCATCTAACAAAATTCCCATAACTTATTGTCCTCAACAGCGCCTACCTCTAATCTCTATCTCTTCCCTATATCTAATATTTTTATATCAATTTATCATGACCGTCCCCCCATTGGTAAAACTCCAACACGCCACAGTCACACCACGGTCACGCTGCAGTCACGCCGCGGTCACGCCACTGTCACGCCGTGGTAATGCCGTGATTTGGCCCTTCTTCGGCCACATCCAGCCCACACCAGCCCCCTTCCACCTTCATTTCAGCACGTTGCCCCCAGCATTCCAGCCCACAACAGCCCCCCTGCAACCTTCAAATCAGCCCGCACCCTCCCCCCAACACTTGAAACCAGCCCCCTTCCACCAGCATTCTAGCCTCCTCTCGCTCCCTTTGCTCCTCCTAGCCGGAAGATGCTGCCCCGCAGATGTCGCTGCACCGGGCCAACACGTCACGGTCACGCCGCGGTCACGCCACGGTCATGCTGTGGTCACGTCGCGGTAATGTCGTGATTTGGCCCTGCTCCAGCCACATCCAGCCCACACCAGCCTTTTTCCACTTACATTTGTGTTCTCCTTGGACAAATCTTCCATTATGCTATTTCTTGCCTCTGTTTTCACATACAAGCAAGGCATTTTTGGCATGAATCTAAGTTTTTCTCCTTCTTCCATGATAGAATAACTGATCCTTTTATATTTATCACTTGGATTAGACTTCTTAGGTTTATTACCCAAGGATGTATGATCTTCCTTCTTTAAAAACTTCTTGGGAATAGTTTTTCCAACTTCATTTTTTTAAAATTTTCCAAAGGAAGTTTTCTTCCATTTTTCATCATCGGTGGTCTTCATTATCCATTTGTTTTTAACACATTCTTAGATGAGCATTCTCCATTCGAGTGACCACACTCAATTAAAATACAATAGAGATCTTAAATCCGTTGTGACTCATGCATATTTATCTATTACCCATGGTTTAAAAACAAATTCTGTACAAATATGGGTGTGATTAAATAATGAGAATCGATCCATGGGGGTGCAGGGGGAAGGCATAAAAGAAAACTGAGATAAATCACTAAACAACTAAACCACAATAGAAATTCCCATGGATTTTAGTAGAATGACGCCAATGTAGAGTAGGGTATGATGAAAGTTAGATTAGGGGACTATTGCGGTATACCGGTACTCATAACATTGATAGCACTTCACCACCCATCCATACAATAATTGATATGGACCACTTAGGTGATGTGGGGATCTTCATTTCTTGTATTTGACCCAACAGTTCATAGATACGAGCAAGGGTGGGAAGAACCAAGTTGATGGGATATCTTTTTTCGAAGGTGACCACCATCATTAAAGTATAGATTCAGACATTAGTTATTATTCTCATCTTCTTAACATTGTAATTCTTAGCCAATTATTTAATATTTATGCTTGGTATATGATATGGTTTATATTTTCATAATGTCTCTAAATTTCAATAAATATTTTTAGATTTAATACAAAACATCACAACTCGTTATGAATTAACCCAAACACTTTTGGGAATTGATTATTATTATCTCTTATATTTCATATAAACTCTTTTTACTATAATAAATCCTCATTATTGGAACTTATGTATGACTATTCATGAATTTTTATAATTTAAAACATTTATGAATTCCCTAAACCATAATTTTAATATATTTGTTATGATTGTTTTATTAACTTATTATTGATGATTACTTAATATCTTATGAAACAATACATATAATGTTAAGTCATTTTCTAGATTATTTATTTAATGTATGTTTATCTATTTCAGAATGGATAAATACTGGATGTACAACATTGATCAGATCACTGATGAATTTCAGAAGGATTGACAATATTTTTTGGACTTTGCATTCACTAATGATTCAGATGGCGGATTGATTCGATGCTCATGTTTTGATTGTGTTGGAAGACCTTGGTTATCTCGTGAGGAAGTGAGTTACCATATCACTAAAAGTGGTTTCCAAAAAAATTATCATGTGTGGTGTCACAAAGGAGAAAAAGCTCAAGTGTTTAATGACATTGATTCAGCAGAAAAGATTGGTATGAAAAAAATGATTTCTGATCGGTTTCCTTTTGTTTCTGAAGCTAGATCCTCATGTAGACCAGTGCAAGAGGAAATGAATACTGGAACACAATTCTCATCTATTAATCAGGATGATGATGTTGAGAGTGTTAGAAAGCTGATGGAAGATGCAAATACCCCAGTATATCAAGCATTTGGAAAAATGAGAAAACTCGAGTTTTTAATGCGATTATATCATGGGAAAACAACGTATGGATTAGTAATACTACGGTCGACTATCTCCTTACATTTATTAAGGATTTACTGCCTGATGATGCATGGATTCCAGAAAATTATTACATGGCATCAAAGTTGGTTGAAAAATTTGGATTTTCATCTTGTAAGATTCATTCTTGTCTCAAAGACTGTTGTTTGTTCTGGAAGGAGAATGCAGACTTGATTCAGTGCAAATAGTGTGGCACATCAAGGTGGAATACTAATAAAGATGGTTCTCAATCTTGCATACCACATAAAGTGATGTGGCACTTCCCATTAATTCCTAGCCTTCAAATTTTTTTTATGTCATAACAAATGGCAAAGAATATGAGATGGCATGTAGATGAAAGAAATAAGGATAACGATGAAATAGTACATCCTGCATATGGGTTGGCTTGGAAGAAATTTGATAGGTTACATCTTGATTTTGCAGCCGACCCACTAAATGTTATATTGGGATTATCATGTGATGGTTTCAACCCATTTTTCCAAATGCATACTGCACACAGTACTTGGCCTATTTTCATTCACAATTATAACTTTCATTCATGGATGTGTATGAAGAATCCGTTCACTATCCTGAGTATATTGATATCTGAACCCATTGATCCTGTAAATGATATTGATATATACTTTCGGCCATTAATAGAGGAGTTAAAAGAGCTTTGGATTGTTGGTGCACAAGTGTATGATGCATTCAGAAAGGAGTACT
Organism: Viscum album; assembly: GCA_963277665.1. NCBI lineage: Eukaryota > Viridiplantae > Streptophyta > Magnoliopsida > Santalales > Viscaceae > Viscum > Viscum album. The sequence goes on along the minus strand of OY728148.1, from coordinate 7,766 downwards.
TTATGTTTCGTGCAGCTTTATTATGGACGATAAATGATTTCCCTGCCTATGGAATGATGTCTGGCTAGAGTAATAAAGGGAAATTATCAAGTCTTATTTGTATGAAAGATACACGTTTCTGAAGATTAATGTTTTGGCGAACTTTCAGCTTCATAGGGCATCGACGTTTTCTACAAATGGATCATCCATACAGGAAAAATCAGAGACAGTTCGATAATGCCATTGAGATAGACGAGACACCTCAACGAATGTCAGGGTCTGATATTGTTAAAGAACTTGATGATTTGAATTATGTTCTTGGAAAAAGTCAATCAAATATCAGAAAGAAAAAGCATGCTAATTCGAATTCCAATAGCAATTGGAGAAAGAAAATCATATTCTTTGAGTTTCCGTATTGGTCATCGAATTTATTACATCATTGTTTGGATGTAATTCATATCGAGAAAACATTTGTGAGATGTTACTTTCTATTATTTTAAATGTCAAAGGCAAAACAAAAGACGATTTGTGGTGTCATCCTGATTTGATGGATTGGGGTATAAGAGCAAGACTTCATCCTGAGTTAATTGGTCAAAATAAGTGGAAAGTCCCTGTCGCATGTTATTTGATGATAAATGTGGAGAAAAAACAATTTCTTCAGGTCTATGAAAGTTTTAAGGTTCTGGATGGTTATTCAATTAATATTTCGAAAAGGGTGAATACACAAGATGTGAAACTCAAATCTCTTAAAACCCATGATTACCATGTGTTGTTACATGAGTTGATTCCATTGCCATTCACCATTTACTTTCACATAATTTTAGATTTGTGGTGATTAAGTTATGTCAATTTTATCGAGATCTTTGTGCCAAAAGATTGAGCAGAAGTGTTTTTCAGAAATTGCAGAGAGATGCACCGATTATTCTTTGCGGCTTGGAGAAAATTTTCCCACCGCCTTTTTTCACATGTATGTTACATTTGACTGTGCATCTTCCCGTGGAATTTCTCTTTAGTGGTCCTGTTTCGAGTTGGTGGATGTATCCTACCGAAATAATGATGTTTACATTGAAATATTATGTGAGAAAAAAATATCATCATGAAGGCTCTATTGTGAAATTCTATTTAGCACAAGAATGAATGGATTTCTGTTCATCGTACTTGGCTAACGTCACTACGAGGTCTAATCGACTAATGAGAACTGAAGATGAGAAATATGATCCCATTGAGCCTGCATTTCCTTCACTGCCCCAAACAGGGGGGATATCTGGACCGTACTCGTTGTGTACTTTAAGCAGGGAAGAGTGGGAAATGGCACATCACACAATATTATTCAATTGTGGTGTGCTTTATGATTATATCAAGTAAGTAATATAATAAATATGTATTTTTTCATAGTGTGACTTCTTTATATCTTCTGAAATTTTAATGCTTTCATATATGTAGAGAACATTTAGAAATTATAAAAAATAGACATCACTCTCTATCTATTAAGAGGAAGGAACTGTTGCACAACAAAGAATTTTCTACCTGGTTAAAGTCAAAGGTAATAGATTTCTTTTTATTCTCCTCATAACATAATCACATGTCTCTATTTAATATTCTATGTTGGTATCTTTTAGGTTTAAACTCTACCAATGATTGAAGTATCAAATGAAATAAAAGCATTGTCCTTTGGTCCAAATGATGTGGTACGTGATTGTAAGTCAATGGTTGTCAATGGATTTAAATTTGTTATAAATAGTTGTGCAAAAAAAATGAAACACAGCATGATAGTGTCACGATAAGCGCCGCAACAGATTATTATGTGAGTGCATCGGACAGGCAGCCTCGATCAGAAAATATATCATATTACGGTGTTGTTGAAATAATCATTTTATTAGATTACTATGCACATGGTCATGTCGCAATGATGAAATGCAAGTGTTTTGATTCAATGCCACGACAAGGAATGAATATTGATAACTATGGATTTAGATTGATTGATATGAACCTACAACATCATACTGATGAACCTTATATTCTTGCATCACAAGGTAAAGATGTGTTTTATGTAAGTGACCCGTTACAACCACAATTTGATGTTATTGTTGATGTTATTCCTAGACATATTTTTGACTAAGTCAAGGATGAAAATGATGTTGTGGATGAACCTGTCGGTATTTATTCGAATGTTTCATTTGATGATACAGATGATGTAATTGTTAGAATAGATTGTGAACCAGAAATTGTCATAGACCCCACAGAGCGTTGACACATTTTTAAGTATTTACTTGATATTATCGCAATATTGTATGTGTTTTTTTAACTTCCATACATGATATCAAAATAACTAGTATATTTTATACCATTATCAAATATAAAACTATTAATAGCCTCACCAATTTATGTTTAACCACTTCTCTAGTAAATCTTGAACATAGAAAAGTCTTGATATTTTATCAATATAAATATCACACATGAAAATGTATCTCATTGTTTTATGATACAATTGTATTATTTAACATTTTTCATTATTTCTATTTATTTGAGAATATTATTTTAAATTTCTAGGTCAAAATGTCTGATTATGATGATACTAGAAGGAGTAGAAGAATACCGAGAAATGAACAACATAGGTCTCCTCCTGGAAACAATGTAAGTACAAAATATGTTTGAATATTATGGTCTTTCATATTATTTATCTTGTTATCGTTCGTTTTATTTTATCATCTATGTTATTTTAGGCTGCATCGTCGAGGAGACGCTTGGATTATGCCACTGAGGATGATATTGTGGCGGGGGGTACTGATTCTACAGGTCAGCCTACTACTATGCTGCTTGAGACACCAGGATGCCATCCTCCCATTATGCCACCTCCATATTATCCATACCCACCTTTTCCGTATCTTTTTTTCCCGCACCCACATCAGATGGTAGTTCTCAGACTCCCATCCCTCATTTTCCATTCCCACCATCCACTGTAAAGTGTACTGTGCCCCCATATATCCCACCGCCATATCCATATCCATATCCAACCTCATCTATACAGGGTTATCCACCGGGTTTTCTGCCTCCATCAGTACACTTTGCATCTACTATACATAGTACTCCTATAGATATCTTACCTACCATGGAGGCTTCCCTCCCTCCAGACGCAACACTTCAGGGGTCAGCAGATCCCCCATCTACTGGTATTTGTTTAAACATTTACGTTACTGATTAATGATAAATTCATATATATTATTTTATTTTATTTTTGGTTTTATGATTAGCTCCTGCCTCTACTAGACGACGAGGCCGCACAAAAATGCGCGAGGTTTGGAATCGGAACACACAAATCAAAGTTGATTACAATGAGGAAAATGCTATAATTAATAAAAATGGCAAGGAATGTAAAAGTTTTATGGGAACACTTGCTATACATAGCAATATAATTCCAGTTCAACTGATAAGTTGGAAGGCATTTGGACAACAAATAAAGGACAAAGCCTGGGAAGAGATTTGGGTAAGTAATGTTAATCACCTTTTATATATATATAAATTTATAATATTTTCTTAAAAAATATTATGTCCATTGCAGCTTCGATATAATTTTCCTGATGGAAAAAATGCAAAGGCTTGAAGGATAATGGATTTAGGTGAAATGTGACAAGCCTAAAAGTATGATTTATATCTTAGTTGGAAAAAGAGAGTTGGTACAGAGCTTGAAGAAGTACCGGTGATTCAATATTTCCCAATATCACAATATAAAGAGATGATCAGCTATTGGAAGAGTCCAACGTTTAAGGTGTTTGTTAAATTTATATATATATTCATTTATTTATTTGAAAACGATTTTAAATTACTTGTTTTATTTATGTTAATGAATTTATATAATTATTTGTTTATAGGAGAAATCAAATAGAAATAAAACAAACAAGAGTACAATGAAACACATTTATACTCGCGGACACACTTCATTACCAGATCGTGAGCAGACGCAGGTAATTTAACATTTAAAATATTATCTTTGTTTAGTGTAATTTTTTTAACTTACAATTTTGATTTATTTCTTTTTTTTTCAGAAAAAGGGATCGAATATCGAGGGTTGTGTTCCTCTCTCAACTTTTTTTTGTACAAGCCAGAAAAATAAAGATGGTATTGTGCCAACTCCCGACACCAAGAAGGCGATTGTAAGTATATTTCAATTTCTTTGATTTTTACTGAATTTTATTCCTTATATTATTTTATCATTTTAATTTATGTTATATATCAATCAACAGAATTCTTTAGAGGAATTGGAAGAAAAAGAACCTGATAATTTGGTCCCAAACGATCATCTACATCGGGTATTAAGAGATGAGCATCAGGGTAGAGTGCGTTGTCGACCTGGGAAGAAGATTTTACCATCTCGATACTGGTCTACTAACATTTCCTAGAGTACCAGTTCTGGATTTGTCATAGTGGAACAAATGAATGCCTCAATCAAAGAAGCAAGTCAAAAATCAGAACAGGCGATAACTGCAAATATGATGTAATTTATGTCTACCCTTTCTTCTACACTTCCACCAGAATCAGCTGCAACGGTTGATGACTTTTTGATGTCGATGCGTTCTGCTAATGTAGATTCTTCTGTCGAAGCCGGTGCTGGACCTAGTGCTGGACCCGGTGCTAGTGCCGGTTCAGATGCAGATGCTAATGATGATGTTGGTGGTGTGAGGGGTGGTGATGGTGTTTCTATAGGATGTGTGGATGAGGGTTATCATGATTCTGATGATACTGATATTGAGACTCACTTTTGATGTAAATTGTATTTTTGGATTGGTAATGTATGATGAGTTCCATGCATCTGATTACACTGATTTTTTGATCAATATCATTAATATTTACCATATCTTATTGGGAATGAGAATGAATACTAACCTGTAGATCTACCTTAAGCTAACTATGTCTAGTATTATATATAGCCCTACCGTCCTGACTTCTCAATCGATAAGTTTCTTTAACTACCTCATTTAAAGCCATGTATTCAAATTCTATAGCTGAAAGTGCAACAATAGATTACATATTTCAATTCTATAAATGAAACCTCCAAATTCAGTAAACACATTAAACTGAGCAAGCAAGGGATATGGAGCAAGAAAGGGCAAGGATGAAGATTCAGACAAGTCAAAATCCGAGGTCTATGATGCAAATGAAGATGGAGAAGAGGGCAACGAAGAGGTTTGTGATAACCTGAGCTATGCATGTTTCATGGTGTCTTGCATTTATTTGAATCTCTTTTTTGCAGGATGACGAGGAGTAGCCGTTGGGAGAGAGGAAATGCATGGCGTACCCTTTTTTTTATTTTTGTGTTTCTCAGTATTATGTTTCGTACTAGTTATGAGTAGCGATGTGGAGTGTTATAGAATGACTATTTTGCTAATTGTAATTGACGGTCAGAGCACCGTCTATGTCTTCTAAATCCCTGAACAGCTTCTGCTATCTCCATTTCATCATAACTGCATGTTTTTCTGCTTTATTGTGTTTTTGAAATGTTGTTGCTTTACTGGATCCAATTTATTTAGCTAATTATCCATGCTAACTTGTATCCTTTCAAGCTTATCTTAGCTAGAGGGTCTTATCGTTTGCATTTTGCAAGCTTACTTTGTTGGAAGACCTCACATATAGTGCTCAGTTAGTGGTGTAGTACCATGTTACAATGCCACTAGTGTTCTATTGAAGTTTATAATATATCCAATACACTGCGTACTAACTGTAATCCTTCTTAAGTGATAACTTGATCCATTGGTTTCTTTTCATTATGACTGTGCCTTGTGTATTGTATTGATTTTCATTATTGCGGTGTATTGGTTTAAATTTCATTGTAATGGGATGCTATGGGGAATTTGATATCATATGAGCGTTGTTGGGTGAACCTTTGGGCTACAGTTTTAGGTTGTGTGATTCTCTAGGACTGTGTGCAGGTGGGGGGGGGAAGGGGGAGGGGGTGTGCAGGTGGGAGGGCAGGGGAGGGGGCAGGGGGGGTGTGCAGGTGGGGGCCAGGGGGTAGGGGTGTGCAGGTGGGGGGTAGGGGGGGTGTGCTGGGGCAGGGGGAGGGGTGTGTGCAGGTTGGGGGGGGGAGGCAGGTGGGGGGGCAGGGGGCAGGGAGAGGGGGCAGGGGGGTGTGTAGGTGGGGGGGGGCAGGGGGTGTGCTGGGGTAGGGGGAGGGGTGTGTGCAGTTGGGGCGGGGGCGGGGGGAAGGTGGGGGTGCAGGGGGAGGGGGGTGTGTAGGTGGGAGGGTAGGGGAGGGGGCAGGGGGTTTGCAGGTGGGGGTTAGGGGGCAGGGAGAGGGGGCATGGGGTGTGCAGGTGGGAGGAAGGGGGGGTGTGCTGTGGCAGGGGTAGGGGTGTGTGCAGGTGGGGGGGGAGGCAGGTGGGGGGGCAGGGGGTGGGGGAGATGGGGCAGGGGGTGTGTAGGTGGGGGGGGGGGGGCAGGGGGTGTGCTGGGGCAGGGGGAGGGGTGTGTGCAGGTGGGGGGCACAGGGAGGGTGGTGTTCAGGTGGAAGGGAAGGGGAGGGGGCAGGGGGGTGTGCAAGTGGGGGGCAGGGGGCAGGGGGAGGGGTGTGTGTGTGTGGGGGGGGGGGGGTGCTTGTGTATTGTATTGATTTTCATTATTAAGTATTGGGATTTACATATAAATCTGAATATTCTTTGTTCATTTTTGATAATGGAGTTATGTATCATTTATCATGTACAGTTGACACATTGATCACATATCAATCTGAAGTTGTTATATCTCACTCTTTTTCCTATTATTTACTTACAGGTGGTTACTTATGATGAGGTCAATTCTACCCACCACCATAGAAGGCAGTGAGTTCAACATCAGATTCATGTAAGGATTCTTCCATTTTTATTCTCTGGCTCAATTTTAATTTTGGTTTTTGTGATTTTTGGGTTCCCTATCTTTTTGCAGTGCGTTTTTAGATCTTTTTGAGGACAGTGAAGCACCACATGACTGGGATATCATCTCAACCTGCGGGCATGAGGCCTTCTAAAATTTCATCACAAGGTCCGACTCCTTGGTTCAGTTTGGGCCAGGTTAGGTTTGCTAAGTTATTTTTTATTGGGTTCATTTTTTTTGGTTTATGTCAATTTTAAAATGTTCATTTTGTTCGATTTGGGGCTATTCGGTTCAATTAAATTAATTTTACATCCAATCAAGTATGTTTCATTACTTTCATTTTTTTCTCGCTCAATTATGCTTTATTGAAGTCAGTTTTGATGGTTTGAGTCAGTTTGGTTCCATTGTTTTTCAGTTTGGTTCAGTTTTATCTTTTTCAAAACCATTTGGTTTGGTTGCACTTTATTCAAATTGGCTTGATGATGTTTGATTTAGTTCTATTCATATTATTATGTTTTTGATTAGTGTAGTTAATTTGACTGGAATGTTTTGTATAATACCATATATTAGAATGTTTTTGGTTTTTTTCAATTCAATTTCCCTGCCTCCTCCTGCTCCCTTCGCTCCTGGCTGGAAGATGATACCCTCCGGATGTCGCTGGACCGGGACAACACGCCGCGATCATGCCGTAGTCACACCGCAGTAATGTAGAATCCCTAATAAGGATGTGGAAATACAATATGAACAAGGGAAAATATGTTCTCTATTTTGAACAAGACATTCGATTTAATTCCATTTGTAATGGTGCAGTCTATCCCATAATCGTGATATTGACTACTTTGGGTCCGAACCACATGATTTTGATTTCCTTGGGCTTTGTCCCTTCAGCCATCCCCTCCCCCCCAGGAAAAGACTTCATGATGGTTGAGGTATCCACACCACTT